>NW_019379599.1:498743-519400 GCF_000648655.2 Copidosoma floridanum
CTTATAAAATAAAATTTTACAAAAAAATTAAGGTCTAAATTAAAAGAAGAAATTTATTTTTCTTTTATACTAGGTTCTTGGCATCCTTCATAGAATTCATTTATAAAATTCGATCTAGATGTGATGTAAGAATCCAGGCAATAAAATAATTTTTTTTAATCAATCATCGTTTTGTAACGTCATTTATAATGTTCAAAAAAATCTATTGTGTATAGTTTACGATACTCATAAAATTTATGAAATTCTAAATTTTCAAGAATTTTTATTAAAAAATGTAAAAATTAATAATATTGCAGTATTCAAATTTCAAATGGCGATATTCTTTTTTTTTGTATTATAACTTCGTGAAAAACGTATTTAGACATCCTTACCTCAGTAGTCAATAGATAATGCAATAACAAATAAATTTTTTTCATCTATTTTTGAAATAAGATGGCCCAAAGAATGTTACAAACGTAGTTCGAAAAAAATCCGATTGATTTTCACTGTTAGTATAGTAAAAAAAAACAAAAATATTATGCACAAAAACTATTTTTCAGTGCATTCTAATTGTAATACTAAGCAATTTCAACAATTTTTGTCGTAGTTAACAAGAATTTCTTACTACATTCTTCATCTACCCATCCATACTTGTCAGTTATAACAATGATGTTCTCTTTTAGGTCAGAGGTAAATCGATATTGGTTCAGGGTACCAAGAAAAGTCAACTAGACGAAACCACGTTGATGTTTGACCCTCCAGATCAGTGTGATTTTGATAGAGTTGAGGCAGGATTTTACCTTGACGACGTCTTGTATGTTCGTTTTACTTTAAAGAATAAGCCAGCTGTTGAAGTATAGACTATTTAGAATGTTTAAAATTTTAAATAATTTAATACCCAAGTAAAAGTAATAAAAAGTGTCAAAAATAAAAGAACAAAATGATGCATTTCATTTCTTGATTTTGTTTACTGACAAAGATGAATAAAATATGTTGAAGTCGTCGGAGTACTGGGGTCACTCATAAAAATAGAATAAAAAAAAACTAGTGACTGTTAAAATTCTAAGTTAGCTGTCTTGAAGTTTATGTAAGGTAATGACAGATTTGTCGAATAATATTGACAAAATTACTTATTACCCTTCCTGGCTATGAGTGTGGATGTAATTTTTGGAATTTAGTGATCGAAACGAGGTACTACAATTAGAAAAATATAAGCTGAACTATCATAAATAAAAATCCGATTCAAACCTCGAAACTTTATTAGTTTTTTATAAATAAATAATAACCTTCTGAATTTCTATTGTAAAAAACTTTTTTATCTTAATTCACACTAAGTATAACAATTTATTTATCTGCAATCAATTTAATACTTTTATTTAGCTAAGCACGACTGGAATTGAATTTCTTTAAATGCTAGAGATTTTAATATCTTAAACTTCACGGGTCACTTTTCTCTGATAAGCAACGATTAAACACTGGGCTCCTCCATCGAACTAAATAGAAAATCTCGTATTGGAGTGATTACTTTGGGTTAAGATGTTGTTGAGCTGACGCACTGCGAGACAGTGTCGTGCTACCGCTAGACATGCAAGGGCGAAGGTTTGGGAATCATGTTCCTCACTACCAATATATTAAGGCCATCGAATAGTAAAAAAGTTATGCCCAATGGAAAAAGGCAACCCCTTCCCAACTTTCCCTCGTTTTGTCTGTATTTCCAAACATTACAGCAGCCAACCCACATACGCCAGGTTGCGAAAAATCAAAATAATGACGAAATTTCATAACAATGCATAGTTTCCTTAAAGCTACTTTTTATTTCAGATTTATTATTTACTACTATTTAGTTTTATATAACAAAGTTTATCATTTTCTAATCTATTTGATCAGTAAGGTATGTTAGTAATGAAACAAATTAGCCAGTGACTAAAATTACTTATAAAACAATTCTCTCCTACTATGTCCTCATCCTCATCTTTACTTAAAGACATCCATTTTTTTTTTTTTTTTTTTTTTTCTTTGATGTGTGCCTTATAATTTTATCAGAGCAAAAAGTGTCAGCATTTTTAAATTTTATATTTCCATCATAAAACAAATTTTAAACTTAGTATAAAGTAAATTTGAGTTAGTCACTTGGTGTACGCATGTATAGGTATTGGTAAATTTTTCTACTGGCTCNATGTCAACCATTTATTTTAGTAATCGATTGTTGTGGTCTGTACCTAAAAAAGACTCTTTTTATAAATGGTGGTAAAGAAAGTAATAAAGGCAAAAACTTGAAGTGTAAGAATACGTTTAGTATGTAACCCTCTACGACAAAAAAAGATACAGTGTACTAAAACATCTGTTACGTTCTTATGTTTTCATACAAATGAGAAAGCTAAAATTTTTTAGTAACGAATGTAAAATTGTTGCCTTTTTAATTTCCTCAACCATCATTCATATATTTAAGTAGTGTTCGAACCAATGTCCATGCAATTGGCACTATCTTACTAATTTATGAAGCAAATTCGAGAAAACCGTTGTAATCGCTAACCAAAAACTACTGAACAGACTTTGCTGAAATTTTGCACACTGATTCATGATACTTCCTAGATGGTTTGGGTATAGTTTTTATCTTAAAAAATTTAATAACAACAGCAATAAATGAGCTGAAAGTTTTGCAAAAATACGCCAGCCTTTCACTTTAACTCAGTAAAATCCGCTAGGTGGCGTCAACATAAAATCAAAGCTACCTGCAACATAATTAAATAAGTGTGGTTATAATAGGACGGAGCGTCTCGGTAGAGATAAAGTCGAGCTTCCGCAGATCAACGAGCTGCATAATAGTCTGAGAATTATGACAATAGTCTTGCAGCTGTGTATCCCGGTTACGGACGACATTCTTTTCTAAGGGGGAAGAGACCTATGTGTCCATTCATCCTGAATCTCGACGAGTGCGATCAAAAAAAAAAAAAAAATTAAATACAACCAATGACGTCTCTGGCATAATAGCCTAATAGCATAATAGCATATCTAGCCAGAGCACAATCTGCACCCACTCTTCAGAGTTGTGTGGCAGTCCCACTATCCCACCTGGTGCAGTTAGAAAATTTTTTGCTACGAATAAAAGTCATGGAAAACAGCTCTGAGGGGCACGGGCAGCCACAATGGCTACCTTCTTGGTCGTTGCGTCCCGAACGCGCTTATATACCCACATGTTTCCGTCCAACAATGAGCGGTTGGTTATCCGGGAAACGACCCGAAGACGAGATATTCTTGGGTCAGCGGCACACCTCCCTCCATTACAGTCTCCGTACATTAAGACTTCCAGGGTAAGAATCAAGTAACTCCATCAGAAATAATAATAAATAATAGTCTAGAAGTTTCACCACTGGCGCTTTTTAGGGCCATTATAAGTTTTTACGTTTTCTACTGAACCATTAATTTTATCGGTTCTTTTTAGGATCCACCTAAGTGTAAACTACCATGCCAACAAATACATTTTTACTACTATATCTGGAAATGATTCGTTGAGTAAAAGACTATATTAACTTAAGACGGGCACTATTAAACAAACCCAGCCATACACTAGCAGATGTCACCTGCGGAGTTGTTCTTCGCAAAGCTGGGTAATCCAGTGACCGACAACCCTATACTACCCTCTCGACTCTGAGCATTCAACCAGGAATCACTGATCCTCTCCAAGGTTTGCGCTGGGAAAACCTATAACAGCTATGAAGGAAAAAAAACTTGAGCCAACGGGACAGCCTCCACTGGACAAGTATCACTAACCAATCTCCCCATCTAAGATCACCCAAACAACTGAATCTGCAAATAAAAAAGGTGCTTTAGACACCAACGTCTTTGACGTTATACCGGGAGACGTTGGAAAAGAGCACTACAACTAGCCCCAAAGCTTCAGACTTTGTAATTTTTCTCTCCATCAGTCTAGGTCTTTAACAGCAAGTCAGAGAAGATCACCCTGTGGTATCCAGGCAGTCACAATTGCTGTTAACTACAGTCAAGAAAGAGTTGACTTAAGAAGCTCACCTGTCTTTTTGAGGGCCATCGGACGTCGAACTACCTTGCAAATAAATATATTAGAACTTAACAAAGTTGACAGAAAACAGCTTTTAGGGGTCACAAAAATTTTAAGCATGCCAAAAATTGCAAGAGGGTGAATTAGAAAAGAAACTTTAAGTGTATCTATTAAATACAATTTTACTTAGGCGTCAAGGAACTGACGTAGAAAATTTATCGAGATTGAAACATCAGCGTCAAAATCGACAAATAACGAGTCCATTACGTGAGAGATCAGCTGTTTACTGTATCCTCACAGCAATCTCTAAAATCTTTAAAGATCCTACTCTAGATTTTTTAATGAGTAAAAAATGTATTTGTGTTTTTGTGGCAATAAAAACGTAGGGTTTAAGGTCCAGGACTTTGTTGCTCTGGTATAAAGTTGTGAAATATTAGAAAACAAACATTCTTTTAATATAAATTTTTTGGGGGTTTCAAGTCTTAACAGCTTCAAAAAATAGCCGTTTTCATTAATTACACGGGAAAAACTGTAAATCAATGGCTTCTTATGGCCACCAATTATTTAATGGCATAAAGAACGCACGGTCCTTTCAGAATAATTATTTTTTTGAATTTTCACACCTTATTATTGGACCAAATAAACTATATGTATTCCGAAAAAATATGTTTTTAACAAAAAGATTTTTGTTTTGAAATGTATCAGGAATATGTTTAAAATTTCTAACTGAAAATGTTTTACATTACATGTCAACACACTACGGTGTTTTATTTAGTAAATCTCAGGTGAAGCCGAGACAGGGGGCTGTTAGTATTGCATAAACATTATTGCAACATGGACTGATATTGTTGTTAGTTAATACCATAGTATATTGTATGACATGTTACTTATTAATACAGTTTAAATTACATTCTAGTAAAATAAGATACTGCCTCATCGTTCGACTATTACTATATAAAATAAACTTGGTACAAAAGGAATCTAAGCCTTATGTTGTTACTAAAATTGTTTTGCTTATTAGAAAAATGCATTTTATACTCAAGAAAAATAAGCATTAAGTACTAGTTCGAATTATTTTATATTTTTCTTTAGTATTTGTTTGACATTTGGTAAAAGTTAAAATACTGTTAGTTGACTCATTTCAAATGTAAAATATTTCTTTACAGAGCATAGAAATCACAAGAAATTTATTAAGCTTTTTTGTCTTTTTTATCAATTAGCACATACTTTTGTGTACACATTACGCGTGAAATATTTATCGTTCAAGAAAATGTATTATAAAATAAGTAAGTGAAAGTTAACAGCCAACCGAATTAAAAATGATAAAAAAACGAATTCATACTTGGATAGCAGGTAATCTGATTTACCATATAACTACAGTTGATTACTCTCTTCCTCTAAAATTTTTTATTCCTTTTTATAATCGTTAATATGACCGTTTGTAACTTGCTCTCAGATTTCAGATCCAAAACTTTGAAACCAAAACAGACTTGCCTGCTTTTATCGAAATTAATATTTGATGCATCATTTTATTTCTTTATTTATTTTCTGTACCAAAATTTTGTTGACATATAAAGAATCGCAATTTCTACAAAGTTCTTTTATCAAAACTTTTATTTTAGTAAGGGGCAGTCCTGTCGAAACCTTGAGTCTAAGATGTTTTGATATGAATTTTAATATTGCATTTCATTTTAGACTGATGGCTAAAAATATCTGCAAAGTATAAAAAATACTTTTTGTGTGAAAGAAGATTAACAACATCCTTAACTATATTGAATGAATAAATAATAGTTATGTATCGAAAAATTTTTTTAATATTATTGAAGCCACAGCCTCTTTTATTACATATTATAAGTTTTACAGTATTGTTTCTACATTAAGCTTTTGCAGATGCTCTTTTTAAAAATTCGTAATAACTGTAACTTTTTGGTGATTGATAAAATGAGATATTTATGAAAAAGTTGCTGCTTTTAGATTAAACTCTGTACTGCCTAGTATACGATTGGTATGTATATATGTTGAGAAAAAGTCAATAATCATATACAGATTTATGATCTTAAGTATACAGAGACTACAGTAGATACTTTAAAATCAAAGACCCAAAGCTCTATTGTATTGAATTCCATACAGTAATGTTGATCTGAACATAATACGTCTATGAACACGAGAAATAGTTGTTGCTGAAGTATAGAAAAAAGTGATATAATAATTCGACCCATTGTTTTTCATGACTTTATGATACGTTTTACTAAAATATATACCATGTACCATTTTACCTGTCATATATTTACACAACTGTTAATGTGAACTTAATCATTGCATACATTTTTAAAGCTATAACCTTAGAACTTGGAAAAACGTGCTATTAGCAGCCGATTCTAAAAAATATTACCAAATACAAAAATAAGGCTTTATTTTATGCATATGAATATGCAGGACTTTCCTTCAACATACCCACTGGTTTTTCCTGTGGTTAAGAACGTATATGATTATATTTGCATCTTCTTATATTTTCTGGAGCTTTTTTCTTCCAATGTCCAATATTCCTAATAGCTCATCTCAATTTCCTGGCATACGACAAAGTAGCTACGCTGTTGAGCCGAGGAAAAATACTCTATCCCCTTAAATATCATATGTCAGTACTGATGCTTTCAACAAGCATGACAATTTACTTTTACCACCTCTTGCTACGCAGCTCTGCTTATAATATATTTACGATGATCGGTATGTGCGAGGTACGTGTCCTGCAGGTGTTTTTGTTCCACCCTTATTTTCCCTATAATCTGTCCTATGAATCAGGCACTGCCCCGTAGGTTAGTATATCATTTTATTGATTGAACGCAGTTTTTGGGTTTATACTGGAAATTAGAAATCACAAGTGATTTGTAGTTGTATATGCGTTTTAATATTTAACGGTAACGTTGCCATGTTTGGACAAATACGAGACCGTTTCTCAGGCAACGAAAAACAACATAAATTAAAATTTTACATTTACCACAAACTTAAAATAAGTATTAAAACACACGTACCTAATGCACGATACACACTGATTAAAGTTGAAAAATATATTCTCTGTTACGATTACAATGTTTATTAACCTTCTCGTGAGGTACAAATGTGAGTAGGTACAGAGTCGCTTGTACCTAAATTACTGTATTATTTACCTATCAAAAACATTTAAAGCTCTCTGAATATTAAAATAGTTCAAGAACACTGTAACACAAATTTAAACTGCGACTGATGGATAACATAACTTTCATATTCTTGTACTGTCTTACTATGTATTGAACTGATTTTCTGATTTCTACAGTAAGAATATCAAAAGCGAGTCATATCTTTTTTTTCACAATAATTTAGTTGTTTAACTAGGTGCTTAAAAATGATTTTTGAAATTTTTTATTTATTTTGTACAATTAAGTAATCAAAAAGTTGACACACTCTCTTTCTTGATACGTCTTTATATTGTTTTAAAGTTTATTTTAGTAAAACTCTAAAAATAATAATGAGGTAATCAGCGCATTAAAGACAATTTACTTAAAGTTAAAAAAAAATTTTTAAACAAATTTTAATTTCAATAACTTTTTTTTAACGTAGAAATTTTTTTTTTACAATTCTAAAGGAAAAAAAAAAGAAACAACATATTGCAATAAAGTAAAGTACCCTGAATTCGGACAAAAGTGTTGATTGGACCTATATCCAGACAGCAGCGATAATTATATAATTTTTTTACAACTTTTGAATAAAAAAATTAGTTTGTAATCCACAGTATTGAATTGATTCAGGATAGTTAAAGCATACGTCGAATTAATTGGTTAATTCATTATAAGAATTGTTTTTTCTTGCAAATCGAGGTTTTTTATGTTTGGCTGCTGTCCGGAAATCAGATACTATGGTTCAAACTGTACCCCATATTCGGACACACATAATCCAGCAATTCACTAGTTTACAAGTGCAAAGAAATGGTAGACTATGTAGTAAAATACAATAATAAATTGTTTTTTGCATTTGTTTAACAAATTAAAGCCATTAAAGTAAAATATAACTGTATATAAAGATCTGCCATCACCTTATTTTGTCAATGTTCACGTTTGTCTGGATTATGGTCCCTACGTTGTAACAGGACCTACTTATATTTAGACTATTAAGAAATGCATTGTCCGAATATAGGGGTTTTGAGACTGAATCTTTATAATTATTTTAAACAATAATCACGCGGTCACAACTAACTTTTTTTTTCAAGTGACAGAAAAATTACTTTTTTGTTTTCTTCGTTTTTCAAGTTTTTGTTTAGTGAACTACATGAATGCAGTACTAACGTTCATAGAGCTTCGTTCTTCCTACGGGTCTGGCGACCCCCTTGTTTCCTGAGAAATCGTGTTTTTATACTCATGTCATTTTTAAAGAACTTTGTTCTTACCGTGGGTCCCATGACTCATTTGTGTTTCACTTTTCACTTAACTGCTTATTCGACTTCATGATACGTTTTAATCGAATGGAAAAGATTAACAAAGAAATAGTTGATGAGTAAGCTATTAAAAAAAAAAAAAATATAATTCACCTTAAAATATGTATACCATGAGATATCCATAGTATCCAGTAATTTATAAATAAGAATATCTCTTTCATCTGAGAATTTAATAGTTATATCCTTATTGTCTAGTTCTTTTATGGATATGTATGTGCGTTCAAGTATACGACTAACATTAAATGATTTTGTAGAAATATTTTATGTTTTGTTGTTGTCCCTAGGACTGTGGGAAAAGTCTTTATACTTGACAGATATTCCTGTCTTGTATTTTACGTGTTCAATCATTTCAGCATAAAAAAAGCTACAAATAATGCCATAAAATAAATTACTTCTTTAAGTGTAATCTATTTTGTTTGAAGTTTTTATTTCAAGTAGCTAATTTTTAACTGAAAAAATTAAATTTTTTACCTTTATAATTATTGTAATGGCAGCGACAGTTAAATCCTTCCGTCTCTAAAATAGATTTTGACTTTTTTTACGGTGAGCCTAGTCTTTCTTCCACTCCAGGAACTCCTTAATACGTACTACAGTCGCAGGACTGACGGCGATCCATTCCTTAATCTCATTACTATTACCACATTTGCGACAAGTGACTGGGTTCGCTTGATTATTCAGTAATGGAATATAGCTCGTTATTGGGAGCTTAAAAAAATTTGCAAGCTTCCAGGGAGCTAAGACAATATAAGCAGTTAGGTTTATTTAAAGCCCACGTGCAAAAAAGAATAAAATGCAGAGTGTATTGTTATAGGAGCATCCATATATGTATCCATGTCTTTAAAGCTCTATCCAAGTTGCAACATCAAACATCATTAAATGAAAATACAAAGTCTTTTAGGGTAGTGTTATGGGCTTTGAGCAAAAAAAAGCGTTACGGGCTTTTATAGATTTGTTGAAAAATTGAGATTGTAACGCGATCCAATATAAATTAAACTTTGCCTCTGAACTTGTATCGTATAAGAAACAGCTATACTCTAACCCACTTTATACCTTCCAAGTGTACGATTCAACTCCTCACAAAGGGACAAAATGTTTTGTTACCTTTGAAGCCCTTATTTTTTATACTAATGATAATAAATATTTAAATTCGCGATCCTGTACCACTGGCGTATCGAGATGGAAACATCAGAAAAATTCCTGCCATATCTTGGTTTCCAATAAAATACAACACCTTTAAATTAAAACAGCCAACTTCGAGGATATTCGTAATTTTGAGAACATTTTATTATAAGATGTTACATTTCCCATTACTAGGTCCCGCAACTTTAACAGCATCCAAGACTTGGATTAAATTTTTTTTTGGTTTTTTTAATTACGAAAAAATGTCGTTTGCCTTATGAACTTGAGGATTCTATGCCATGGGAAAATTTAAAACTATATTTTCATTTCAGGCTTAGTCAAAACTATACACTTTTGAGTAAGACATGACCCGGTTATTTTAATTTGCTCCTTTTTCGTATTTTAACCTCAAGTAATGTTTGTTCTTCATCTGGATTCTGTTGTGCCTTTAGCAGAAAATGTTACTTGATTATCGAAAAATACTAGATCGATATCTTTTTATATAATGTTGGAAACGTCTAAGATACGAAATAGACCGTTTTCGATAGCATGACCCATGTACAAATGAGCAATAAGTTAGTGTGCATATAAAAAACAACATGATCTTGATCTAAAGTATTCGTAAAAAATTTCGTTAATGCTTAACGCAACATTTATTATAACTTTGTAATACCCTTAACTGTACTTTAAAGGGCAAAAATACTTTGCACATCTGAGACGTATAATTAGAAGGAGTTCTTGATTTGATGGGACTCGCCCAATAATTTGTACTGAGCGTCCTTTAATATTTCCAAATGCAGAACGCATGAATAGGTCGATTTAAATGTTTATTCAATTGACTCACGTAACTCTAGTATAAATAACTCTTTTTTAACTCTAGTCTCTGACATTCGAAAAAAGTGGTAGCATTTGCACAATACAGTACTACATACAAAAATAACTTATTTAAGGGGGCTCTTACGACTACTGCTGAGGTCAAAGACAAACAAAAAATAAAAGATTTGTTTTTCTATAAACAAATGTGTCTGAAAATCATTATGATATTTTTAATAACGTATGAAGTGGGAAAAATGACATTTATGTGTTTAGTTTAACTTTGTACGAAAAATTAATTATTGTTTTGACCAGTCTAGTGCATACGAGGGTACAGTAGTACACTAGCTGTGTTGGTGTAGTATAGCGATGTAATATATAGGTATATGGTATATATATGTCGTGTTAGCATGCCTTTCTGCTATTACTCTACCTCTATAGTGATTAGTATCTGTATGTCATTAACATCATTTAATTGATAAACAATGGATAACGGTCCTTCTAATCCACCTAAAAAAAAAGAATACCACGCACATAGAGTCTCAAGAGGATGGAGGAAAGGCAAGTTAGTGAAAAATAGTATGTAACAAAATATGAGAAAAAAAGGCACTCAAGAGGTTATACCAGGTAGTCATTGCAAATATATATTTTCCAGGATTGTTAAAATAATATATAAAAATATTTAGAAGCGTTAAAATATACAAAAAGTTTATATTAATTTAATTTCATACTCCTTATTCGATAAAAATAATGCTAGGTACATACAAACTTCAAGCTATACGAATCTTAACTTTTTAAAAACTCGCGCGATTAGGTGAACAAGTACGTCTGCTATCCACGTGACCTCCTGACCTCCCGGACACTATTTATTTATTTCCATCTCAAATATCTCGCTAAAATGGTCCTTTATCCACAATTTTTAATACAGCATATTACAGAGGAAGACTTTATCTACAAAACGTGTATATTCAGTCTGCTGGGACATTTAATTGAGGTTTATTATAAACGAAAACAAATTGATTTTCACGCTGCCCTATAGGAACATGTGCTAATAGTTACAACTTTATATAATTTAGACCACCATTAAATTCAGTAGATTTTTATTTACAAGAAATAATGTATCTCTGTTTGGGGACTTTCGTGAAGGAGCCCCCTTAAATATACATGACCTTCCCCTTGAACCTTATGGTTGGGAACATATATGCAATTAAAATGACCCCTACACTTGTATAAGGGTTCCCTCGAACATCGAAAAAATCCCTCCTTATACAAAAAATTGCCGATGATCCATCTTTGTTTCCTGGCAAATAAGGAAGTAAAAACACTTTAGAGTTGGGTCATGTAAGAAAACTCACCCCTGCTACGTAGCTGTGCTTATAATATATTTTCACTTATTGGTACGTGTGCTGCGCGTGTTTTTGTTCGACGTTTATTTTTTTATAATTTGTTCTTTGAATCAACCACTGACCTGTCAAGGAGTTTGTCATATTATTGATCAATTGCTTGCTTTCAGTGTCGGTGAAAAATCGCAAGCCAGCTGTTGGCTGGTGTGTGTGCGTTTTTATATTTAACGTCAACGTGATGATATCTTTATAAGACCATGGCCGTTTCTCTAATAACGAAAAATGAAAATATTAAAATTTAATATAAACCTCAAGATAAAAATAAAGAATAAGACTTTGAATTTAAATTATTAACAAATTGTATATAGGATAAGTATTATGTAGTCTCTAAATGATTTGATAGTTTTTAAGTACTGTAATTCAATTTCAATTATAAAACAATTATTTATGTAATGCAAGAATGGATGAATTGTTGCGGTCTCTCTCTCTCTCTTTGTCTATCTCTCTCTCTCTCTCTCTGGATACTTTTATTATATAGTTAATAACTGTATTGTTATAAATTTTTACAAAGTGGATAACGTATTAGAAATGGTAAGAAATATATATATTACATAGTTCTACAACTCTCTCCTAAATTACATAAAATATTAAATCCTCTATATACCTTGTTACAAAGACATAATTCGTAATTTTAAATTTGTTATGTTACGAAAACAAAGCGTAAAAATTTATTTCATATCAATCTTAAAATAGAGTTATATGTATAAATGTACAATTTTACGATATTTGTAGAAAATTAATTAAGGGTATGAATTTTAAGTCATATTTTCTAGCTACAATAAAGTGGTTTTATATTATCTACCTGATGAGAATATCACTTCTGAAAAACTCTCATCTCTTTTGATGGTGTAAAAATGCAGTAATTTTGTTCAAGATAGGTTTATTCTCTTTAAATATTATTTCAGACACTAAATCGTGATAGTCGAAAGCTTTACTTGAATCAAGAAAATTATAAGGTGTTTGAAATATGGTTTGAGTTGAAAAAAAAAAGTTACAATCTAATAGGTAAAATAAACCAAAATGCTGCCAAATGACGTACTCAATAGAAGACGGTTTTTGCATGGTCGTTGGATATGAACGAAAAAAGTTCTGATATCTTTTTCTTCCTTACATTAACTTTTAATATTTCCTCTGCGTACTACGAAAAATATTCCACAGAATAAGCCAACACATGCGTCATAAATTTTCAACATCAATACCATGGTATAAAGTAAATAATATATTCAGATATCCCCAAAATCGTGACTATCACTACCACCTTACCAAACTAATTGAACATTAAAGTCCACTGTTCTCGCCAATACAATGTTTGGTAAGGCCACGTATCTACTCGTAGCAAATGCGGGCTACTTTTACTCTTACTCTTCAAATTTGACGGCTAATCTTCTTTGACTCACGAACTTTTTTCCCCTACTTACGTTAACGTGAGCTCAACCAAGTGCCTTATTTCTTCCACTACCAACAAGTTTTTAATATGTTTGGTATCTTTTAATATTTTATTCAAGAGTGTTCAAACTATGTATTGATCTTGCATGTGTAGTATGTCAATATGTTAACGATAGAGAGGTATTGTCACAGATGGTTTATAGAAAATGAGCATTTAGTAGAGACATGTGTAAATATATACCTAAATGTTATGAAATTAGATTCGATTTACATCGTGCTAAAAGAGATTTGTTGAGTTACAAAAAAAAAGAAATACGTAAAAAATAATAGAAAACCTGATATTTCTTACCTAAAAAAACTGTATAAGCTCTAGGAGATAACAAAATATTGCAAGAATGAAGAGTTCTATATTTTGACTAGGACTTTAAAGCCGTCTAAAATAATAAGAAGGCATTGACGATTTTTATGGTGATAGTATTATTAACATGGATAACGTCAATTACTGGACATTAACTTTTTTTTCACACGTACACATTATAATTCTATAAAAAAAGTGTGCTTTTTTTCAAAAAGTCAGAAGTCTGAATTAATTTCTTGTTAAAGTATTGAACAACCACAAAGTGATTTTTTCTAAATAAAAAAATATAATTGCTCAGACAGCACCAAAATTTCTATCTGCTTCCAAGGAAACTTTTAACATAGCCAATGTTAAAGTTCGCTCAACGTAATATTACTTTTATGGAGTCGTACTTTGAGACGTTACACATCAGCTGTAATCTTACTGTAACAGCATGTTCTTCTCAACAAAATATAAGTATTTTGAGAAAAAACCTTTAAAATGATATTTATAAAAATGTAGAATATCGTGTAAAAGTCAAAAAACTTACGGTAGAAGCCAATAGCTATAAAAGTCTTTGTGTGTCGTCTGTCGTAAAAAACACTGTCGTCTACGTTACCCACGAACCCGTATCAGAACGTAAGCTGTCGCAATTGTTGTTCACTATACTCGTTTCGTAAATCCTCTGATGTATGTGTGATATTACTGTTACCGGGTTTTCCTTACAATAAAACATATCCTGAATATAAGGCATGAGTCCCTTATTTATAAAGAAAAAGCTGTTATATAGTGCAAGTCCTGAATAAAAGGTATGTATGTCTTACATATGGGATCTTATATACTTGGTTTGCAAAAAAAAAAAAAAAAAAACAAAAAAACAATTGAGGCATGCATTAGTATAGGGAAAACATACCAGGTATGAATGGCCGCACAATGACGTAAGCTTCCGGATAAATTTAACAGTAAAACCTACAGCCACGTTGCGTGGAGCATCAGTTTAATTCAAGTCACTCTAAACTTTCGGTTGTGATAACTCCTTGACTTTTCGTTTACGATAATATTTTTTATTTTTAATAGATGCGTGGTTTTTTCGCAGTTTCTGGATTGACTGCATATTGTAAGCTATTTTCTTTTTTAGCTATACAGCCAGAATAGTTAATTTTATCATAGGTAGCTTCTTACTTAAAGTTTCAGAAGAACTTAATTTTGATCGTTAACAATATTTCCTTAATCTCCCAGAGAAACTACGAAACAATCAAACCAGTAATCATTTTGGCATCAGAGTAGACTGTTTCTGAAACGAAATCAACCTGATAACTAAAGGAAACATATTCATATCTCCTGGGTCTAAGATAAAAACAAAACTCAAGGAAGGAAACTCTCTTGGAATGAGATTAGTGCTATAGATACATGCAAATGATTAATCCGTAGGGTGACAATAAGTTCATACATTGAGCAGCCGATGACAGCTCGAACGATAAGTGACTAGGTTAGCTCAATTGTTTGACCGTATGATGGGTATATCTTGTGCTCTATCGTCAAAGAGTTTTTAAGCTTAGGAGAGCAGATAGTGTACGCAAAGCCAATGAGCCTTAAAAAATTTGGTATAAATTATACTGTAAAAAAGCCGTACAGATTTTGAAACGCAGGAGCAAAGTTTCATTTGATCAAAGATAAAATTTTTGTAGGTACTTTTATGACTTTTTTCTTCTTATCCAGACAAACTTTTTCTCACCAAAATATATCATCAATATAATTCAACAAAGTTACTAATTCTATCTTATTTGTAAAAATCTGCATTGTTTAGTCCTAGTTTTTACAAAGAACTGAGGATTCTATCACATAGAGGCAAGCTAAAGCAATCGAAGTAATTCCTTAACAAGCTTCACTCGACTATGCCGTAACATTTTTTTCTTCCTTTTTTTTACGTAACATATAAACACTCTAACATCAGTCTGTTTTACCAAAGAGACAGAGTTCCTTCTAGTCTCTCGCAATGTTATCTTTGGAGTATGGAGTTAATGTACGTCCATCGAAACTGTATCCCTTTAAAAGACGTTATTTCTCGTTGTTGGAGCAGTTTTAAGGAATTTTGTACATAAATCAAAAACAAAGAATATTTGAAACCACTATGCTGAGGTAGCTTTTGGTCAAATTGACGATTTTAACAAGATTCACCTTTACTTTGATACTCACGTGTATGTAAGTACTAGCAGCCTCCCGTCTCGGCTTTGCCCGAGACTTACTAAATGAAACACCGTAGTGTGTCAACATGTAATAAGAAACGTTTTCAGTCAGAAATTTTACGTTTATTCCTGTCATTTCTTAGAACAAAAATCTTTTTACTAAAAACATATTTGTTGCAATCCATACAGTTTATTTGGTCGAATAATAAGTTGTAAAAATTAAAAAACATATAATTATGCTGAAAAGTATCGTGCTTTCCTTATGCCATAAAATAATCGTTGGCCATAAGGAGCGGTTAATTTGCAGTTTGTCCCGTGTAATTTACGAAAAGGGCCATTTTTTAAAGATGTTAGGATTTTAAACTCCCAAAAACANTCACAAAAAACTAAATATGATTTCGCCAAGAGTAAAATAAATCTGTTACTGTAAGAGACAGGACTTAGGCCAGTACTTACGTTATAAGTTGACTCTTGTAATGCGAAAAATTACTTTCCAAAATTTCCTTTTATTCAGCTCAGCACAGCTGGAATTGACTCTCTTTGGATGCTGTGACTTTTGATATCTCAAACTTAACGGGTCACTTTTCACTGATAAACACCGATTAAACACTGGGCTTCTACGTCAAACTAGATCAAAAATAGCGTATTGGAGTGATCACTTTGGGTTAAGGTGTTGTCTACCTGACGCACTGTGAGACAGTGTCGTGCTAGCGCTGTACATTTAAGGGCTAAGGGTGAGAAATCATGTTCCCCACTACCAAAATTTCCCGGCCATCGAATAGGAAAAAAGTCACGCCCATGAAAAAAGTCAACTCCTTTCCAACTTCCCCTCGTTTTGTTTGTATTTCCGAACATAACAGGAGCCAATCCACATAGGCCAAGTAGCAAAGAATCGAGATTATGACAAAATTACAAAACAATGCATAGTTTCCTTAAAGCTCCTTTTTATTTTTTATTTATTATTTACTACCATTAAGTTTTTTATAACAAACTTTATCATTTTTCAATCTATTTGATCACTAAGGAATGTGAGTAATAAAAGAAATTAGCCAGTGACTAAAATTACTTATAGAACAGCTCAGTTTATTTACACGAGTTCGTTGACTAAACGTTTATTTGTTTATATTTTTTTTTTTCAAGAAGTTTAAAGTCCTCAAAGAGTTATTTATTTATCAAATGGTTTTGAACACCTTTACATTTATATATCTTAAAAAAACAGAACAATGTCAACCATTAAATTTAGTAATCTATTGATGTGGTCTCTACTTAAAAAAGACGCTTTTTTTTAATGGTGGTGAAGAAAATAATAGAAACAACAACTCAAAGTTTAAGAATACGTTTAGTATGTAACCCTCTATCACGAAGAAAGATACAGTGTACTGAAACAGCTGTTACGTGTTTATATTTTCATATAAATAAAAAAGCTAAAATTTTTTAGTAATGAATGTAAAATTGTTTTTTTTTTTCATTTGCTTTACCATTATTCGTATATTTAAGTAGTTTTGAAACACATGTCCACGCAATTGGCACTATATTGCATATACATTATTGCGACATGTACCAATATTATTTTTAGTTAATACTATAGTATATTGTATTACTCGTTACTTATTAGTACAGTTTTAATCACATTCTAGTAAAATAAGATACTACCTCATCGTTCTACTATTTTTGTATATAATGAACTTGGTACTAAAGGAATCTAGGTCTTTTGTGGTTAGTATAAGTTTGACATGTGCTGGAAGTTAAAGTACCGTTAGTTAGCTTATGTCAAATAAAAAAAAAATTTTTCACAAAGCATAAGGTTCTCAAGAAATTTAATAAGCTATTTTGTCATTTTGTCAATCAGCGCATATTTTTGTTTACACATTACACGTAAAATATTTATCGCTTAAGAAAATGTATCGTAAAATAAGTAAGTGAAAGTTAACAACCAATCGAATTAAAAACAAAAAAAGGACGAATCGATACGTTAATAGCAGATAATCGTATTCACTATTCAATTACAGTTGCTTACTTTCTTCTTCTAATATTTCTTTTTCCTCTTAATAATCGTAAGTATGACCATTTCCAACTTGCATTTAGATTTCAGATCTAATACTTTTAAACCAATATTTTAGACGTGCCTGCTGTATTTTACAAACATTAATAATATAACTGGTGCATTATTTCATTTCTTTATAAATTTTCTGTACCAAGATTTTTCTGACATATTAAGAACCGCAATTTTCACAAAGTTCTTTTATAAAAACTTTTTTTTAGTTTTGATACGTAAGGGGCAGTCCTTTCGAAACCTTGAGTCTAAGATGTTTTGATATTAATTTAAAAATTGCATTTGATTGTAGACTGATAGCTATAAATATCTTCAAAGTATAAAAAACTATCTATTGTCTGAAAGAAGATTAACAACGTCTTTAACTATCCTGAATGAATAAATAATGAATACATGTCGAAAAATTTTTTCAAATATAATCAAAGTCACAGCCTTTTTTTTTTTAAATATAATGAGTTTTACAGTATTGTTTCTATATTGTGCTTTTTGAGATGTACTTTCTGAAAATTCGTAACAAATGTAACTTTTTGGTGATTGATTAAATGAGGTATTTATGAAAAAGTTGGTGCTTTTAGGTTAAACTCCGTACTGCCTTGTATGATGATAGGTTGAGAAAACGTCAATAATCACGTACACATTTATGCTTTAAAGTAAACCGAGACTACAGTTACTAGGTACTTTAAAATCAAAGAACCAAAACTCTATAATATTGAATTTCATACAGAAATGTTAATCTGTCCATAATACGTCTATGAACACGAAAAATAGTTGTTTCTGAAGGATAGAAAAAAGTTACATAATATTTCAACTTATTGTTTTTCATGACTTCATGATACGTTTTATTAAAATATATACTATGTACCATTTGACCTATTTATTAGTATAATCGATATCTATAAGCCGTATTTATTAGTCAATTCTTATATATCTACACATCTGCTAATGTAAACTTAATCATTGCAAACGTTATTCAAACTACAACCTTAGAAATTGATTCAAAGTGAAATTAGATGTCGGTTCTAAAAAATAGTACCAAATGCGAAAATATAGCTTTATTCTACATACTGAGTTGAAGGAGTTTCCTTAAATATACCCACTCTTTTTTCCTGTACTTAAGGACGTTTATGATTACATTCGTCCCTTTTTATGTTTTCTAGAGCTTTTTCCTTCCTATGTCCAAAATTCTTGATAGCTTATCTTAATTTTCAGACATACGACAAAGTAGCTGAGCTGTTGAGCCGAGAATAAAAAACTCGATTTCCTTAAATATCATGTGTCAGTACTGATGCTTTCAACAAGCATGACAATTTACTTTTACCACCTCCTGCTACGCAGCTCTGCTTATAATATATTTACGATTATCGGTACGTGCGAGGTACGTGTCCTGCAGGTGTTTTTGTTTCACCCTTATTTTCCCTATAATCTGTCCTTTGAATCAGGCACTGCCCCGTTGGTAAGTACATCACTTTATCGATCAAACGTAGTTTTTGGGTTTATATTGGAAATTAAAAGTCACAAGTAATTTGTGGGTGTGTATGCATTCTAATATTTAACGGTAGCGTTGCCATGTTTGAACACATACGAGGCCGTTTCTTGGGCAACGAAAAACAACATGAATTAAAATTTTATAGTTACAACAAGCTTGAAATGAGTTGTAAAACACATGTACAATCCTGCACGATAGACACTGATTGAAGTTGGAAATAATATTCTCTGCTACGATTACAATGTTTAATGAACTTTCTGTGAGGTATAAATGTGATTGTGTACAGAGTTGCATGTGCGCATGTTACTGTATTATTAAATTTTTAGAAATATTTAAAAACACAACTTAAAGATTTTTACATTGTTTTACTATGTATTGAACTGATATTTCTAATTTCTATAATAAGAATATCAGAAGCGAGTCATATCTTTTCTTTTTAGTTAACACGTGTTTGTACAAGGATTCAATAGTTTAACTAAAGCTTCAAGATCAAGTTTAGAGTTTTTTATTTATATTGTACAATTAAGTTATTAACGAGTTGATGATACACTGTCTCTCTTGATACCGCTTTCTATTGGTTAAGGGGGCTCCTACGACTACTGCTGAGGTCAAAGACAAACAAAAAATAAAGTTTTATTTTTCAATAAACAAATGTGTCTGGAAATCATTATGATATTTTTAATAACGTATAAAGTGGGAATACTGATATTTATGTGTGTAGTTTAACTTCGTACAAAAAATTAATTATTGTTTTGACCAGTCTAGTGCATACGCGGGTACACCACCAGATCAGACCACCTGTGTTCGTGTAGTATAGCGATGTAATTTATAGGTATATGGTATATATATATCGTGAACAAGTACGTCTGCTACTGACCTTCCGGACACTATTTATTAATTTCCATTACAAATATCTCGCTAAAATGGCCCTTTAACCACAGTTTTTAATACAGCATATTACAGAGGAAGACTTTATCTACAAAACGTATATATTCAGTCTGCTGGGACATTTAATTTAGGTTTATTATAAACGAAAACAAATTTTTTTGCACGCTGCCCCATAGAAACACGTGCTAATAGTTACAGCTTTGAGCTCGGATTTCTCAAAATTTTGACCCATTCGGAATATAATTTAGACCACCATTAAATTCAGTAGACTTTTATTTACAAGAAATAATATATCTCTGTTTGGGGACTTTCGTGAAGGAGCCCCCTTAATATAATAAACATCATGATTTCATTGATAGATTTTACTAATCAGAAGTTATTATTTATTTGTACATTAAAATACTTACTGCGTTAATAAAAGTAAATGTAGTTTGGTTTGTTTTCAAATATCTTATACGACCGGATTTTTTCAAGATTTTTTACTGCAAATTTATTTATTGATAATATTCTGACTTTTAATTCAT
>NW_019379599.1:530127-558575 GCF_000648655.2 Copidosoma floridanum
TTCTTCTACTCTCCAAACTCGACAGCCAATCTACTTGGACTGACGAGCTTTTTTTCCCCTACCCTTTTTTGGTTAACGAAAGCTCGACCAAGCACTTTTTTTCCTCTATACCAACAAGTTTTTAATATTTCTGCCCTCTCCTAATATTTTATTCACGAGTCTTCAAACTATGTATTAATCTAGCGTGTGTAGTATATCAATGTGCTTACAATGGAGAGATTTTGTTGTAGATGGTTTATAGAAAAAGAGCGTTTAGTAAAGACAAATAGACATACCTACGCGTTATGGCATCTGTTCCGATTTTGTTTGCACTATTAGGTATTACTTATAATACGATAAAAATAATTATTGTTAAATAATAAATTAATCGATGACTCAATGCTTCAAACTTTTACGAAATATAGGACAGATACGTAGGAGATAAAAAATCTTTTAGAAAAATAAGAAGTTTCTAATTTGTATTATGACTTCGAAGTTGTTTAGAATTATAAGTAGCCATTAAATGATTTTTAATGTTGGTAATGGTGACTTTCTTACTATTTTTTTACAAGTACACGTGCAAATTTCGTGAAACGGTGTCCCTTCTTTTTGACAAGTCAGAAATCTGGATTGATTTTATATTGGAATTATTGATGGTGAAATCGAAGTTTTTCGCTTAAGAGGCTAGTCCTAAAGGTCTGGTGTGTTTGCCTTGTCTAAATATACATCAAAAGCAAAGCTATTTTTTATCCCTTGAGTAAATTGAATGTTAAAATATTTTTAAAAACTTTCAAGGGAAGAAGCTGCATAGAGTTCCCTTAAAAAAAGACATGTACAGGTCAGCACGTAGAAAAAAGATAGAAACACTTTACTTCAATAAGATTCTTACACAAATATTTGAAAAATACAAAGTTATTTTTTTATAGGAAAAACTGCGGTAAATCTAATGGTACTTTTAATTTTTGTTCGTTATCGTGGAAGAGCTTAAAACATTCGATGGTAAAGTTTCCTCAACGTAATTTACAGAGAACTGTCCTTCGAGACGTTATATATTAGCTGTTGTCTATCTGTAACAGTTTGGTCTGTTACCAAAAGTTTAAATATTTTCAAAATAAATCTTTTAAATTTTATTTACAAAAACGTAGGTTATTGTGGAAAAGTTAATAATTTTGCGTTTTAAGTAAGCAGCTACAATAGTCTTTGTATCAAGTGAATGTAAAAAATACACGCTGTCATCTCGTACTTGATGATGTCACCCGTATTGACCAACGGTTCTAGTATTCTAGAATATGCGTATGGAACAGAATTTGACATTGTTACAATGAAACGTAGAGACGAAATTTTATCAGCACTTTCAAGATCATTTGGGTAGATTTTTTTTTTTTATCCAAACAAGGTTCTTCTTGCAAAGTAACATCTTTAAATAATCGTATATAGTTACTTTTTCATCTTATTTGCAAAAGTTTGCTTCGATTGGTCCTAGTTTTTATAAAAAACTAAGGATTTCGCCACAAAGAGGAAAGCTAAGACAATCGAAGCAACTTCTTACCTAACTCTACTGAACTATGGTGTAACATTTTTTCCTTTCTTTTTTTACACGTACCATACAAACACCCTGACATCGATCTCTTTCGCCAAAAAGATAAAGCTTCTTCTAGTCTCTCGCAATGTTATCTCTGGAGAATCGAGTTAATGTACGTCCAGTAAAACAGTATCTTCATCAAAAGATGCCAATTTTTTTTTTTCAAAGCTGTTTCAAGAAATTTTGTAAATAAATTTGGCAGCATAGAGCATCCGTAACCACTGCGCTGAGGAGGCTTTTGGTCAACGTGACGAGTTTAACGAAATTTTCCTTTATTTCGATACTCACGCGTACGTGAAAAGATCCCATGGTATCTCTTTACACACAAATCTTCAAACAGTAATTATTAAACGTACTAAATAAAGTAACGTCACATAAGCCTTTAGTTTAAAAAATAAGGTTTTATTAAACATCATAAACAAAGAGACAATTTAATTAGACATTTTTCCGCAACAAAGAATGTAGCTAAGCGACCACTAACGCATATCATTAAAAAAGTTAGCGACAGAAATTTTTAGTAGGCAAGATAACAGGTATCAATTATAAACGATAGTGATGTCATGCACACGACACGTACAATAGTAATACTAGAAACCACTTCGTTAATTATCAGTGTCTCGTGGGACTTAACTCATCTCGCACCTACGCAGTTACATAATAGTGTATGTAAGAAAATGTCTGGAGATGAGAATGAGAAGGAAATTAAAACTCATGGAGCAAAATCATAGATCATTTGTAAGACAAATTATGTAAGTCAATCAGAATTTTTCTTTGAATTTCACTTATAANTAATAACCTTCGTCTAAAACAAACATGTCTGAACGTTTATCATATTATGTGAAATGAACGCGTAAGTAACAGAAAACATTTTACATTTTTCGGTTTTTTTTATATCGGAACGTATTTATTGTCGCTACCACTAATATAATATACGTCTCCATATAAGAAATAATTAAAATTACTTTCCAAAATGTCACTGAAAACAATTTCTATTGTCTAGTGCTCTTTTCTCTAAGTTGTTCCTATTATGTCCTCATCCCCATCTTTACTTGTGTTAGCACTTATAAATCGTCCATTTTCAATGTAAAACAGATGGTAAACTCAGTATAAAGATAAGCTGAGCTTGTTCAATGACGTACGTATGTGTTTATGCGATATAATTTTTATTTTAATACAATTATCAATGTAATGCAAAAATCGATGTATCGTTGCGTTCTCTTTTCTGTCTCTCTAGATACTTTTACCGAATAGTTAATACTTTCAATATTCTAGAACTGTACAATAATAGTTTGAAGCTTAACTAGAGTATATCAGTTATAAGGCATTAAAATTATTGTATGAGTTAAAAAAATACACGCAGAAACCAATAAATAAAATAAACTATAACACTGCCAGATAATGTTCTTAATTTCATAGAACACGATTTTAGCATTGGCTTTAGATTAAAACAAAAAAAAGATATGATATTATTTCTTTCTTAGAATAAATTTTAATAATTTTTCTTTGTATGACGAAAATGTTCTATAAAATGAACCGTTACATGCGTCAGAGATTTTTAATATCAGTACCACCGCATAAAATAAATGATATAGAGAGCGATTCCTGACATCGTGACTATCACCCCCACAACCACACCAAATTGTTCGAACATTGGAAGAACCCGTTGCTCCTACCAGTTACAATGTTTGGTGAGGCCATGCATCTACTCACAGCAAATATAAGCTACTTTTCCTTCTACTCTTAAAACTTAATGGCCAATTCACTTTGAATCAAGAGCTATTTTCTCCTACCCTATGTATCTTGACCAAGTGCTTTTTTTTCCTACACCACCAAGTTTTCGATATTTTTGGCCTCTTTAAATATTTGATCTATGAGTATTGAAACTATCTAGTGTTCTTTTGCGTAATGTGAGTCAACACGTTTTCAAGAAAAAGATATTTTTGCAGGTGATTTATAGAAAATAAGTATTTAGTGAAAATATGTAGACATACCTACGCGTTATGGCATCGGATTCAATTCTTCTTACACTGTTGGGTATCACATTGAATTAAAGTCAGTAGCTAGAAAAGTCTTAAGATTAAACGCAAAATAAAAACACGAAGTTTTCTGCAAATTGATAATTTTAACTGTTATGACTAGCATATCCAGAATACAGATATAAGTGAAGCNAGAATTTTTTGTTGTGAGACAAATAGTTAAATTTAAGAGGAGTTTTTCTTCAAATTTTTCTTATAAGTCGTTTTTGGGCTAGAAAAATATGAAAAAATCATGGCAGTATCTAATAAATTCACCCGAAGTTAATTTCACTTTTAACAGATACTGTCCAAAATGTATTCTAAGGTGATTCATCTTTCTTTGCATTCTTCCTTTCGTATACAAGTGATTTTCATAACTATATAGAGAATAAGCACCTGCAGAGTGGTATAAAAAAGTGAAGCTGTTAAGAAAAATGCATCATAAGAGAGAGTACTTTTCATTAAGAAGCTTCATAAGTATGAAGTACAGAGTAATTGGCAGGCATTTTCAAATGTTTTTACATCGGAGAGAATATATATTATTTCCCATGCATCAACGACTAAATGCATGCAACCTTCTGTTCCAAAAACAGTAGAGCACGTCAAAGTATTCAAGTATGATACTTTGTTCTATATTGTTAATGTACGTAGAAGTTGTTAAGTCTGTAACTGTAACAATTGATTTGTTCATAACTATTACTGGAAACGCGTCACTAGAATTTTTTTAAATTATTTCAAAATACACTTAATCAAGTAAAATTCGTTGCCACACAGTAAAATGCACGGCGTCAAAGTTATAACAATTGTTTGTGTTGCACATTTACAAAAAAAAATTGAGATTTAAATTAAAAAATAATCATGATAATGCCCCAAAAATATTTTTTTTATCTAGTCTAAGTATAATACAAAGCAATTTTAACAAGTTTTATCGTCATTAACACAAAATTAATAATCTCATTCTTCATTCACCTATCTATCTATAGTTGTCAGTTAAAACAATGTTTTTATCTTTTAGGTCAGAGGCGAATTGATATTAGTTCAAGGTACCAAAAAAAATCAACGAGACGAAACCACCTTGACGTATGACATTCCAGATCAGTGTGATTTGGCAAGAATCGAGGCAGGATTTTACTCCGACGACGTTTTGTATATTCGTTTTCCTTTAAAGAATGAGCCAGATGTTAAAGTAAAGACAATTAAAAATTTTAAAAGTTTTAAATAATTTGACACCTTAATGAGAAAAAATAAAAAGAATAAAAGCATAAAGAGATTGCATTTTATTTAAAAATCTTATTTTATCAACAAGTATGAGAAAAATATGTTAGAGCCTTTGTAGTGCTGACCTTATTCATGAGAATAAAAAATAAACAAATGACAGTTGGAAGCCTTTGTAAGCTGTGTATAAGTTTATATAAGTTGATGGCAGATTTGTTAAATAGTATAGAGAAAACATGGATCTTATTATTATTTCTTGCTATAAGAGCTGATGTAAGTTCTTTTTCGTGATACACACAAGGTTACCACAAACAAAAATTCTGACTAAATTGTCATAAATAAAAGTCTGACTTATACTTCAAAATTTTATTTTATGATGACATCATAGTCTAACACATTTCTAGAACAAAGTATTTTTTATTAAAATTGACACTAAGTATCACAACTATTTCATTTACACTTAAAATCAAAATATATTAAATCATCGCACACCTATCAGACAACCTCAGGGTTCTCAGGTTTTTCTATTTATTAAGTAAAATTGTCTTTTTTTTAGCTACGTTTTTACCAGATTAATCACCTTATAAAATGTGATAATTATTATAAAATTATTATCACACTCCTTTTGTTGCTATAAATGATAAATGTGTCAGATTAATGTCTTATAAGTATTTAGTGAAAATATGTAGACATACCTACGCGTTATGGCATCGGATTCAATTCTTCTTACACTGTTAGGTATCACATTGAATTGAAGTCAGTAGCTAGAAAAGTCTTGAGATTAAACGCAAAATGAAAACACGAAGTTTTCTGCAAATTGATAATTTTAACTGTTATGACTAGCATATCCAGAATACAGATATAAGTGAAGCACCAAGAGCCGACCTGAAGAGTCGCAAAAATTGAAACGATTCCTTACCAATCTCCACTGTATTATAGCGTAATACTTTTTTCTCCCCCCTTTTTTTTTACAACATAGACACCCTGACACCGATTACTTTCACCAAGGAGATAAAGCTTCATATTGTCTTTCGCAATGTTATTCTCGGAAAATTTAGATGATGTACGTCCATCGAAAATGTATCCTTACAAAAGACGACATTTTTCATTGTTGGAGCAGTTTCAAGAAATATTGTAAATGAATTTGATAGCAAGAAGTATCCGTAACCATTACGCTCAGGTAGCTTTTGGCCAAGTTGACGAGTTTAACGAGATTTCCCTTAAATTCGATACTCACGAGAACGTTGGTTAACCTATGGTAACTCTTTGTATACATATCTTCCAACAGCAACCATTAAAGGTATGACGTAAAGTAACGTCATCTTAGCCTTTTTTACAAAAAATAGTTTCATTACACAGATTTAAAAATAGCCTATTAACCATTTTTCTACAACAAAGCACCTATCTTAGCGCACAGTGGCAGGTATCATTAAAAGAGTTAGCCACAGAAATTTTTAGAAGGCTAGATAACAGGAATCAATCATAAACGATAGTAATGTCATAAATGTGACACGTACAACAGTAGCACTAGAAACCATTTTGTTGTTCGTCAGTTGCTTGTTAGCCTCTTTTCGAATAGCACCTACGCAGTAACATAATAGTAATTAAAGCAAAATGTCCGAACGTCTAGAAGAACAACTGATGGCGATGGAAGTTAAAATACGAGAAGAAACAAGAAAGTCTGTCATCTTTTTTCGTGGCCGTGAAACTCATCTATCTACCTGTTTCAACAAGGCCACTGAAGAGACTAGGCAATTAAACCTAAAACCCAGCAAAGATTATCACCTTTTACCTGATAGCAAAAGGGTTTGGGCATTTGGCAATTGCATTTTAATACTTAAATTTCTTTACGATTTTTTTCTCAAAACTAAAAAAAATTGTGGTTTTATACAAGCAGGTCCACCAGACGGAGTTGGATTGCGCTGAATTTGACAAAGACACAATTAAGGTCATTGTAAGTATCGAACCATATTTCTTTGTTCTTCTCTTCATTTATTTTTCAAACGTTTTATGTTTTGCATACGTTATCCTAAAATAAAATAGAAAAAGTCTTTGAGGATTTTTTTATATTTCATGAGTAGGAAAAATGTTAAACTGTCAAGACTCTCATAATAAAGTGTAATTAATGTGTATAAAGTGAATTTCATCAAAAAACTACCGGCAAATTAATAAAACCTCAAAAATGTTTAATAAGAAATTCATGCGACTACGACAAAAGTTGTTGGAAGCACTTCACGTTATGTTCAGAATAGATAGAAAAATGGTTTTCGGACATTACCATACCAGAATTTTTTGTTGTGAGACAAATAGTTAAATTTAAGAGGAGTTTTTCTTCAAATTTTTCTTATAAGTCGTTTTTGGGCTAGAAAAATATGAAAAAATCATGGCAGTATCTAATAAATTCACCCGAAGTTAATTTCACTTTTAACAGATACTGTCCAAAATGTATTCTAAGGTGATTCATCTTTCTTTGCATTCTTCCTTTCGTATACAAGTGATTTTCATAACTATATAGAGAATAAGCACCTGCAGAGTGGTATAAAAAAGTGAAGCTGTTAAGAAAAATGCATCATAAGAGAGAGTACTTTTCATTAAGAAGCTTCATAAGTATGAAGTACAGAGTAATTGGCAGGCATTTTCAAATGTTTTTACATCGGAGAGAATATATATTATTTCCCATGCATCAACGACTAAATGCATGCAACCTTCTGTTCCAAAAACAGTAGAGCACGTCAAAGTATTCAAGTATGATACTTTGTTCTATATTGTTAATGTACGTAGAAGTTGTTAAGTCTGTAACTGTAACAATTGATTTGTTCATAACTATTACTGGAAACGCGTCACTAGAATTTTTTTAAATTATTTCAAAATACACTTAATCAAGTAAAATTCGTTGCCACACAGTAAAATGCACGGCGTCAAAGTTATAACAATTGTTTGTGTTGCACATTTACAAAAAAAAATTGAGATTTAAATTAAAAAATAATCATGATAATGCCCCAAAAATATTTTTTTTATCTAGTCTAAGTATAATACAAAGCAATTTTAACAAGTTT
Source organism: Copidosoma floridanum (assembly GCF_000648655.2). The sequence goes on from NW_019379599.1 coordinate 537,975, forward strand.
TATCGTCATTAACACAAAATTAATAATCTCATTCTTCATTCACCTATCTATCTATAGTTGTCAGTTAAAACAATGTTTTTATCTTTTAGGTCAGAGGCGAATTGATATTAGTTCAAGGTACCAAAAAAAATCAACGAGACGAAACCACCTTGACGTATGACATTCCAGATCAGTGTGATTTGGCAAGAATCGAGGCAGGATTTTACTCCGACGACGTTTTGTATATTCGTTTTCCTTTAAAGAATGAGCCAGATGTTAAAGTATAGACAATTAAAAATGTCAAAAGTTTTAAATAATTTAACACCTTAATGAAAAAAATAAAAAGAATAAAAGCATAAAGAGATTGCATTTTATTTAAAAATCTTATTTTATCAACAAGTATGAGAAAAATATGTTAGAGCCTTTGTAGTGCTGACCTTATTCATGAGAATAAAAAATAAACAAATGACAGTTGGAAGCCTTTGTAAGCTGTGTATAAGTTTATATAAGTTGATGGCAGATTTGTTAAATAGTATAGAGAAAACATGGATCTTATTACTATTTCTTGCTATAAGAGCTGATGTAAGTTCTGGAATTTCGTGATACACACAAGGTTACCACAAACAAAAATTCTGACTAAATTGTCATAAATAAAAGTCTGACTTATACTTCAAAATTTTATTTTATGATGACATCATAGTCTAACACATTTCTAGAACAAAGTATTTTTTATTAAAATTGACACTAAGTATCACAACTATTTCATTTACACTTAAAATCAAAATATATTAAATCATCGCACACCTATCAGACAACCTTAGGGTTCTCAGGTTTTTCTATTTATTAAGTAAAATTGTCTTTTTTTTAGCTACGTTTTTACCAGATTAATCACCTTATAAAATGTGATAATTATTATAAAATTATTATCACACTCCTTTTGTTGCTATAAATGATAAATGTGTCAGATTAATGTCTTATTTACGCAGTTTGTACTTTTAACCATTGGAGCAAATGCTGTTCTTATGGGGTATAACGCCACGGAGGGTGGCATGATTGCTGATTTCTGTATTGAGAGTGAACTAGAAATTTTTTTCCATTGTTATAAAAAGTATTGGTTTTTTTAGTTTTTCTAATTTTTATTATTTTCTTGCACGGTTTTCTTACATAATACAATATTAAGCGCTTATGATACTTTTCGAATACAAATATTGTTAAGCTCAAGACAAATCCACTAACTAATGATTCTAGCAACCGGGTGACGTCAGTAATACACAATGGAATATCATTTATAGATTCTTTTTTAACAAGATGTAGTTTTTTTTCGCGAGATAGTAAAATAGTAATTAAAGCAAAATGTCCGAACGTCTAGATGAACAAATGTTGACGATGGAAGATAAAATACTAGAAGAAACTAGAAAGTCTGTCATCTTTTTTCGCGGCCGTGAAACTCATCGACCTACCTGTTTTAACAAGGCCACTGAAGAGACTAGGCAATTAAACCTAAAACCCAGCAAAGATTATCACCTTTTACCTGATAGCAAAAGGGTTTGGGCATTTGGCAATTGCATTTTAATACTTAAATTTCTTTACGATTTTTTTCTCAAAACTAAAAAAAATTGTGGTTTTATACAAGCAGGTCCACCAGACGGAGTTGGATTGCGCTGAATTTGACAAAGACACAATTAAGGTCATTGTAAGTATCGAACCATATTTCTTTGTTCTTCTCTTCATTTATTTTTCAAACGTTTTATGTTTTGCATACGTTATCCTAAAATAAAATAGAAAAAGTCTTTGAGGATTTTTTTATATTTCATGAGTAGGAAAAATGTTAAACTGTCAAGACTCTCATAATAAAGTGTAATTAATGTGTATAAAGTGAATTTCATCAAAAAACTACCGGCAAATTAATAAAACCTCAAAAATGTTTAATAAGAAATTCATGCGACTACGACAAAAGTTGTTGGAAGCACTTCACGTTATGTTCAGAATAGATAGAAAAATGGTTTTCGGACATTACCATACCAGAATTTTTTGTTGTGAGACAAATAGTTAAATTTAAGAGGAGTTTTTCTTCAAATTTTTCTTATAAGTCGTTTTTGGGCTAGAAAAATATGAAAAAATCATGGCAGTATCTAATAAATTCACCCGAAGTTAATTTCACTTTTAACAGATACTGTCCAAAATGTATTCTAAGGTGATTCATCTTTCTTTGCATTCTTCCTTTCGTATACAAGTGATTTTCATAACTATATAGAGAATAAGCACCTGCAGAGTGGTATAAAAAAGTGAAGCTGTTAAGAAAAATGCATCATAAGAGAGAGTACTTTTCATTAAGAAGCTTCATAAGTATGAAGTACAGAGTAATTGGCAGGCATTTTCAAATGTTTTTACATCGGAGAGAATATATATTATTTCCCATGCATCAACGACTAAATGCATGCAACCTTCTGTTCCAAAAACAGTAGAGCACGTCAAAGTATTCAAGTATCATACTTTGTTCTATATTGTTAATGTACGTAGAAGTTGTTAAGTCTGTAACTGTAACAATTGATTTGTTCATAACTATTACTGGAAACGCGTCACTAGAATTTTTTTAAATTATTTCAAAATACACTTAATCAAGTAAAATTCGTTGCCACACAGTAAAATGCACGGCGTCAAAGTTATAACAATTGTTTGTGTTGCACATTTACAAAAAAAAATTGAGATTTAAATTAAAAAATAATCATGATAATGCCCCAAAAATATTTNATATAAAAATTTGTTCTTAAAAACTTATCTCAAAAAGTGCCTAGTCATATATTTTGTTAAAAGTGTGAGAAGTACTTATAAATAAATCTCAAATGTTTATTTAATTACATACAAATATTTTTTTACATTATGGACAGGGTCCATAATTGGAGGGTCTACATTATGGGCAGGGTCCGTAATAGGGGGGTCCACGATAGGTTCAAAGTCCATCGAGGGGTCCGTAATACGGACAAAATTTTTTTTTCTTGTTTCATCATTAACATAAAAATAACAAAACTTTTTGATGAAAAAAAAATTTGATGTTATTAAAAAAAAATCAAACGACTTATACGTTATTATACAAGGTGTAGTTCTATTGACTGTTAGACACAAAATAAAGTTGAGCTCGAAATTTTTCTTAAAGGGTCCATAATTGAGACAGATACCCCTAGTTTGAACACTCGTACATAAAATATTAGAAGAAGCCAAAAATATCGAAAACTTGTTGGTGTAGGGAAAAAAGGCACTTGGTCGAGCTTGCGTTAACCCAAATAGGGAAGGAGAAAAAAAGCTCGTGAGTCAAAGTAGATTGGCCGTCAAATTTGGAGAGTAGGAGCTAAGGTAGACGGTATTGGCTGCGAGTAGATACGTGGCCTTACAAAACATTATAACTGGTAGGAGCAGTGGGTTCTTTCCATCGTTGGTAAGTTTGGTGTTGTGGTGGTGGTGGTATTCACGATTCCGGGGATGGCTCAATGTATTATTTGTTTTATACTGTGGTATTGATATTAAAAATCTGTAACTAACATGATGGTTTATTTTATAGATTATTTTTCGTGATACGCAAAGAATCATCCAGAGGTTTAAGTAGGAACAAAAAAATAAGATAATTTTTTAAAATTTTGTTTAAAAAAATTTTAAATAATGCTCATGTTTTTGTCTGATAGAATTGGTTCGACGTCGATTCTATAGTTATTTATGATTTCAGAAGAATCCTTTAAATAAAGATATTTGCTAAAGGATATTTTTTAATATAACTCTTTGGACGTGAATGACATTTTATAAAGAATTTGAAAATACAAATATTAAATCGGCTTTTGTACGTATTACTGATCAGTCTGAAATTATCTACAATTTGTACTCCCCAGACTCATAATTTAATTTAAAAAATTATAAGAGTGTTATCTTTATCTGCAAAAAAGACAAAAATAAAAACTGGTACCTCAAAACATAGGCTATAGTAATTTATCTATTGTAATAATATTTGTTGATTTTATATAAAAATACAGCTCATTAAAAAAAAAAATATATATTACCAAGAAGTAATTGATTTGATTATACTCGGTACTTATCAAACTGTTACATTTATTATAACAACTAAGATAACATAAAAATTTTAATAAGCTCATCAAACAATTCGTGGAAAGTATGTTATCATACAGCGTTTCGGCTCTTTCCAACCATTGATTTATGGTCTTGTATTTTTTCTTTTTCTGATTGAAATTAAAGGGCTTTAAAATAAGTTGGTAACCTTCGAGCGCCCGGTGGCTCGGTTAGCTAGGTCGTGGATTGGCACGCGGGAGACCGTGGTTCGACTCCCGGCCAGTGCGATTTTCGAGCAAGTACCTCTATGATTCATCACATGTGAGCTTTTTCACTATGCAATGCTTCTCAAGGAGGGTTTAGGCAACCTTCTCGCAGCAAAATTGCCTAATTTCTCCTTACCCCCCTCCAAGTAATGAAAGGCCTCCCATCCCTTTCTTTGTTTCTTTCCCAAATGCTAAGTGCACATAGTAGTGCCCTTAGTAAAGAAGCCAGACGTAGAGCACTATAATATAAAAAAAAAAAAAAAAAAGATGGTAGCCAGTAAAGCTTTTGATTACTGGATTGTGTGTTCACTTTCTGAAGGAGTCAAGAAGTATTGTAGAGGTGAATAACATTTTTTCAACAAATTGACAGTAATTTTCACAAAAAAAAAAAAAAAAAAAACAAATACATGTATACTTTTGAATTTGATGTTTACATCAGGTAAATAAAAATACAACAACTTCGATAAAGCTCAAAAATATAACTGAAATTACACGCCTTAAATTTAATTTTCAATTTTTTTCAATTGAAAGAAAATTTTCTTTAATACTTTGATTTCCTCATTATTATTTTTTAAGTTTCACTAAAACAAAGTCTTACACAATAGAAAGGAGTATTAAGAGAGACAGTGTATCAACTCGTTGATTACTTAATTGTACAATATAAATAAAAAACTCTAAACATAATCGTAAAGCTTTAGTTAAACTATTGAACTTTTGTACAAATACGTGTTAACTGAAAAGAAAAGATATGACTCGCTTCTGATATTCTTATCATAGAAATCAGAAGTATCAGTTCAATACAAAGTTAGATAATGTAAAAATCTGAAAGTTATGTTATCAGTCGGGTGCAGATTTAAATTGTGTTACAGTGTTTTTAAACTATTAAATTATTTTAAAAACTTTAAGTATTTCTGATAGTTGAATAATACAGTTGTTTGTGTACATGCAACTCTGTACACAATCACATTCGTACCACACAAAACGTTTAATAATAATCATTGTAATCGTTACGGAGAATATTTTTTTCAACTTTAATCAGTGTGTATCGTGCATCATGTACATGTGTTTTACTACTTATTTTAAGCTTGTGGTAAATATAAAATTTTAATTTATGTTGTTTTTCGTCGCCCGAGAAAAGGCCTTGTGTTTGTTCAAACATGGCAACGTTACTGTTAAATATTAAAATGCATATACACCCACGAATCACTTGTGATTTCTACTTTCCGATATGACTCCTAAAAAGGGCGCTTGATCAATAAAATGATAAATTAATCAACGGGGCAATGCCTGATTCGAAAGGCAGATTATAGAAAACCCAAGGGTGAAACAAAAACACCTGCAGGACACGTACCGATAGTTGTAAATATATTATGAGCAGAGCTGCGTAGCAGGAGGTGGTAAAAGTGAATTGTCATTCTCTTGAAACGCATCAGTACTAACATATCATATTTAAGGGGATCGAGTATTTTTCCTCGGCTCAGCAGCTTAGCTACTTTGCCGTATGACAGAAAATCGAGATGAGTTATCAAAGAGTTTGGATATAGGAAGTAAAAAGCTCCAGAAAACATCAGAAGAGGCGAATATAATCATATACGTCCTTAACCACAGGACAAGAGGGTGAATATGTTGGAGGAAAGTTTTGCATATTAATATGTATAATAAAGCTTTATTTTTGCATTTGGTACTACTTTTTAGAACCGACTTCTAATGGCACTTTTTTTCAAGTTGTAAGGTTGTAGCTTTAAAAACGTATGCAATAATTAAAATCACATTTTCAGATTTGTAAATACATGTAAATTGACCAATAATAACAGACAGGTAAAATGGTACATGGTATGTATTAAAGTAAATCGTATCATAAAGTCATGAAAAATAAAGGGTCGAATTATTTTGTAACACTTTTCTGTCCTTCAGCAACAACTATTTCTCGTGTTCATAGACGTATTATGGACAGATTAACATTACTGTATGAAATTCAATATTATAGAGCCTTGGGTTTTTGATTTGAATGTAGCTAGTATAGTCTTGGTTTACTTCAAAGCATAAATCTGTACGTGATTATCGAATTTTTCTCAACGTATATACATACCATTCATCATACTAGGCAGTACGGAGTTTAACCTAGAAGCACCAACTTTTTCATAAATATCTCATTTTATCAATCACCAAAAAGTTACATGTGTGACGAATTTTTAAAAAGTACATCTTTATATACACAATGTACAAAAAATACTGTAAAACTTATGATATGTAATAAAAGAGGCTGTAACTTTAAAAACATTTGAAAAAAATTTTCGACACGTATTTATTATTTATTTATTCAAGATAGTTGAAGACGTTTTTAATCTTCTTTTAAACAATAGATATTTTTTTATTCTTAGAAGATATTTATAGCCATCAGTCTAAAATGAAATGCAATTTTTAAATTTATATCAAAACATCTTAGACTCAAGGTTTCGAAAGGACTGCACCTTACTTATCAAAACTAAAAAAAAGTTTTCATAAAAGAACTTTGTAGAAATTGCGCTTCTTGATATGTCAGAAAAATTTTGGTACGGAAAATTTATAAAGAAATAAGATAATGCATCAAATGTTAATGTTGATAAAAGTAGGCAAGTCTGTTTTGGTTTAAAAGTTTTGGATCTGAAATCTGAAAGCAAGTTAAAAATGGTTATACTTACGATTATAGAGAGGAATAAAAAATTTTAGAGGAAGAGAGTAATCAACTGTAATTGAATCGTAAATAAAATTATTTGCTATTTATGTATCGAGTCGTTCTTTCATCGTTTTGCATTTGGTTGGCTGTTAATTTTTACTTACTTAATTTATAATACATTTTCTTGAACGATAAATATTTCACGTGTAATGTATACACAAAAGTGTGTGCTGATTGACAAAGTGACAAAGAAGCTTAATAAATTTCTTGGGATCTTAATGCTTTGTAAAGAAATATTTTTCTCTTCGACATGAGTTAACTAACATTACTTTAACTTTCAGTAAGTGTTATCATAATATCAAAGAAAAATATAAAACAATTAGAACTAGTACTGAATGCTCATTTTTCATGAGTCTGAATTATGCATTTTTCTAATAAGCAAAAAAATTTTAGTTACAACATAAGGCCTAGATTCCTTCAGTACCAAGTTCATCATATATAATAATAGATGAACGATGAGGCAGTATCTTATTTTACTAGAATGTAATTTAAACTGTATAAATAAGTAACGAGTTATACAATTTACTATAGTTTTGACTAACAACAATGTCAGTACATGTTGCAATAATGTATATGCAATATAGTGCCAATTGCACGGACGTTGGTTTAAAGACTATAGAATATATGAATGATAGAAATGAAAATAAAAACGACAGCAATTCTACATTCATTACTGAAAAATTTTAGCTTTTTTATTTATATGAAAACATAAAAACGTAACATTTGTTTCATAACACTGTCCCTTTCTTTGTGATAGAGGGTTACATACTAAACGTATTCTTAAACTTCAAATTGTTGTCTCCATTATTTTATTTACCACCATTTTTAAAAAGTTTTTTTTTTGTTAAGACCACAACAATCGATTACTTAAATAAATGGTTGACATTGTTTTGTTTTTTTTAAGATATATGACTGTAACCGTGTTTAAAATCATTCGATAAACAAATTACTCTTAGACAGCTTGAAACTCCTTATAAAAAAAAAATATAAACAAATAAATGTTTAGTCAATAAACTGGTGTAAATCAACTAGTGAACAGTTCTATAAGTAATTTTAGTATCTGGCTAATTTCTTTCATTACTCACATACCTTAGTTATCATACAGATTGAAAAATGATAAAGTTTGTTATAAAAAACCTTATGGTTTTAAATATTAAATTTAAAATAAAAAGTAGCTTTGAGGCAACTATGCATTGTTTTGGAATTTTGTAATAATTTTGATTTTTTGCAAGTTGGCCTATGTAGATTGGCTCCTGTTATGTTTGGGAATACAGATAAAAAGAGGGGAAGTTGGGAAAGAGTTGACTTTTTTAGTGGGCGAGACTTTTTTCCAATTCGATGGCCAAAAAATTTCGGTAGTGGGGAACATAACTCCGAATCCTTAGCCCTTAAATGTCCAGCGGTAGCACGACACTTTCTCTCAGCCGCTCTCAGTGATCCAGCTAGATAACACCTTAACCTAGAGTGATCACTTTAATACGCTATTTTCGATCTAGTTCGACGGAGAAGCCCAGTGTTCATAAGCAATTGATTTTAAAAAATCTTTAAATTCATTATTATTATTTGTTTATTTTTACAGTTTAAAATCCATACATAATTTTGTACACTGATATTTATTTAATGTTTAAAGAAAATTATATAAATGTTCTAATCACATGCAGTTATGGTAAAAATAAACCGTTTCTTTTGAAAACATTTTAATCTGATATCTTGACTCTTTAGTAACATATTTAAGGAAATAGAGTAGGAATACCACTTTCATACCCTGCCCAAATCCTAGTTTTGTACCAAAGAACTTTTACTAAAAAAACACGTTTCTGTGCCATGTCCTCGCACTAACATTTTTAAGTATAGACGTCATCTGTGATATTCATGATATAATTATAATGATTTAAAATTTGTAAGCTAAATCTTGTACAGAATGCCAAATATCTCACTACTTAAACTCAAACGTCAATGATGGACGAAATCACTTTAAAAACCACACTGTTGTATTTCGTAACACCTTATAATGGCCACTATCGTGATCTTTCATCATAGCTAGAAAAACGTACAAGTCAAAGATTTTAAACATTTTTATCACTTCACATGATACATATTTTAATTTTCAATTTTTTTTGTGTACAAAAATATTTATCCCATTCATCGACCCTTGGCTCCAGCCCTCTATTACTCAAACATATAAGAAAAAATTATTTTGGTGCACTACTTACTGACAACAGATATTTTTTAAGAGGAAAATCGTTTACATCTAGTCTACGGGCTGCAATAGGACTCCATATCTCAGAATGTCACTTCCGTACCTGTCACTTTCATACCCCTAAGTTAAAAAAGAGATTCTTTTTCTAGTTTTCGTGCATTAGAACTTTTTTTTTCTAACGTTTGGCTAAAACAAAAGACATGTGTCTCGGCATTTGGTCTAATTTGCAAATATAAGGCCTCACCTAATATTGTAATTGGTGGAGGCAGAAGGTATAGGTTCTTTCAGTGTTCGATTAGTTGAGTGTAGTGGTGGTAGTAGTCACGATTCCGGCGATGGCTCGATAAGGTAAATGTCTTTATTATGAGACAGGGTTACGCGTACTTAAAAGTAAATTAAGCTATTTGAAACTACAAAATGCGTATGAGTGGAAAATTTTTTGTATTATAATATTAAACGACGTTTTCTAGCAATACAAAACTTATTTTAGAGTATAAATAAGATCACAGTAATAATTTAATCAGAAATAATGAAGAAAAATATCAGGTACCGATTAATGGCACATCAAAAAAAAGCATGGCCCAGTTGTCCCAGTCAGTTAGAGTGTTTATGGGACATACAAAAACTGTTATATTCAACATACCGTGGTAAAAAAATATGTTGTAGCTCATAAAAATTAATAATAAGTTTAATAATATCAAAAAGATCATTTCACAAAATCATAATCTTCTATAATTTAATAAAATAAGCTCAAAGGGAGATAAAAATGAAGATTTTAAATAACTGTCGAAAATAATAATAATTCCTAGTGATTTTCAAACTTAATTTATTCATCCATATAATTTACATTAGAATTTAAATAAACAAATAATATGATGCACGACAATAAACTTTAAATTTTGACAAACAACAAAATTATGAGAGAACAATATCTATGAATCTTACTATTCATACTTTTCTTGTTTAATTCTTTTTTTAATATCTTTGATTTGTTCTTGTAACTTTTTCGAGCCTCTTCTATTTTTTGTATCTCTTAAAATTGTTTTTTACTCTCTTCTTTTTATAAAATAGAATGAATACACGTCAAATAATAAAGTGAAAGTTACCATAAAATAATAGAATTGTGGATTTTGAGTGAATAAGTCGATTAGATAGTCTCATTGTCTGCACGTAAAAAGTGTGCGATGAAATAATTATTGTAATAAAATACATCGTGGTTATTAAAAAATTGTTTAAAGTTAAAAAAATTATGAACTAAAAAACTTGCAGAATAAATTTCTTCTTCATACATTTAACTTAATTTACACGTTTAGAGGCGAGTTTTGCTGTTTTTCTGTCAGTCTTTCTTTTTTCTTTCATTTTTTAACTAAAATGAATAAATATTGTTAATTAAGTAGGTAATTACAAAAGAAAGAGTTCTATGACTGCTTACTTTTAAAGTTATGTGGACGATTTATGACTGTATTTTGATAATTAACTAACTATCAAGATGGATATCAATTATAATTACTTCAAAACAAATTAAAATATGCTGTTCATACTTTGACATAACAGAATAAAAGATTTGCAAGTAAAAACAACAACTTTGCTGTGTTTCATTGATCGGGCCAAAGGCATAAATATGAAGTGTACGTGTAAATACGGTTCATGCATTATGCTGTACCATTAACCGAGACCTTCAAATTTTATATGTACGTACATGGAGACAGGGTTATAAATAAAAAATCGGCATTAAAAATACTGATCTTTGTTTTTAAATATAGTTAGTAAAACTCAAGTTCATGAAAGAAAAAAACATATCTTGACAAATAATTCAATATAATTTTAAAAAATACTCAGTAAAGTGAAAGTCAAAATAGGTGCTAATTCATATTTCCTATGGTACTACAATAGCAGAATTGCAATAAACATTTTTTCCGTAATATTCCATACGCACTATGGATTTCAAAATAAAATATATATGACAAATTTGTTCACGTATAATATAATAAAAGTTGTTAACAATCCTATATATTCTTTATTATTTAAATATTAATTGATTTGGAAACATCCCATTGATTAAGACGTTGTCTTATAATCTGGACATTTACCGTACATTATTCACTTTATACCTAGGTATCGATATTAAAAATCTCTGACGCATGTGTTGCCTTAATTTATGGAACATTTTTTCAGTACGCAGAGGAATTATAAGAAGTTATTGTAAAAAAAGAGAAAAATTTATAACTTTTTTTGTTTCTATCTAACGGCAATGCGAAAACCATGTTCTATAAAATTAAGTGCGTTGTATGGCAGCGTTTTAGTTTATTTTCTTTATGGGTTTGTGACTGTATTTTTTCCAACTCATACTATATTTTGGAAACCTTATAACTGCGTTGATTCAAGTAAAGTTTTCGACTATCACAATTTGGTGTTTGAAAAAATATTCTAAGGAAATGAACGCTTTTTTAAACGACATTAATGTATTTTTCTTTACAACATAAAATGGGACAAGATTTTTTCTTAATTCATATTATCAACAGGTAGATAGAAAAAAAGCTGCTTTGATGAAGCTAGAAAATAAAACTTAAAATTTGTAGTCTTAGTTAAACTTCTACAAATATCGTAAAAAAACGCGTCCATATATAAACGTATGTTAAGATTTATAGATTTATACGAAATTATTTTTTACACTTTGCTTTCGTAAAATGTAAAATTTAAAATTACGAATGATGTCTTTGTTACAATGTATATAGTGCGCATAAAGAAACATAAAATGATAATGAGGCTTACGATAACATAATCGTAGAACTATTAATTACATTTTCAACCATTTCTTGTACCTCACAACTAACTTTGTAAAGATCTAGTGCAATACAATTATGAACTATTTAATAGAAGTATGTAGAGAGAGAGAGATATGAAGAAACAGAGAGAAGAAGAGAGAAAGAGAGGGAAAGAGAGAGACCGCAACAATACATCGCTTTTGCATTACATTAATACTTGTATTAATATAGAAATTGTTTCACAGTAATTACAAACCATCAAGGAAACATGGAATATTTATACCAATAACAATTTCATAATATTATAAATTTAAAGTTCATTGTTTATTTTTAGCCTGTAGTTTATATTAAATTTTAATATTTTTATTTTTCGTTATTAGAGAAACGGCCATGTGCTTATGAAAATATCACCACGTTAACGTTAAATATTAAAACACACACACACCAGCAAACAGCTGGCTTGCGATTTTTTACCGACACTAAAAGCAAGTATTCGATCAATGAAATAATGAACTTATTAAAGGTCAGTGCTTGATTCAAAGAGCAAACTATAAAAAGAATCAACGTGAAACAAAAACACGCGCAGCACGCGTACTAATAATTATTAATATATTATAAGCAAAACTAAGTAGCAGAGGTGAGTTTTCAAACATGGCTCAACTCTACAGTGTTCTTACTTTGTTGTTTGCCAGAAAATAAAGATAAACTATTGGAAATTTTTGATGTGAGAAAAGATTTTCTTGATGCTTGAGGAAGCCTTTATGAAAACGTAGGGGTCATTATGATTGTATACATGTTCCTAACTATGAAGTTGAAGGGGATAGGTGCGTTTGGGGAAGGTCCTGTATATTGACAAGACATATTTAAACATGCAGTACTGTATTATGTAAATGCTACCATTTTACTCGAATTTCAGTGGCTAGAGTTGAAAAAGAGTTATGAATGCTATAGTTACATCAGTCAACTGAATAAACATTCGAATTGACCTATTAATGGGTTCTGCATTTGGAAATGTTGAAAGATGCTCAGTCTCAATTATTAGGCATATCCCATCAAATCAGGAACTCTTAATAATTATACGTCTCAGATTTATATGCAAATCATTGTTTTCCTTTAAAGTAGAGCTAAGGATATTACGAAGTTATAATAAATACAGCGTCAAACATTAATAAAATTTTCGTCCGAAAACCTTAGATCAAAATAATATTATTTTTTATATGCAGACTAACTTATTGCTCATTTGTACGTAGGTCATTCTATCAAGAACAATTTGTTCCGTATCTCGATCGTTTTCAATATTGTATAAGAAGATATAAATCTGAAATTTTTTTTTAATAATTAAGGAATGTTTTCCACTGAAGGCATAACAGAATCCACATGATAAATAAGTCTTGTTTGAGATTAAGATAAAAAAAAGGGGTTTATTATGGTTACGGGGTCGTGTCTCACTCAAAATGTATAGTTTTGTTAAAGCCTGAAATAAAAATATAAACTTGTTCATTTTTTCATAGCATAGGATCCCCAAGTTCATAATTCGAACGACATTTTTCCGCATTTTAAAAAACCAAAAGAAATTGAATCTAAGTTTTGGATGCTGTTCATGTTGTATGACCTCATCATGACAAATTTATTATTTTAACAGAAAAAGTTTTCACAAATGCAAATTGACTTGAATTTATCTGTTTTATTTTAAATTTTTTTAATTTTACGGATAACCAAAATATTGCAGTAATTTTTCTAAAGTTTCCATCTCGATACGCCAGTACCACGGCCGTGGTGACAAATTTGTAGGTTTAGTCTTATCAAATTAAAAATATGGGCTTGACAGATTAAAAAACGTCTTGTCACTTTGTAAGAAGTTAAAGTTTAATTTACATGGAATTGCGTTACAATCTTGATTTTTCGACAGATTTCTAAGAGCCCGTAACGCTATTTTTTTGCTTAGTGCCCATATCAATACCCTGTAAGGCTTTGTATCTTCATTTAACGATGTTTACTGTTACGACTTGGATAAAGCTCGCAAAACACGGATACATATATTAAGTAGATGGCATATAACTTTACCTAAAGTTATAAGTTGCATTAGTTTCCACCAGCACAACGATGATATCGTACATGTACCCTTCTATAACAATACATTGAATTCTTTTTCGGACGTGGGCTTCGAGAAAATCTAACTGCTTATATCATGTAAGCTACCAGAAATCTTTCAAATTTTTTTAAGCTCCCAATAACGTGGGAGCTATATTGTATAAATAAATGATCAAGTAAATCCAGTCACTAATCGCTTAAACTATCATCGGTGTGCACACGATATACGAAGTCGTTGTCACCATAGGAACTAGTCATGTGTATGTTTCTAGCTATATGATTTATTTCGTTCAAAGAGAATTTCCCTTCTTCAATTTCGTTTCATTTTGGTCAAAAAAAACAAGAATTTTTTTAACCTCGAGAGCAAGTTCTATTGTTATTAATAAAAAAGTATATTTTTTTTTATAATCCATACAATCAAACAATTTATGAGGACATTTCCGGAATTCCATATTTTCCCAAATTTATTGGGCACTTAGCATTATTTTAAAATCAATCTATTCAGTTGCTTCGTAATTTATTAATTTGTTTTTTTTTACATTGACAACGATAACTATAACACTTCTTAATTAATTATTCCCTACTTTCTGTCTTTAAAAAAAAAAAAGATTTACTCCGAGGCGATCACTATTAATAGACACGATACTTTCAAGCTAAAGGTTACGTCTGACACGCAGTTCATTTATCCAACAAAAAAGTAATGCTTTATTTCTATTCTAACGCACGATTATCTCGCATTAAGAACAGACAACGATGAAGCTGATCTGTTAAGGGATCATTTTTCTTTCCTAACATCTAAGAAACTTGCACATTTTTTCAAATTCAAGAGGCGTGGATAAACATTTTTCGGTTGAGCCAGAGTGCATGAGCTTAGCGTAAAGATCAACTCTGAAAGCTTTTGAAGGTACAATTTAGGAGTGGTTAAGAGGATCGACCTAAACAGAAATCTTTCATCCCTTATAAATCATAGTAATTCATAACTGCAAAACAACTCACGTTAAAACTAAAATTAAATTGTTTGGAACTTTTTTGTGCCGCCCAGTACCTGTAGATTCTAATAAAATTTTTATGTTTAATTGTTTTTTTCGGCTCTAGACGTCTTCCATTATGTCTAAGCATTTGTTTTGTCTCTTGAAAAAAACAGATTTTTTACTGATATGCAATTGTACCTACACAATGCAACAGCAAAAATTTCTTAGGATTTGATGAGCATCTCAAAAACTACCATCTTACAATCTACAATTTAAATTCAATTTATTCAATTCTACAATTCAATTACATTTCAATTTAGATTCCTAACTAATAAATGCAAAACAAACTTATGAACTGTATCTTAAAAATGTATTAGAAAAATAGTAGAAGTCCATCGATAGACATAGTTCTCATTAAAAACAAAATCACCATCAAAAGTCACTGAGAGACCACATCAAGAGTCCTTAAAATCGCGCACAACTTTAAAATTATAATGAAAATTCGAAACTTGTAATTCTTACTAAAAATTATCTTTCCCTAGAGTTAACAATAAATCGAAGGTTGGAACATTAAGTTGTCTATTATTTAACAATAATTGTACTTTTGAATAATAAGTAATACCCAATATAGTGCAAAAAGAATTTAATTGGATTTTATAACGCGTAAGTATGTCTACATGTCTTCACTAAATACTCTTTTTCTATAAACCACCTGCAAGAAAAACTCTCTATTGTAAACATATTGACATACTAGACATGCAAGATCAATACATAGTTCGGACACTCTGAATAAAATATTATAAGAGGCTAAAAATATCGAAAACTTGCTGGTGTAGGGGAAACAGGCACATTGTCGAGCTCGTGTTAACGCAATTGAAGTAGGGGAAAAAAGCTCGTCAGTCCAAGTAGATTGGCTGTTAAAATTAAAGAGTAGGAGAGAAAGTAGCTTGTATTCGCTACGAGTGGATACGTGGCCTCACCAAACATTGTAATCGATGGGAGTAGTGGGTCTTCTCACTGTTCGTTTAGTTTGGTATGGTAGTGGTGGTGGGAGTTACGATTTCGGGGATGGCTCAATCGATTATTCATTTTATACTGCAGTATACGTATTGAAAGTCTCTGACGCATGTGTTGGTTTATTTTATGGGACGTATGTCGTTATCCGCAGAAAATCACAAGGAAGTTCAAGCGCAAATGGAAAAATTCGATGGTTTTTTTTTTATTTTGTGGAAAAGAGTTTAAAAAAGTGGCCAATATAGATAGGTCTTACATTTTCATTTACGACTTGTACTCCTCGGATGTACAATACAGCTTAAAAATCACAGAATTATTATCTCTTTCTAAAAAAAATGCAGGAAGTTATCTGATATTCTGGAAGTAGATAATATTTTCCATTACGATTATGGTTTTTAATTGTACATAAATAATAAGCTTGTATACATGTAGCACTGTAAAAGTCACCAGAACTCTTTGAATGAAGTATACTCTTTATCATAGAGATTGTGTCTTAAGACATTTTTTTTTCGCAATCTTTATCTCAGAAAAAGTAAAAAAACTTTCTCACAAAAACTACAACTACATGTAACTTTTAATTTCATTTATATCTTAGACCAGATTAACGAAATAACAGAAATTAGCTGTGGTAATTTGTGAATAATTATTTAAGTAGACAGTAAAAGATTCTAAAACGCTTATCTAACAATACATGCAAAGTAACGAACTACATCATTTTGGTTCTATCTGATTATTGCTTTGTTGATATGTATTTTTTGTACCCCAAATAAAATGTTTTTTACTTAAAAATTAAGTGGTAGCTAGCAGAACTTTTGACTCTTATTTTTTGATGTTCTTATTCTAAATGTTTCGAAAAATATTGTAAGTGCCTATAAGCTTTTTCCAAAAAAACTACAGTATTTTTTCCAAAAAAAAAGAGAAAGGTAGATTTATTTACTTGAATGTTCATACAAGGTGATTGATAAAATTACTACTTCAGTAAAGATTCAGAACATAAACTACAACTGATGCTTAAATTCAACTTTTAGTTTTAGCAATTACTATTAGAGAACTATCGGCGATCTTAGGAAAAAAATAATGTACGATAGTCTAAAAAACAGTTTTTCTTTTAATTTTAAATAGAAGGCAATGAAATCCATAGTAGTAAAGATTTTATATACATACATATATATAAATATATATATATACTTCTCTAATGCGAGTAACATCGATTATTTCACTTAATTACGTAAGTGGAAGAACTCACAATTACCGTCGATGTTTTCTTTTTTTATTAATTCTATCGTGTTAAACCTAAAATTGTGTTACATTGTTTAAAAACTATAAAATTGTTTAGAGAACATAATATGTTCAAAACTTCTCAAAAATATAGTCAATTGCGTAAATGCAACTCTGTACAAAGTCAAAGAAAAAAATTAATGTTCTTACCTTACAAAAAGTTTTTTAATAAAAGTTTTATCGTAACAAAAAATGTTTTTTTTCAACTTTAATCAGCATGTGTCACGTATCATGTGCAGGTATTTTAGTACTCGTTTTTAGATTGTTGTTAATATCAAATTTTAATTTTTGTTGTTTTTGCCAGAGAAATGGCTTCGTATTTGTTCAAACATGGCAACGCTAACGTTAAATATCAAAACTCATACACACCTACAGTTTGGTGGCTTATAATTTCTAATATTAACCTACAAAAGTGCGTTCGATCAATAAAATGATGTACTTACCAACAAGATAGTGCCTGAGTCACAGGGCAGATAATAGGTAAGATAAGGGTAAAACAAAAACATCCGCAGGACACACACCGATAAGTGTTAATATATTATGAGCAGAGCTGCGTAGCAAGAGGTGGTAAAAGTGAATTGTCATTCTCGTTGACCGCATCAGTACTGACGCATGATATGTACGGGGATCGAGTATTTTTCTTCAGCTCAACAGCGTAGCTACTTTATCGTACGCCAGAAAATACAGATAAGCTATCTGGAATTCAAGGCATAAAAAGAGGAAAACTTAAAAAAAACCGTGAGGACATTGGGGCTGCTATAACTTTACATGTCTTGAATCACAGTTGCGCAGGAGATGGGTTTATTGAGTGAGGGTCTTATGCATCAACGTACAAAATGAAGCCTTATTTTGGTATTTCGTACTGTTTTTGGGACCACCTGCTCTTGGCACATTTTCTAAACTTTTAAGATTATAGTTTGGAAAACGTATGTAATATTGAGGTTGAAATAATCACACTGCGAAAAATGGTGTTGAAAAAAGTATTAGAACCGTACTTAAAACCATCATATTTTTCAGGAAAGCTTATACATACTCACCTGATAATGCAAATTATTACGTTTAAAATAATTTTCACTATATTTCAAGCAATTCTTATCATGTAGCAGCATTAAAAAAGTTATTACGCGGCATAATTAAAATGATCATGTCTAACATAGTAAAGAATGGGATAGTTTGATTTTTGTTATTCAACACAACAAACTTTATTGTCATCGTTTTAAAATGTCTCACATTCAAAAGTAGAATTTGCGATGTGGCATAGTTAAATTTCTTACTTCACTGAATTGCTAGGAACGTTAATACTTACGATTATTAAGAGAAACAAAAAAATTTTAAGGAAAAGAGTAATTAAGTGAGATTGTATTGTAAATGAAATCTGCTCCCATTAATGTATAAATTTGTTTTTTGTTGTTTTAAACTGTTTAAATATTAATTTTTACATACTCACTTTAAGATACATAGTCTTCGACGATAAAAGTTTCATGTAGAATAGTATTCACGTACAAAAATTTGTATTGATTGACAAAAAAACAGTAGAGCTCAACAAATTGTTTAAGATGTTGATTATGTATAAGGAAACGTTTTTAAATGTGACATAAACCCCCTTATAATATGTTAACTTACAGGAAATATTAAAGTAATTCTGAAGTGAAACATAAAAATGACTCAAGCTAGAACTCTATTTTTATTTTTATTTAGTACTAATTATAAAACTTTTTTATAAGAAAAAATTTTATTAATAACTAGCACAATGCTCAGAATCCTCTAACACCAAGTATATTATAAACAATAATGACTGAACGATGAGACAGTATCTCATTTTACTACAAAGTTATTTGTAGTGTAATAGTTAGTAAATTAAAAATTCTATATTATATAATATCAAGTCACATCAATATTAGTACCTGCTCAATAAATATAAAGTCAAATTTGTAAAATGAATAAAAAATTAAAACATTCCTGTAATTATGAGATTTCAGCATTTCTTCAACTTTACTTTTATCGAAAAGCTATTATATCAAGCATAAAAAGTGTATGGTAAAGGGAATAATGAATACAACTCAATATTTATTACTCAAAAATTTTCAAACTTTTATTTATTTTGAAACATAAAAAGTAACAGATGTTTTAGTACATTGTTTCTATCTCCATCTTAACTTTTTACAAACTAAACTTTTTTTTTAATGTTGAGTTGTGATGTTTATCATTTTCTAAAGCATCATTTGAAATTTGGTTTTCATTAAGTACAGACCACAACAATCGATAATTAAAAGCAAGCAGATACTAGCTTTTTGATCAAGTGGTGTTTGAAACTATTACTATGAGTCAAATTATGCAAAGACTATCTTGTTTCACAACATCTACAACAGATCAGAACTAAAAAGTCACCGCATTGACATAAAAACAAATTTAGACAACTTTTTAAATAAACAAAAAACAATGTAGCTGTCGAAAAGGATACTAAAACTAGATAAAAAGATAACGTGCAAAGAAAGAGATATTTAAAGTTCTTACTCAAAAGTGATACACTCAGAACTTATTTTTAAAATAAATAAAATTTAGTTTGATACCAGAAATTATAATACAAGACAAAAAGTAAACAAGTTATTCGATAAAAAATAGAATATCAAGAAAAAACTTTTAATGTCACAGATGCTTACAAGATAATAGCAATTATCATAACAACATCAGTGTATGTGAGAGCCGAGATGAACAGACACAAATTCTTTAATTAGTTTGTTGATTTTTTAAATTTTGATTTTTAAAACAAGGAAAAAAAAGTTTTGGAATTGGGTTTTTAAATTTAATTGCAACATACAAAGAATGAACAATGTTAAAGAGATTATGGGGGCCAATAACTTATTATAAAATACTTTTACAAAAATAAAAGACTTTTACAAATCGTATACAACACAGTAGTTTATATCAAAGTCTAGTTTTAAGTATTAAAAAAAAATTAAATAAAAATATTATTATTTGAATGAAAGCAAAAAAAATAGACTATAGTAGCTGAATAAAGAAATGTATGGTTCTAGAATACTAAAATATTTGAAAACAAGTACAGATATTTCAAAAATTTTGTCTAACAATTCCACTAAAGAATTCCAGTGAGTTATGATTTAAATATACATATAAAGTCTTATTTTTAAAAGATTGCCATATTTTTTAGTTACACCTACCAACCCGAAACGTCCTAAACTATATTAGTTTCTCAAATCACATAGACAAAGTCATATTAGACTAATGGTGTTGCTTATGAATGCTCTTT
>NW_019379599.1:558801-572872 GCF_000648655.2 Copidosoma floridanum
AGCCAAAACTATTTTGGATTAAATAATAGTATATTGCAGCAAAAAAAAAATTTTAAGATGGCCAACCCACTTAGCTTACTTTTAACAGAAGATTTTGTAATAACTACCATAATAAAATATTGGATCATCAATCAAGCCACAACCTAGCACTCTGACACGGATATTAAGACAAGTATTTAAATTATTTTAAAAGCTTACAAAGACAATTGCCAATATTGGTAAAATATTTAAACAGCTTCCATTATAGTATTGAATTCACAGTAAAAAAAAAAGAAAATAACAGTCTAAGCTTTCGAGACATTACTAACACTGGGGTACGAGTTTGCTTGAGATTTTTTATCCATCATAAACCAAAATATACAGATATCACCGTTTACAATAGATAAAGGTCGACCAAAAAAAAGCTCTATTTTTTTGTAACATATTTGAGAACACCCTTAGAAATTATTCAAAAACGACTCCATCTACATAACACAATAATAGTATTAAATACATCAAAAATGTTTAAATTGTTGCTTAAAAAATAAGTAATAAAACACAGAAAAGGTAAAATGTCTGGTGCAGTGGTGCATATCGTTCAAAATGCGGCTTACGCAGGAAAGAATATGGTAGACAAAAAGGTGAAAATTTTTGATGTACTGATTAATAAACATTATAACGCTCCCATTAAAAAAATAACATTTACACTACTATGCCCATTTAGTATAGTAATGTCACGACTAGTAAACTACGAGATGTCCTAGAAGCACTTAAATTAATTAGCTTAGTATGTATTTATACATGTTTGCATTATATGGATGCCATGTAAGGCCAATTACGAAGAGTTTGTAATACTCTACGTCTGAGAAAGTACAGTGTTCCAAAATAGCTGTTACATGTTAAAGTTTTTACATAAATCAAAGTGTGATAATTTTTGAATAATAATAAACTTTTAGTAGTTGTGTATTAGTTCCTGCACTATTAATTAAAACATAAATCTTGATTAAGCAGATACCACAATAATCAATCATTAAGATGTATGGTTGACATTATGTTTTTTTTTCCCAAGAAATGTTGTATTTTAAGGAGTTTGGAATAACGTAAAGAATTAATTACGCTTGTAAGATTTAAATTAAAAAAAAAGAAAATCATTCGTATATACTGCTATAAATAAAGAAGTAAATTGTTCGATAAGTAATTTTAGTAAGTAACTTATTCTTTTGCGTTATTTACATACTTAAATAATCGAATATACTGAAAAATAATAAAGCTTGTTATATAAAAACGTAATGGTTGTAAGTGTTTAATTCAAAATAAAAAGTACCTTTAAGGCAACTATGCATTGTTTTGAGATTTTGTTATTATTTTGATTCGTTGCTACTTGGCCTACCTGGATTGGCTCCTGTTATGTTTGGAAATACAGACAAAACGAGGGGAAGTTGGGAAGGGGTTGACGTTTTTCATGGGCGTGACTTTTTTCCTATTCGATAGCCAGAAAATTTTGGTAGTGGGGAACATAATTCCGAAACCTTAGCCCTGAAATGTCCAGCGCTAGCACGACACTGTCTCGCAGTGCGTCAGCTAGACAACACCTTATACCAAGTGATCACTTCAATACGCTCTTTTCGATCTAGTTCGTTAGAGGAGCCCAGTGTTTAATTGGTGTTTATCAGTGAAAAGTAACTCGTGAAGTTCAAAATATTAAAATCTCTAGCATCCATTGGAAGTCAATTTTAGCCGTGCTTATAAGCTGAACAAAGGAATTCTTAAAAGTCATTTTTTGCATCACAAGAGTCAACTCATTAAGTAAGTACTTTCCTAAGTCCTGTCTTTTACAGTAACACATTTATTTTACTCTTGACGAAATTCAATTTAGTTTTTTGCCAACGGGCGTGCACTTTTTATCCAAAATAATTAGTAAGCTTCAAATTGTTTTAATGATAATTTTTTGTAGCTCAGTATGATAAAAAAATAAAGGATTCGTTATTATCTTGACGTCACGTAATGTAACACTCATAACCAAGCTTCCCTTTACTATTTATAACCTTAAAAAGCACTTTTTTCGAAATCAGTAATTTTTTTATCTATAAACGTTTACTGTGACTTAAGCAGAAGAAGTAGAGTTTTTACCTGGTAAACATTGAACTACGGCAGACACCAAACTTCCCTTGGACCTGGTATTTGCCTTGGCAATAATCTATATTAGTTATGAAAATACTATTTTTTCACACCATTCCTTTATGAAATTTTCTAAAAGTTTTATTGTTTTGCCATTTTGTTTATTTCAACAGTTATTGGCCCTAAAACTTCATACTAATTTTTTCCAATAAATTAAATTTGAAAAATTTAG
Organism: Copidosoma floridanum; assembly: GCF_000648655.2. The sequence continues at coordinate 561,131 of NW_019379599.1, forward strand.
AAGAAAATTAATTTTTTTAAACGTTAGTAATGATTGGTCGAAAAATTCATAAGCGTTTATTCTAAAATAATTTAAAAATTCAGCTGTTTGATTGGTATTTCTTAAATTTTAGAGCTTAAAATGCATATAAATTTGTACACTGATTTTTTTTTTAATGTTGGAAAAAAGTTCAAGCTTGTTGTTTGCGCTGTACCAAAAAAAAAAGAAACTTTGTTTTTACTTAAGTCAAAGCACATTTTGTCACTTGGTACAGTTAATTTAACAGTTTTATGTAGGTGATTCTGCCATAAGTGGCTTATTCTATGTCCTGAGCTTCCAATCTCATCAATTGACACATATTTAAATTTTTAATTTTCGTATGTGCAAAAATTTCGATCACTTCAGATCCCTGGCCTCAGCACTCTGTTACTTATGCATATAAGAAAAAATTATTGTCTTGTATTATTTATTGATGACAATTGTTTTATGAGTCAAAAATCGTGTAAATTAAGTCTACAATCCGCAATATGACTTCAAAGCTCAAAATGTCACTTGCGTACACGTCACTTCCGTACCCATCAATGGTAAAATTGTCTCTTTTTCTATCTTTCCTGCATTGGAACCATACAAAACTTTTAATCTAGTAGTGTTGGGATAAAACATAAAACACATGTTTTAGCGTTTAGTCTAATTGGCCTTTTTTCGTGAGATGTGTCGATAAATATCGATTTCACTTCTAACCCTAGTAGCAAAGGCGTACGTTATTTTCGATGGTCCAAAATAGGCTCAGATGTCTACTGAAACGAAGCTTTATCAATTAAAAAAGAAAATGTTGTTGCATTTTATATGTCACTATCTAAAAGTTTTAGAGTAATTTTTTTAATCACGAACTTCCGGCAAAAATCTACGACATCCTGATATTAGCGATTTTTGTCGCTCCTCTTTAAACAGCTATTAACTTTCGAACGGAGGCACTAAATAAAACAAAACTTTTTTTTTAAGTAATAAAGTAAGTAATAAATTTAATTCTATCTCTTATTTCATTTGGGTTGAAAGACTTTGTATTGATTACGCAAGCAGCTTAACTTCTCACATTAGAAGTAAACGTGTTTTCATCGACAATTGACTAAAATTGACTTATACAAAATACTATGTATTTTTTTATCCAATAACTTTGTACTACAATTGCCTTACGTATTTATTTTGAACGGTAATTGAATTAAATTGCTATAAAAAATAATTTATTTATCCAACTTTTCTTTGAACAATTTTTTAATGCATTTGTAGTGGCTAAGAGTGGAATCACTTGTATAAATCACTTCAAGGGCTTTTGACACCTGAGGTAAAGCCAAAAGCATAGGTAGCACAGATAGATACTATCTCTCTCGCATTTAGATACAAGACTCCTATACATATTTTGACTCAAAAACCAATCGACAAACACGTCCGATAAACGGTGTGCATCAATATAATGGGTGGGGGACGGGGGTTAAGAGAAACAGTTAAAATAGTTTGTTAACTAAGTGGAACACAACCATTTAAGTAACATTTTTATTTTTTTGTTTGTCCTTACTCTCTTCGATTTAAGTTGAAGAATAGTTTTTATTTAGCTTAATCGCGCTTTGGTGCGAGACGCAGTCAGTAATGGCAGCTGAGAAAATTCTCCGCTTATCTTGACTTAAAAAGTACGTGTATTATTTGTATACCAGAAAGCTAAGTGGGTCATCTAAAAAAGGTAAATAAAGCTCTTGACATTCACTTAGATTTTTTTTTGAAGTTGTTCAAAAAAAATTGAAGCATCTTAAATCCTATTTTTTATATTAAGAGTTCTTTCTAAATAAGTTTTTAGGATGTTGTAAAAGTTATAAAATAAAATTAGTTAAAAATAAGTTCTAAAATTTCATTTAAATTTTGGTGTGTAGATACATAAAATCGCTTTAAAAAGTATGTGTTAGGAACAACACTGTTTAATCAGAGCATTTTTATTTGTTCTGAGGATTCTTTTGACAAAATACAACTGTTTCCGAAGATGAACTATGAGAAAAATTTTTATTTTTATTTAATTTAGAAAAAGTGTTACAGATCAATCTCACTAAAAATGAAATCAAGAAAGAGCTTTAAAAGGTTATAGTGATTTTTATTAATTTACAGCGTTTCACATTCGACTTTCAAAGGAAGAATGACGCAGAATCGCTTGAGGATCTATTTAAATAAAGCAAGAGTTGTCATAGCAAATATTAACAATAATTTTCAAACCAACAGACAAATTGTGGCCTCCGTTCGTGAATAAGCGAAGCTTACTTCACCCCGTGCTTCCCAAACTCTTCAAATTGCACAACTGCTAATTCGAGGGAAAGAGTAGCACCCGCGGATGATCCTTGTGACCACCATGGCGTGGCCTAGCACACTTACTCTCCTTTACGTTCAGTGTGCTTTATTTGATTGTTAGCTTTTTTCAATAAATTAGAGAATACATATAGATTGACAATAACAATGATTCGATAAAAAACAAGATAAAAATAACGAAAACCCTACTTTTCTAGCCTATGTCTTTGAGTATGCATTGAGATTGGAGAGCTAAAAAAGAGTGGGTATAATCCCAGACGCACAATACCAAGGACTACCTCGCAGTTATTTTAGAAATGATCTTGATAAATTTTAACCCTTAACATAATAGGGACCCAGACCAGCCATTTTTATCGTATCAAATAACACAAGTTAATNTATATATACTATTTTACATATTAGATAAATATATTTATTTTCATCACATATTGCTGATAAGGTTTAAAAATTTGTTCAATGTTAAAAAAAAAAAATTAGAAAATTAATCAAATAGTTAAGTTGTATCATAATATACAATTAGGAAAATGAGTAAAAAAAAATTAATAGGCGTCTTCTACAGTTACCAAAACTAATTAGTTTCAGAAATTGAAAAAATAGTGCTTTTATACTAATTTTGAATTTTAGTAAAGACATATTTAGATGAATATAGAATAGTTATATATTAGGAACCCATGATTAGTACGTCATTTGAATAATTTATCTAATTATGTGAGAAAATAAGTATATTTTCTTAATTTGATTTTCAGCTCAAAATAATGAAGTTACCTTGCCTCGTGGTATTTTCCGTCATTGTTCCATTTATACTGTCATATTCAACGCAAAGTATAGAGGATCATATGCCTTTGATGATTGACGTACAAAAGCTGTATAAAACCACTAGTGTAGGGATTGTATATAAGGGAAACGAAGGTAAGAAGTGTTTGATCACGAGTTGAAAAGGTAAATATTGAAATTAATAATTTTGTTTTTAAAACCACAGATATACATTCAGTTGTGAAAATTGTTCGAGAACTGTCACGTCATTTTATTTACTCGGTGGCCGTTGCCATCCCAGACCTTCCGGCAAAGTACCCAAAAATAAAAAATTACTCCAAAACGCTTTTCGTCGCGTTTATTAATACTGACAACGATTTCCAAAAGTTCTCATACTTTACGAGAGATAATAATCTATCACCTCACGTGTGGCTGCTGATATTGCAGCCAGCAACTACTGAAGCGATTTATAGTATCTGCCTAGACCCGAAAGAAAATTACCTCCACTTGAATCTGGCAAGTGAAGTACTAGTCAAATGTGGTCATAAAAACGAGATCAACGAATGGTATGCCGTCAGTCCTGCGACTGGGATACGAGTTAAGGAGTTCCTGGAGTGGAAGAAAGGGACTGGGCTAATTGTAAAAGAGAGTCTAAATTTATTGGAGAGACGGAAGAATTTGACTGGCGCTTCCGTTGTAATAAATACAAAGGTATAAAATTTAATTGATTACAGTTTTGTTTATAAAAAATAAATGAAAAAATGATAATCACACTTGAAAAAATAATTAATTTTTTGGTATTATTCTTAGCCTTCTTCTTTTTATGCTGAATTGATTGAAGACCTAAAGTTAGAGACAGGATTATCGGTCAAGTATAAATACGCCTCCCATATTACTGAGGACGTCAATAAAACATCAAGTAATTCTACGAAACCGTTTAATGATAGTAGTATCCTCGAACGTACATTTATAACCAAAGAGAAACTAGATAATGAGGATATAACAATTAAAATCTCAGATGAACGAGATGTGTTCATTTATAAATTACCAGATACCATGGAAATTCCATGGCATGCTTATTTAGAGGTAAAAAATTTTTTTAATTTTTAATAGTTATGGATTTGTGCATTTACAAAGCTAAAAAATACTTTATTTTAAAAAGGTTTTCAACAAAAATATCTGGTTGTACTTAATTTTTGTCATTATTATTTCATCGATATTATGTTCTTTAATAATAACAACAAGTAATGATAGAAAAACTTTCATACGTAAACTATCAGATGGTTTCCTCATAACATGGCGGATTTTCTGTCATCAGGAATTCGAAGGTAAACTGTTTAAAAATTTCTCTGCGAAATTCAAATATACATATAATTTTTTTGATTATTCATATAACGTTATACAAAATTTTTATAATTTTTTAAAATCATTACATGTAATCACATAAGCTTATGGTAGAGTTATCTTAAGCAGTTGTCTTTTTATAATATAATTTTTTCTGAGGTATTTTTTAATATACTTAAGCATGATTGGCACATTTACAAATTTATTCATGTAATTGTCTAACAAACGACGGAATTTCATGTGACCCACCTAATTCAAACGCTATTTCGAGAGATTAAGTTTTAAGAATTTTTTTAAACAACGTAAAGTATTGTTTTGCTAAAGCGACAACAGTTATAATAGATTACAAAAAGCCATTGTTTCGTTTTAATTACGAAAAAGGGGCTAAATTGGAATTTTAAGTGCGTACATAATTTAAAAATTTTGAATTTTGGAAATCTCGTTTATAAGTTAATGCTCTTATAACAATAAGTGTCTACCAGCTAGGTGTCCAAAGAGGTAAGAAAAGAGTCGCTTGCTCCGACTAGGCGAAACAGCTTATTTTGCTTTAAAACTGCCTATTTAAACTGTAATGGGATAACTTTACTTATTTAGCTATTAATATCCACATTTTTTTAAAAAAAACTTAAAATCAAAGTATTAAAAAACACTGAATAGTTATTAAGGATTATAAATCGTTTCAATATTTTTTTTTTAATTTGCAGATGTACAGTTGAGCTCTCTTTCGCTAAAGATTGTAAGACTGTCATTGTATCTGACAGCATTTATTATTATTTCGATGTATGCGGGCTGTTTTACCAGCTTCGTTACAGTGTCGATACCCACGATCCCATTCAATGATACGACTGGTCTCCTCAAAGATGGAACTTATGAATTGATTGCTATAAAAGGAGTAAGCCTTTCAAAACATTNTTTTTTTCAGCATTCAGAAATACAGAGAAAATGGTATATTATCCCGAGAAAAAGAATTGAATATGCCGAAAAAAGAATTTATAAAAGAAATTTCATCTACACAATTGAGTTTTACTGACGTCATCCCGTTGCTAGTATTATTGATTAGTGGCTTCGTCATTAGCTTAATCATATTATTATTTGAAAAGTATCACAAGCACTTAATATTATATTTAGTAAAAAAGCCGTGCAAAAAGATAAAAAAAATTAGGAAAACTAAGAAAACTAATACTTTATACAATAATGGAAAAAAGTTTTCAGTTTACTCTCAATACAGAAATGCGCAACAGCGCCCTCCGTGGCCTTATACTCCATAAGAAGCATTTTTGTACAAAAAACGTGAATAAGACTTTAATCTAACGCATACATCAATTTTCGCGAAGAGAGGAAGTGTCATCATTTAGAGGATACGTACTACTGCTTCATAATGTAATAAATCATGTGACAACATTGCGAATAAAAAATTTTTTTATTCAATTTAAATAAAACAACCTCAGGGATCGTTCACCGTAGAGCAACAGAATCATTACCTGACGTTGCTAGGCATAGCTGGCTGTATCAAGCAGCAGAAGATGCAGCTTGAAGTGTACGTCTTGTTAGATTCATGTATAGTTTATATGTGTCTATAGCCTATGCACATACTGTAGATGAGATACTGTTAGCTACAGCAAGATACTTTAAGCTGTCAAGCTGCATCCTCTGTCCCTGTCGCTTTCTGCTGTTTAATACGTAGGCCATACGTCATGTAGGAGGATATATCAAAGACATAAGTACATGCTCTAACGCTAATTAAACAACTTTTTTGTAATGACTATTGCTCATAAAATTTTCTTATTTTTATATGTATACTAAGTCCAATATATTGAACCAGCCATTTCCTTTAAAATATACTATACATATTACGTGAGAAGCAAATCGATGTACTTTCTTATACTTGTTGTAATTAGGTAATGTTGTTATTACTATTGCATATAAATGTACATATTACTATTACAAACTATTTTAAGAAGTCAAGCTTGTAAGATGTTTTTAGGACAAGACGAGTTTAGTACTTATTGGTTCCTTTTAAACTGTTCAATTTTTTTGCTATAAAACGTGTTTTCTTCTATGTTATTTACCCCTTTCGGTTTCCTTTTGCTATACTTAAAATATCGTGCTTATAAGTTTAATATTTTTCTTACCATGGGCCCAAAGTTCAACTGCCACTTTGCACCCTTGAGTCACACTTTGCACCCGGTAAATCTCTTTGGGCCCACGGGCAAAAAAGTGTTTTGCACCCTCCAGGCTCAAAGTTCTTTTCTGCCTTACGGCCCAAAGATATTTACCGGGTGCAAAGTGTGCCCACAGGCACAAAATCGCATTTTGCGCCCTCGGTAAGAAAAACATTATACGCGACTCGTGCACCAACATATAACAATCGCGCCCTCCGGGCGCTCATGTTGTACTTTGTGCCCTAGTAGCGTAATGTACCATTCTTTGTACATAAGTTAAGTAAACATAGTAAAAAAAGTGTGTAAGTGTATGAGTTAGTAAAAGAGAAAAAGCGTATGGCTAGAAGTAACATTTTCAAGCAGTACTGTTTATGGTCAATTCTGGAACAATAAAAAACATGATTCGTAGAACACATTTGGGCTTACTTGACAACTCAGTTTTGTTGGTATATGGTATTAACATCGTGGAAAAAAAAGAACTCAAAGTAAACTGCCTAGTAGTTGGCTAGCGAAATAATAAACAATTATTATACTTATCCGACACCACATTTAGATGTCGTCGAAATAAACGTCACTGGAACAAACACGTACATATTTTCTTTTCGTTCAATATTAATAAGTTGTATGATAAAGACCGTTTACTCCAAGTTTTATTAAGGCTGCAGATTACGTGATTTTTTTTACAGTAGAAAAATTCAGAAGTATGAATTTTTGTAATGATGAAAAAAAATTTTATCTGAAGGTAGAGTTAAACACGAATGATTTAATTTTCAAATAATATTTTGAAATATACTTATATTAATATTTAGTTAAACTCTATGAAAGTTGCACGTGGAGGTTGAGCAGAGCCCCTTATTACTACTGGGATAAAGAGATTGAATGGAGGGTCCGAATCGAGTCTGATACTGCTGAAATTATAATGTAATTAACTATTTCCAACTTACCAAGAAAAAAGTGTAAATCCCTCAACGTGTTTTGTCAATGTATTTAGTTTATTTAATACATATGTACACATTATCCAATACGTTTTAAAAATGTAGCTTTAATATTTTTAAATTCACAAATCTTATAAGACATCGCGGTATGGAGTCACAAGGGTAAGAAAACCCTTCTGTTTGCTAACATAACCAAACAAACATCTTCTGCAACACTATATCTTATTTATTTTGCTCATTGTTCTTAATTTTTTTTTTTTTTAAAGTATTCAAAATCGTAAGGAAGTACTTTTTATAAATACTAGGCCGATAAAATTTGGTTTACATGCTTGTTAAAAATATTTTTAAGTATATAGTTCTTTTAATATACAAATGTTACCTACCAATTAAAGATTATGTTTTCTTAACTTCGTAGGGTATTCCTTTTCATTTCACTAAACAATACTGTCTAACCTATTTAACATATCGTTCGACGTTATAACAATCAGTTACATTCAACATGTTACATTTCGTTGAAACCAAGGATTAATACTGACAAGTCTTAATACAAGAAGTAATTACAATAGCGTCAATAAAATATACTTCCTAACTCTTAATAATAGACGAATGACTGACTTACCCTAATAATCAAATTTTTTGTCTTACGATGAAGAAAAGCATGTAATATTAATCTAAATACACTTATTTTGTTATGAAAGTATGATTTAATTCCTGAACCACTAATCCCTCCTTTCTGCCATATATTCGTCTTTTAAAAATATTAAAATTTCTTAACATATCTGATAAACTTATATTTTATTCTAAAACATGTTTGTAAATTCTATCTGTGTCAAAAAAAATTTGAATTATTTATTGATAATAAATCATTAAAAATTTCTTGAATATTCCAGGTATGCAACGAGAAAGTTGTTCTCTACATAAATAGCTTTATTCAAAAATCGACTACTTTTAAGTATCCCTGCAATCTCTTAGCTTTTCCATTTGGCATATCCAAAAAACTAGCTATAAGTTTGAAAAAAGGAGATCCACTACTCAAGTTTTTAAATCATCAGTAAGTATCTTTAAATAGAAATTTACTGTCGAAAAGTCATAACATTTTTTTTTTCAGCATTCAGAAATACAGAGAAAATGGTATATTATCCCGAGAAAAAGAATTGAATATGCCGAAAAAAGAATTTATAAAAGAAATTTCATCTACACAATTGAGTTTTACTGACGTCATCCCGTTGCTAGTATTATTGATTAGTGGCTTCGTCATTAGCTTAATCATATTATTATTTGAAAAGTATCACAAGCACTTAATATTATATTTAGTAAAAAAGCCGTGCAAAAAGATAAAAAAAATTAGGAAAACTAAGAAAACTAATACTTTATACAATAATGGAAAAAAGTTTTCAGTTTACTCTCAATACAGAAATGCGCAACAGCGCCCTCCGTGGCCTTATACTCCATAAGAAGCATTTTTGTACAAAAAACGTGAATAAGACTTTAATCTAACGCATACATCAATTTTCGCGAAGAGAGGAAGTGTCATCATTTAGAGGATACGTACTACTGCTTCATAATGTAATAAATCATGTGACAACATTGCGAATAAAAAATTTTTTTATTCAATTTAAATAAAACAACCTCAGGGATCGTTCACCGTAGAGCAACAGAATCATTACCTGACGTTGCTAGGCATAGCTGGCTGTATCAAGCAGCAGAAGATGCAGCTTGAAGTGTACGTCTTGTTAGATTCATGTATAGTTTATATGTGTCTATAGCCTATGCACATACTGTAGATGAGATACTGTTAGCTACAGCAAGATACTTTAAGCTGTCAAGCTGCATCCTCTGTCCCTGTCGCTTTCTGCTGTTTAATACGTAGGCCATACGTCATGTAGGCAATATTTCAGTTTCTCTACTGTCAACGATTCCTAAGAAGCTAGAAAACGACTTATTGGTGTACGATCAGTCAGAATAATTTTGTTTTCATTGCAATAAGAACTATTGAAAGACGTTAAGTAAAATATATAAAGAAAATTAAAACAACAAATCAGGGGGTATAAATGGGTCACGGGACCCACGGTAAGAACGAAGTTCTTTAAACATGAAATGTGTATAAACACAATTTCTCAGGTAACAAGAGGGTCGCCAGACACGTAGGAAAAACAAAGCTCTATGAACGTTAGTACTGCATTCATGTAGTTTTCTAAAACAAAAACTTGGAAAACGAAAAAAAAAAAAAATAAATAAAAAAAAATAGTTTAGAACTCACGATAGTTAAACTTTGTGAGTACTGTATTTATGTACGACGCTCTATTAATACAATTTTTGTTTCATTTTTACATAATGACTTAATGACATTTTGCTATTATTTGTTTATCACATTAAAAATAAGCGCCCTTGAAAGCTATTACAATGATATGTAACTCAAAATATACATACTATATGATCTTACATAATTTATTTATTATTAATTTAATAATTTACTATATTTATATAATGATGTGATATTGTAACATAATTTGTTTGCCCAATCAGAAATGAGTGCCTCTAAGAACCATTACTACACTGTTTAACTCTGTTGTATATGTTTATTTTAGTATTTTATCTATTTATTAAATAATTTGCTTATAACTTCTAAATTTATGCAGTTATGTGATATTGTAACATAATTTGTTTGTCAAATTCGAAATAAACGCCTTTAAAAACCATTAATACGTTCTTCAACTCTATGGTACATGTTTATTTTAGTAATTTATAATAAACGTCACTGGAACAAACACGTACATATTTTCTTTTCGTTCAATATTAATAAGTTGTATGATAAAGACCGTTTACTCCAAGTTTTATTAAGGCTGCAGATTACGTGATTTTTTTTACAGTAGAAAAATTCAGAAGTATGAATTTTTGTAATGATGAAAAAAAATTTTATCTGAAGGTAGAGTTAAACACGAATGATTTAATTTTCAAATAATATTTTGAAATATACTTATATTAATATTTAGTTAAACTCTATGAAAGTTGCACGTGGAGGTTGAGCAGAGCCCCTTATTACTACTGGGATAAAGAGATTGAATGGAGGGTCCGAATCGAGTCTGATACTGCTGAAATTATAATGTAATTAACTATTTCCAACTTACCAAGAAAAAAGTGTAAATCCCTCAACGTGTTTTGTCAATGTATTTAGTTTATTTAATACATATATACACATTATCCAATACGTTTTAAAAATGTAGCTTTAATATTTTTAAATTCACAAATCTTATAAGACATCGCGGTATGGAGTCACAAGGGTAAGAAAACCCTTCTGTTTGCTAACATAACCAAACAAACATCTTCTGCAACACTATATCTTATTTATTTTGCTCATTGTTCTTAATTTTTTTTTTTTTTAAAGTATTCAAAATCGTAAGGAAGTACTTTTTATAAATACTAGGCCGATAAAATTTGGTTTACATGCTTGTTAAAAATATTTTTAAGTATATAGTTCTTTTAATATACAAATGTTACCTACCAATTAAAGATTATGTTTTCTTAACTTCGTAGGGTATTCCTTTTCATTTCACTAAACAATACTGTCTAACCTATTTAACATATCGTTCGACGTTATTACAATCATTTACATTCAACATGTTACATTTCGTTGAAACCAAGGATTAATACTGACAAGTCTTAATACAAGAAGTAATTACAATAGCGTCAATAAAATATACTTCCTAACTCTTAATAATAGACGAATGACTGACTTACCCTAATAATCAAATATTCTGTCTTACGATGAAGAAAAGCATGTAATATTAATCTAAATACACTTATTTTGTTATGAAAGTATGATTTAATTCCTGAACCACTAATCCCTCCTTTCTGCCATATATTCGTCTTTTAAAAATATTAAAATTTCTTAACATATCTGATAAACTTATATTTTATTCTAAAACATGTTTGTAAATTCTATCTGTGTCAAAAAAAATTTGAATTATTTATTGATAATAAATCATTAAAAATTTCTTGAATATTCCAGGTATGCAACGAGAAAGTTGTTCTCTACATAAATAGCTTTATTCAAAAATCGACTACTTTTAAGTATCCCTGCAATCTCTTAGCTTTTCCATTTGGCATATCCAAAAAACTAGCTATAAGTTTGAAAAAAGGAGATCCACTATTCAAGTTTTTAAATCATCAGTAAGTATCTTTAAATAGAAATTTACTGTCAAAAAGTCATAACATTTTTTTTT
>NW_019379600.1:18326-32076 GCF_000648655.2 Copidosoma floridanum
TTTTTTTTTTTTTTTTTTTTAATTAATTTTCTTTTTTTTAACCTTGTTTTGTTCCCTTTCCTTGCATTTTATTGTATTTTGTAATGTCTTGCTTAATTTTCTTGCATTTTTTATTTTATTATTATTTTTTTCTTTAACTACTTTTTTATTTACTTTTTTTCTCATTTCATTTCTTTTTTTTCATTTTTTTTTCATTTTTTTTCCTTCCTTACGCTAAGTGTAGAGTTGACAGTTTTACGACTATCTGTGATTAGCTGTGATTACTATTTTTGTTTTTCTATCAAACTAGTTTACATGCAGTGGGAGACTTGTCATACTTTTTACGAGGACGCGTTGAATAATTAAAAAAAATAAGGAAATGATCTGTTGAAAGCTCCCAATGCTTAGTATGATAGATAACTATTATATAAACCTATAAAATTTTAAAATTAATGCACAAGTTTTTTAAACACAATAAGAAAGAAAGGGTCAAGTATTCGTTAAAGCACATCCATAGATGTATCCATAGAAGAAAAATAATTGCCAGCGTTGCAACATATTTACGCTCCTCCTGTTTCTCTAAAGTTTTCCCCCACTAACTGTGATAAACGTTTTCAACTAAAAAAAATCACCTCAGTCTCGAATACAAAAATAATGAAAGAATAAAACGCAATGGAAATTAATAACTGTAAAGATAGAACCTTGTATGAATAAACCATTAATGAAAAAACGATAAAAAAAATGTAAGATTGTTCGAAAAAAGTTGAAAAAATTGTAAAAAAGTTGAAAAAATTGTAAAAATAATTATTTATTGATTTATTTTAAAATTAACAAATTATTAAAAATTATATGAATATTTGTTAATGTACGAAAAAGCTGCTGATAAAATAATGTTGCATTTAAGTTTGGAAAATAATTATTAAATTGAGAGAAAAAAAAGTAATTAATTCAATAAATAATTAAGTTATTATTATAACATATTATCAAACCAAATTAGTTTATAATCAGTAAATAAATATTTAAATTGAAATTTAGTAACGAACCACAGTATAAGAAGGAGAAGCCAAAATCCTTATGTTGGGAGCGTTCGTAGCAAAGTGGGTAAGATACTCAGCTCGTATGCAGGAGGTTAGAATTTGAGAAAAAAACAATTTCAAGTTGATTAAAAATTATTTTGGGGAAAAAAATTATGATGGAATGAAGCATAAATTGCCTGGTGTGTGTGCTTTGATGGTGTCGTGTGAAGGGGAAAGGTGGAGAAAGGCAAAACGGGGAGGGATGAAAAGAGGTGTGCAGGAGACTAGCGCAGTACGGTTTAAAGAGATAGGGAGAGTGGAAATGTGTAGGGAATTGATGGTATGGGTGATGGGGTGAGGGGGGAAATAAAATAAATTAGGAGGAAGAGACTTCCTGTAGGCGACTTTTGTTTCATGGAAATCTGTCATTTTTTAAATTCCAACCCCCTAAGCACACGACATAAAGAACTTCGTTCTAAAAATTCTATTTTATTTGTCAAGCTGCTTTTCAACACTTCATTTCTCTCCTTAGAAAGAAGTTGACCGAGTAATTATGTAAGGAGGGGGTTTGCATTTGATTACTCAGATAGCTTTCCCGTGATTGTGGCCATGTATCCTGGTCCTCCCATCATGGTGTACGCGAATTTGTTGGATGATTTCTCAGCTATTGCTCAAGCGTTGGCTTACACAATGCATTTGACCTTGTATCGTTTCATTCTGATATCGTGGTAGAGTGATTTTACATTTTCGGGATCTATTTCTTTATTTTTGGTGAACGATTGTTTCTTTGATATTTCGAAAGTAAGAAGTTTTGGGTGTTTGGTTCTAGTAATGCTATAACTGTACCCTGTAAAGCGTTTCTTTGCTGTAAAGGCAAAAATGATGTCGTCTGAAGCCAATAAGTAAACAGTTTCTCATTCATTTTCAGCAAAGTCTTGATTTTTGTTGGTGAGACTCTTAAACAGCATGCTGTATATTTATAAGTTATAATTTAACTGTGGTAAAACATTGCAATATGTGCTGCTACCATCGTTATCAGTACATTCGACAATGCTTAATTTACATCTGGCCCCAGATGGCACTACTATTATATCTTTATGTAAGTTGACACGTGCATAGAGTTCTTTTAGCTTTATCCGAATGGTCTCTTAGAAGATTACGTTACTCCATAAACCGTACGGGTCGGCTTCAGACGATCCTTTACATGTTTTGTCTGCTGTTAATGTTCCTGTGAAGGTTACGGCTACATTGGTGGTCTTGTTAATTTGTATGCTGCTTACAAAAAGCAAGCCTTATGTGAATAGTTTAGTGTGGTGCACATTGTAGCAATCGTCACGAGATACAGTCTTTATGAATGTAGCCAAGCCATTATGCACAGCCAAGCTATTTAAATGTATCCCGCAGTATGTTATACTTCTCTGTAACACCAATTTACGTTGGATGCTATGTGTTTTGACGTAGTTATTAATTTGCAAAAGCTGTATACGGCATTTTGTTGTCTGTGTCTTCTCCATGCTGACGTCAAAGGTCTCTACCTCTAGAGGCTAAAGTGAAGTAATATTTATTGTTTGGGTACCACAATCATATCCTAGGAGTTCCAGAGTGGAAAGGATCATTGAGAGTAAGGTCAGTACACTAGCTTCACTCTTTTTATTCTTTCTGTAAGGACAATAATATTATTGTTTGTTGGTTGAGTGTTTCCTAGGAAGGAAGAGGTTGTATAGGATAAGGGATGTGATAAGTAGGTTAAAGTGACACGTGCCTGCGCCCGATATCATTCAGCTGTCAATTCGCTGCTGGAGCTGTTATTATCTAAGTTTAGTTTACTCGGGGGGAACAGTTTTAACTCCCTTCACCTATTTGCATGTACAGTTTTGTGTTCATTTCCTATTGACATTTTAATATTACAGTTATTTAGGATTTCGAGTATTTTGTGAGGCCCGGTAAACTGATTATCGAATTTCCCCTTTCTGGCTCTCTTTCTTGAAAATACGTAGTTGTCAGGGTTAAAAGTTTTCTTGTTTTGGTTCCTATCATATTATTATCTAGATTTTATATGAGAATTTACAAAATTATTCAAAGCTAATTTTCTAATGTTACTTAATTTAGTAACTTATTTTATAATGTCATTTTCATAAGTAGGTAGTTGATCTGCTTCTTTCAGAGGTGTTGATAATAATCTTGCTAGTTTTCCAAACACCACTGTATATGGCGTGTGTTTAGAACTTTCTGCGTTTCAGTGAGTGCTTCCTTTTTACATGTATCATACCTAAACTCTGATCCTCTCAGCACGCATGAAGTGTACGCTACGGGTAGGTCAGTACGGACTCTGCCTTGAGGTAAGATGCTGCTGCTAGCGTAAGCCGAGGAATCTGTGGTTATTATTGAAGGTTAGTTAATATCCAAAAATTATAGTACAGGGGCCGTGTATAGTGCTTTTTTAAGGTCTAAAAAGCAGTTTCTTGGTCTTCTGCCCAATCAAAAGACTCATTGCCTTGCAAGAGTTTGCATCGTGATATAACCTTTTTGACAAAATCTTTGATGAAACGTCTGTAGTATCCTACAAACGCTAGAAACTGGCACACGTTCCTAATATTTCAGGGTGTAGGGTAGAATTCGACTGCTTTAATTTTTTCTGTGTCTGGTTGCGTATCCATTTTGCTGAATATGTTACCCAAGTATTTAACAACCTTTCGTTGCATCAGTTTACTTTTGCTGGGTCTTAGTTTTTAGTTGGCTTTTCTTAATTTTGCATGACTTAACAGAAAATATTTTTGGGATTCTCGAGAGTTTTTGTATGCATAACAATATCATCCATGTATACGAATCGTCATTATCGATTAACCCGTCCAATAGGCAAAACGTGGCTTATTGGTATTCCACAGCAGCGTTTCTCAAACTAAATGGCATTCTTATGAATTTATATTTCCCATTAGGTATTAAAAACGCTGTTTTATGGGCGTCGTTCAAGCATACTGAAATTTGATGGAATCCTGATTTGCAATCTATGAGAGCGTAATATTTTGCATTCCCAACTTGATCTAAGATGTCAATTATATTAGGGAGCAGAAAACTCATTGGGATGGTTTTTATTGTTTAATGATTGAATGTCAACTACAACTCTCTATGAAGGCTTACCATCTGTGCTCTTCTTTGGCAGAATACACAGCGCAGCATTATACCTAGAGCTCGATCTTTTGATGATACGATTGTCGAGTAATTGTTATACTTGCCGTTTGACTTCAGGTTTTAACGCATGTGGTAGTCTGTATTGCTTAGTGGCTACCGGGATATTGTCCATTGTAGGTATGCGATGAAGAGCTATATTTGTAGACGTGAGATATTCAAGAAGAATCGCTCACAATGTTGGCTTAGCAATTTTTTGGCTTGCTGTCATTTATTTTCTACTAAGTTATCCAAATTTACTTATGATCGTAAGTGTTTGTATCTTGTAGTGCGATCGTCTATAGGAGGGTTATCACAATCGTGGGTGCCATATATTCCTTGCAGGAACTAGACGTCCACTGCTTTACAGGTTGCACGGGACACGTCCATCTCATTGAACGTGTTGTCCATTGAGTCTAGATACGTTTGTTTCTCACAAGCACCGGTGAATATGTCAGTTATGACCGAATCACAATTGACGTAGTCTGTTTCTTGCTCAGCGTCTGACTTGTAGTCATCGTAGCTAGTTTCTTCGTATGGGATAATAATGGGTCTTTCGATGAATCCGTTTATCTGTTTCTTGATAAAGATTTGGGTTGATCTAATGTCTCTTTGCCTCAAGGAAATGCGCTCTCCATTGAGGGTCATTACTTGGCTGTAAAAGTTTATTTTACCTTATTCTCGATAGGAAAATCTGAGCCAATAATTCCTTTGAATGGCAACTCAGTGTTGCTTCGAATTACTTGGAATTTTGTTTCAAGGCTACCAATATCTGTAGTTATGTGGCCCAACGTCCGTTCGTTGTTCGAGCCGATTTCTTCTATTAATGTGGTACTGGGATCTACAATACTTTCTTCTGGGACGTTCTTCTTCTTAAATTATGCTACATTATAAGCTAGTATTTATCGACAACTGCCTCATACGCTTCTGTATGTTGAAATGTAGTAGGCTTTCTCAGGTTATATTAATGTTTATTTAACAAGCATTACTGTTATTTAAGGAAAAGCCCTATTTAAATCGGGTAACTTGTTCTGGGAGTCTTAGGAGATTGTATAGGTAGTTTATTTCACACTTTGTGTCTTTAAAAATTTAGTCCTGGAATTCTATCGTAGCGTAGCATTACGGGCTCCTTAATCAAATGAAACGTTACCGGAAATACGAAAATCGGACGTGTGACTGTGCCTACTGATGAAATAGTATCACTGGTGATTCCTTGAAAATTCATGGTGTAGTACATATTAATTATTGCTGTGTCTGGGACGCTATCATACTTGAGTTGGTTTTTATGTGATCTAGAATTAATAATTAAAATGGCAGGTTTTTCTATTCAGTATAAATCTAAATAGGGCAGGTGGCTGATCCGCGTATTGGTGTCTATTGTATTGACTTGGATAGCATTTGGATGAGATTGATTGAGCGCATTTAGATTTCTCATGTCCCCAAGACCACGCTCTTTACTCGGAAATTCGATCCGTTTTCTTGTCTGGTTCCTTTATTATATTGGCGTTTCCTGCACTCTTGTATGGTCTGGCAACTATCATTCGATTGCTGGGTTGAACGGCACGTGTTGCAAAACATTACGTAGCAATTTCTCTCTAGTTACTGCTCTCGTCATGCTTCTTGGTTACGTAGGGCTTTTTGGGTTTGTATTGCTTTTTATATTTGAATTGCTTTTTTATTATTATTTTTTATCATTTCACTGTCCTTCTCAGCGAGTTTTCCCTCAATTTTTTGTTTGAGTCTGTTCATAAAGCATTTGATTGTGCCCTGTTGGAGGGAAGCTAAATAATCAGCTGAAACTGAGATATTGTCTTTGAGTCGCTTTACTTCTGTAATTTGCTGTTGAAAGTCATGCAAGCGATTGGCATACGCTATGATGATCTCATCATCGAGTTGGTAATCGTTTCCCATTTTACCTCGGAACTGGTAAATGGTCTTTGTGGGCGCATAAATGACTATTGACTTGTGTTTTTAGAGCACTAAAGTCGCTCAATTGCATTTCGTGTATCGCTGTTCTAGCCTTGCCTATTAGTTTACTCCTGGTGACCTTTATTAGACTTGCTTTATCAGCTGCGCTCATAATTTCCTTGGCTTCGTCGCAGCCCTCAAGAAATACACTCAGTCGTAAGTTGTTACCACTAATCTCAGAGATCACCTTTAGGACGTCCTTCAGTGGTACTGGCTGTGCCATACCGTTAGGTGGTGGTGCTGTTGGGTCTGGTGGTGCATTTTCGGTGGGAGTCTCCTTTGAGGGATTGTTTCTTGGGTTTGATGATTGCGTCTTGGAGTGGTGAGTGCTTGTCTGTGTAGTACTCGGGAGGTTATCTGGTGGTGTAATTAGATCTGCAGCAGTGATGATTTTTGTTAGTTCTTCCCTCTCTTCCAAGAAAGGTTGTGCAAGGCTTCCTTCCATGGGGCGTATACCATTTTTTTTTGGTGGAACATAACATTTGAGAAGCTTGTTCTGGGATGCAAAGGACTTGAACGCTGCCAGTTTGAAGTATGGGGTACTTATGGTGGAAAATCGTGATGTGGCGAATCTGTTCATCTCGTCTTATAAGGACTGGTCAGATTGTCCTGCTTACGGGCAATCCTCTCATTACTCATAACCACTTGTGCTGTGGGTATAAGATCAGATAACAAGTTACTAATACTTTTTTTGAGTTGAATTATTTCCTGGTGTATTGTGTGTAACTTTTTAAGATTTTTTTTTTTAAATTTGCTTTTGGTGGGGGACTTATGGTGCCTTCGGAATTACAAGAAAGTTGTTAAATATAGTGAAATTGCTATATTTATTTATTCAACTTGTAAATTATATTTAATTATTTTTGCATCGTGGCTCAAAGTACATCGATTTCTGATTGCAGGTTTTTGAGTCTTATTTCCAGACTCCTCAATTGAGCTTGGTCGTAGGTTGAGTGGGGAGTGGCGACTCGCTGCTTGGATCGCCAATTAGATTGGGAAACTGGTGCTGATTCCCAGGATGTTTTTACCATGACAGATAGCCGGGCTATCTGCTGATTATTAGTAAGGAATGTCAGTGGCACATCTCATACCCTAGGAGGTTATGAACCAATTTTGAATTTTTTTTTCTTTTTATTGTAATCTTTAGATGATTTGCAACGATCACTCTTTGCCTGATTTCCTTTTTTCAATTTTACAAATAAGTAACCTGACCTCTGAAGTAGAAAAATCTCATTCTATGCCACAATTATGTAATATGGAACAGAGAGTCTAAACAACTTGTATTTATGTACAATTACTTTATTTTATATAAAAGTACGTAATCCTGACTTTGAAATTAAGAAGTACGAAATTGTAATATAATAATTTAATAATGATACTACCTTATAGACAGGTAGTAAAGCCTTGGCATATGGATACATATTTGCAGCGTCGTGTCAGTTTTGGTACATGGTTTGTACAAAAATCAATTTTGTCTCTCAATTTCTACTTTCATACATTTGTTTGATGCCATCAATAGATTTAATAACGACGTCAAATTAAGCACTGTCAAAACATACCAGATAAGGAAAAATTTCAGTGTTAAAAAAAACTTCTTTTTCTACAACTATGTACCTTAGCTGGCACCACGCTTATAGCATAAATTTCGATCCATAAGTCAAGTCGATCTGGTGGACAAAGGAGCTCCCGAAAGTTGTGAATGTTTTCTATGTGTGTTTAAACAATTGTTATTAACAAACTTAAGTGTAGATTACGGTTTTTTTATTCGACATAACCTCAAAATACTGAGAAAAAAATTTTTCAATCCTTGATTTCCACTGACATTACTTGTAATTACATTCACCATGGTCAATTAATTTTTTCTAAATTTTAACTTGACAATACAGTCATAACTATGGCATAGAATGTGATTTTTTTACTTTAGAAGTTAGGTTACTAATTTATAAAATTGAAAAAAGAAAATCAGGCAAAGAGCGATCGTTGCAAATCATCTGAAGATTACAATAAAAAAAAAAAAAATTCAAAATTGGTTCATAATAGAAGGCTGTAGGTGATCTTAAACAATTTTTTACGGTTTTTTTATTTGACATAACCTTAAAAAACTGAAAAAGAATTTTTTAATCTTAGATTTGCACTGACATTATTTATAAACACATTGAAGATTACAATTAAATTTAAGAAATCCAAAATTGGTTCATAAAAGAGGGCTGTAGGTGGTTTTGAACATTTTTTTTTCGTTTGGCCCCAGTGTGCGGCGTCGGGCAGTCTCCCTTTTCAGCACTGTCTCCCTTTTATGTTCTCTTTTTATTACTGTGCTTGTTACGTGAATGCTTTAGTAAACTCTTTGCGCGTCCCTTGTCAAATTCTGGTTGCTCAGGATTATATTCTGCAATGCTAAGAGAAAGTGGCTTTGAGGAAGACCTTAGCGGGGCCCTTGGTATCTGCGTCATACGTCATTTTTCCGTCAATTTGACTCGTTATTCTTCACGCTCTTTGTTGGCAGCATCTATTTGATTGATGGCTTCACGTCCTTGATTATCTTAAGCCTAGGGATCTTCTAAAGGACTCCAATTTCACATTTTTTTTATTACGTCTGGTTTCCAAGGAGGGGCTAGTAAGTCAGAAACTCTGTTGACCACTAGCTGTTGACCTTTAGCTAAATATTGCTCTCAGCTAAGGGTCTTTAATTTTTGATTGTCGAGCATCTTGAAAATTCAGTCGTGTCTTCTTAACTTTTTTTTGGCACTGTATATTTGATTCACGACACTTGGGAACAAAGTATGTGTTTAATTAAGGTTGCCAAGTTGCGTATTCAAGTAGCTAAAGTAATTGGGGTTTTAAAGTTTTCTTAGTGCTTTTAAAGAGATTTAGTAGTATGTGTGCATAAGTGATGAACTTGGCAATCGGTGCTGTTATTGCACTCGGAGTCAATATGTAAATAATGAGCATAATAAGTGTATCTTAATAACTTTGCTTGTGATGAAGGATCTTTTGGAACTTAACTAAAAAGTGCCGCTTTGCCGCTTTATAAGGACTCTTTTAGAAAATATTGAAAATAAAATTTGGATGTCAAAACATTTTTATATAACTTTCCGGAAGGTATTAATAACTTTGGCCTACTTGGCTGAATTTAGAAAAATTAAGAGCTATTGTTTTTAAATGTCACGTTGGATCAGGTGGAGAAGTAAACTTAGGATAACATAAAATGCGTTCGTTGCAAAACTAATAGAAATTGTGACGAAAAGATTTTGTGTACGGTAGGTATCCTTGTGTCTAAGCGTAGTGTGTTATTCTACCAGAGTCTCAAAAATTTCTATGTTACGTTGCGTACGTTAAGGCCAAGGCTTTCGCCCTATAGCCCGGGACTGCCACCGCAGGAATTGGAGAAGACGGTATAGGTTGAGTCCTTCAGCTCGCGTTTAATAGTAAAAGAGGGTGATTAGTTAGCACACGGGGATCTGGGAATTCCAGCCACCCGATCCTAACAGAGTGCGATTGCTCGTGAGCGCGTACTTCTAAACTCGCGTTGGTGGCTAACAGGGCTACAAAGTCCTTCGTAGTCCCAATGGCCGCAATTTCCATGCATTTTTAAGAGACGTTAAAGTCTGGCTTACACCAGCTAATGTTACTGTCAGCGATGCTGCTCGAACCATTGGCGATTGCTTAGTAACACGCAAGTACCAGGATCACACACTGGATACTTGTGCTCAATGATTTTGGGTAAAAAAAAAGGAAAGAAGAAATTCCAAGCTCACTTTTTATTTAATAATTAGGTATCAACCAAGCCACCTGTTGATCGCATTGAATAGAGGGAAAAAAATTTTTCTGTTGCTTATCTCTTTTCGTCTGCTACTCAACCTTACAAAATGATGACTTTTCTGGAATGAACATGTCATTCTTAAACACATGTTTTTTTTCTAATACGAACAAGTAATTTTGAAATTTTTAGAAAAATAACAATTCTTCTTGTCACTTAGTTCAGCTTTAACACAATTAGCTATATAGAAAAATTAACTAATACTTAAACCTAAACACTGGAGGGTCAACATGAAAATATTCCATATTAAATGGAAAATTTTTTAGTGTGTCAGTGGGCAAAGTTGCCAAGTACTGCTAAATGACAGTTTGTTTTAAATACAGTCGTGTTTAAAAATCATGCACGGCAGATTTTTTTTTTTTCTCATTTTTTTTTTTTTTAACGATAGTATTATACAATTTTTTTTAATAGCGATATTTGATTTGTATGTATGCGATAGGAAATAAATAGACCCTCTTTGACCATTTACCTCGTTAGTAGATATATCGAATTTAGCTAAATGATGAATTTAACTAGTAAAGGCCAGAGAAGTTTTTTAAAAACCTTTTGTTGCAAAAAGATTTTTTTGCGACACCTCTAGTTATTCTCAATATCTGCATTACAAAGAATGTTAATTCGTCGGAAGAATGGCATCTTATTATATTGTATTGTAAATTTAAAGCTTAATATCTATTGAAATATTTGTTTTGGCATTTGAAGGTTTAAGGCTTGTATGTAATATTGGAAAATCATAATTTGTTGCATTCCTATAAATTACATTGAATTTAATCGTTTGAAGTATTTATTGGGTGCCTAAAGTACCTTATAGCTATAACCGTTAAAGTTAATTGTACACGACTGAAAGGCCAATAGGTGAGTAAATAAACTAGGTTACTTAGACAGTAATCCAATTTACGTATTGTTTCTCGAATAACGAGCACAGGATAAAACTGTTCTTCATGAAAGCTTGAGTTGAGTAAATTGAGGCAGCCTACTTACGGCCTACCAACTGCCCCCTGACGCTTTCAACGTAAGACCTCAGTAGGCTAGAGAGACAGCCTAAGTAAGCTCTACTGATCGCCTACTTAAAATTTCTGCTCGAGCCGCTGCATGTACCGTGTGTATTGTTGATAATTTTTTTTATTAATTTATTTTGTACATTTCTTGTTATACTATTCATTTCATTTCAGAACATAATTCTTCCTTACACGTTTGCCAATAAATTGTTGATGTCGTATACAAACATACGTACATACATACATACATTCATACATACATATATATTGTGGGGTTTTTTCCTTATATGGGATACGGGATACGATGGAACCAGGAGCACAATGTATTAAATAATAAAAATACGAATGATTACAATTCAATTCCAAAATATATTTCATTGATCATTTAATTTATCATGAATATATTTCAGAAATTATTAATCTGTCTTTCGATATGGAGAAATGTAGTCTCTCCATTTGTTGTGTTTATAGCTAGAAGAGCGTCTACTGTAGTGGTATCGAAAAGGTTGCTCGTTCTGTTGTGTTGTATGTCTTTGTAGTGGGGTAACGATAAAGGGTCGTCTTCGTCACCTTCACGCGACCTAAGTGTCCTATCCGACGCTGTTACCGTACACTTTTGTTTACGTTTTGGGTGTGTACCCGTGCGCTATTGAAAAATTGTTGTCGTTTCGGGTATCGTATTGACCCCGGGTGCTATGAAAGTAGCGTTAGGAGGTGACTGTTGCATCCTCGTAACGTACTCGCGTGCTTATTAAAATTCCGTATTACACAAGGTGACTCCCAGTCCCACCAAGGGTACCAATAATGCGGGGTTTTTTCCTTACAGGGGATACGGCATACGATGGAACCAGGAGCACAATGTATTAAATAACAAAAATTAGAATAATTATAATTCAATTCCAAAATATATTCAAAGCTCTTGTCTTATAAAATAGTTACAAACTCTGGTCTCCACGCAAAGACTAATTTATCTACTTAATGAAAAAGAAAATGAGAACATAAAAAAATATAACGCAGTTATCAAACACCATTTAACCCCAATTAATCGTGGATTTAAAATAAACTTAATAATATGCTTTTCTTGATTCGCACAACTCACTTTTTAGTATCTTAAGATTATATCACTTTTTAAATAAACTCGCTTCGTAGCACATCAACGCTACTTCTCCTATAACAATAATATAATATTTAATTAACGAGAAAATGCCTTTTTTTATGAGAGTCTTACACAATATTCACGATTGACGTGGCTCTAATATCAATAAATCATAATTTTAATTAGTTCAATGATGCACTTCAGACTTTTGTTTTTATTTTTGGATTAATCACCATTGAACGCAAAACAATAGTTGTAACTGATAATCAAAATCCCTTACACTCTTTACTCTATTGGACTCAATAATACCTCGGATATAATATAATAAAAACATAAGAAGTACAACTGTGGGCACCTCGCAGAATCACCGGGATTTATCGGCTAGACAACACGGTAGCACGGTTTATAAAAACAACAGAAGAAATGAACTTTCAAAAGGAGAAGATAGTCTTGTTAGTCAGCAAAGAGAGAGGAGTACGCCTTCAAAGCCACCACAGGGGATTTATTGCTTCTGCGGCAAGAAATTATCGTAATGATGATTCGCGAACTTCTTTCAATTGCCTATTAAATAGCCCCCTTTTACTCACGCAGACCGGGAAAAGAAAACAGGCAGAGGCGAGGGATAAAGAAGGCCTTGTCCCCAGAAAAGACCCAGAGAAGAAAGCCAGCGGTTGCCGAGCACCCTTCAACCGCTTGACCGATTAGGTCCGGTTCGTGAGGAACTCTTCCTCTGAATGCCACTTCCATCTTTTCTTTCTAGCCTCTCCCTGCTCTTCCCTTTCGCTGTGGCAAGCAGTCAAAACCGATGCCTGTATTCGGGCATTTTCGCGTTTCCTCGCCCCCGGTCGGGGCCCCACGCGTCTATTCCCTGCAATATATCTTCCTATATTATATAGTTATAAGAGTTAGAGCTTCTGCTTTCCCCCACCTTCCCCGCTCCCCCTCAGCTTCCCACCAAATAAGGTAGTTATTCTTTCGTTTTCTTGCATTTTTCAAGTAATCCTACTTTTTTGCTAGCTCCCCCCACTCCATCCACCGCCCCCACCCTTTAGCTCCCCTCCCGAGTTCCCAGCTTCCCCATATATAATGTAATTATATTTGTAAAGCCTTATATATAAACTGTTACAAGTGGTCTAATTTGCACATATAATTTTATTTGACCATAACAACATATTTTGTTACAATTATCTTACTAAAAATGTTTATTTTCATTACATACTTTAAAAAGTCTTTTTAGGTGCTCTGCTATTACATAACCTTTTCTAAAATTTTGACAAATATTTTTTGAACGTTTTTTTCATGACTTTTCAAATGTCTCTGTAAGTGACGATTTCTTTTGAAACTTTTCTTGCATTTGATATACTTAAAACTTTTTTTAATGTTTTGGCATTCTTTTGTGTAACGCAAATAGTTTTTCTTGTATAATATTATAATGTTACACAGATCACGTAAAAAAAATTTTTTTTCGTGAATTTTTTCGTGCAGTGATAGACACTCTTGATTAAAAAATTTTGAGTTACATTTGTCACACTGATAAAATTTTGCTACCATGATGGTGTATCTTAAAACATATAACTTAAAACGGATTGTTTATGATCTCATAAATCTAGGTACTAGACGGTACTGAAATTTGCTTTTTTGGTGAAAGATAAGATTTGCAAGAAAGTATAAAAATAGTAATGAACTATAGAATAGTTTTTTTGTTACTCTAAAATTT
>NW_019379600.1:33268-51657 GCF_000648655.2 Copidosoma floridanum
ATTCTAATACTTTTATTTTATACTCAATTTTTCTATTATCATTATCCAATCAACATAATTTTATTATTTCTTGAAAAATTCGACGTTGATCATGACTGAGTTGTGAAAACATTTAATGGAATTTATGTTTACAGAATATTCTTTCATCATTGTCAGTATCGATATTTTTTTTATCGTTTCTGTTGATTCTGGTAAACTAAAATCATTACAAGACATATTTTCAGAATTAAAAATTTCGTTTGATAGTAAAAGAGCTTTATTTTGATCATCTTTAAAATCTTCAATCAAAAACTTTTTGTATTTGTTCCAAATAATATTACCAAAAAAACTTTCAGACATGATAAACTATGCGAAAAATTTTCGTAGTTGAAAAGGCAACATGACGTTACATGCTTCTTAAAAAATTATATCGTTTTAAAAATCGTGTTTTACTAATCTCATAGAAATAACTGTTATTAGTCAGGGACAATAAAAAGTGATTGTTTAAAATTCATGTAATTAATTATGATCAATATACATTTATTACATTTATAATCTTCAATGAAAATTTTTTTGTATTAGTTGCAAATAATATTACCAAAAAAATTTTCAGACATTATAAACCATGCGAAAAATTTAAAATTTAAAAGTTAAAAAGGCAGCATAACGTTACATACTTCTTAAAAAATCATATCGTTTTGAAAATCGTGTTTTACTAATCTCATAGAAATAGCTGTTATTTGTCAGGGAAAATAAAAAGTGATTGTTGAAAATTCATGTAATTAATTATAATCAGTATACATTTTTTACCTATATGAATTTTAAGTATTAATTATTATAATTCGGGTTTTTGTAATACTTTGAAAATCTAATTTGCAATTACGGGGGTTGGTGTGCAAAGCGCGCAGGGGGTATATATAGTTATAAGAGCTTAGAAATATCTATTGANCCTATTTGCCCCCCCCCCCAAACCCCCACAAAGGAAGGTAAAAATCCGTTATTTTCTTGCTTATTTGGACATATCGTAGTTTTTCTTATAACCCCCCTACAGCCTCCCACTAACCCCCCACAGCCCCCCTACACATTTTTTTATGGCCCACCACCGCCCTTTCACCGACAACCCACAAAATGTTATATGAATAGTATAGAAGTATGGTTTAAGTCTTTATTCAAGCTAGGGGGTTCAACCACGTATGGCTTCATGGGATAATAACAGTGTATGTTTTTATATTTAATTAAATAGTTATAGATTACTGCACAATACTACAATCAGCTAAACTCAAATACAATAAATTGTATTTTAATTTACTGGATCCCTTGGCTTCTTTGTAAGCATAAATTTTTTGGTGAACTGACTTTTTTTGTTAGTGTTTTGTAACGTGGCATTTTGCCAGCCCTGTCAATGTGTTAAAGTCTATTACCACATTCCTACCAAATCACATGGAAATATTGTATAGTATTTTTCCTCAAAACATCCCACATTCCCCCACCTACACCCTATGACCCTCCCACTGACCCCCACGAATGTTTGCATGACCCCCACTGCCTCCCCACACCACTTTTTCGGAACCTGACCGTGATCATACCGTCTTTACCTATCTTTGGACAAAACTGTCTTATTGCAATAATTTATTTTATCGTCAAGAAGAAATTTAAAGTAATAAATTGATTCATAGGGGGTTGTTGCGCGAAACATCATTATTTTTACAACTAAGTACGTTTAAAAACTAATTTATGTGGAGTTCACAATATTTTGAAACCAAATAATATATACATATATATTGGTGCGCATAATTATTATATTATCATCACTTATATAGTCCTTTATGACACAATTCTTCTTTTTACGTACATAAACTTGAGTTAAATTAAGAGTATCATTAATGTAAACAATGAAAGTTTCGCATCATTTTATGAGTCATCTTATAAAGCCTGATAAAACCACGAAGACTGACGTCTATTTCTATTTTGTTTTAAATTAATGCTGAAATTGGTACAATAGATAAACACGATATACATTCATGATATGTAATATTAATTAATAAATTTTACCTATACATAAAAAAATAATAATTAAATCATGTTATGAATATTAGATACATTATTATATTCAAAAATTTCTTTCCAAACTATATTTTAAATCTCTAAACTGTTTTCTCTACCGACTTAAACAAAAATTCCATTTTTATTTTTGCATCTTGATAAAGCCACGTATAATTGACCATGAGAAAAAAAAGGTTTTTTTAAGTATAATCCCACATTATCAAAACTTTGACCTTGAGACTTATTTATAGTCATAGAAAATGCAACAACTAATAAGAATTGTTTTCTATATAAAATAAAAGGTAATGCTGAAGTGTTTCCCGTATTTAATGTAATTCTTAGAATAAAAACTTTATTACCAATTTTTTCTCCTGTTACTATTTCGCCTTC
This sequence comes from Copidosoma floridanum, assembly GCF_000648655.2. The sequence goes on from NW_019379600.1 coordinate 35,681, forward strand.
TACGTTATACTTCAGTAATTTAGTAATTCGCAATCGTGTACCGTTACATAATCCGTAGGATATACTCAAATTTCAAATTAACATTACTATTGTACCTATTTTTAATTTAAGTTTATGAGGAAGCAAGCCTTCACGAATGTTGTTTAACATTTCTACGGGAAAATTTATATAAATATTATCATCTGATTTATCAACACCTTCATATGTTGCAGTATCAATGCTGTAATAAGTCTTAGTTTCCCCATGTAATTTACTTAAAATCTTGTTGTTTACAAAAAAAGTATGTTTATTTTGTGAAGTAAGTATCACGTTATTATCAAAACAGTTGCTGTAATTACCAAATATTTTAGTAGACATCATCTGTTATCCAGGATTTAGGAATGTTAAATGTTTCTATGTCCCCTTCTCCAATTCTGAACAATAATTTTAGAAATTCGTTGTTACTAGAAAGTATATTATTTTGTTATCTTAAAATTTTTAAGAAGATCCATAAAAATGATGATTTAATAGTTTCTTGTATTATTGTAGTTGTATTACTGTTTTTCATAACTGGAAGGATTTGTCGAAAATCTCCTTCTTATACTATTAATTTATCACTAAAGCAAAGTTTTGTATTACACAAGTCTCTCAACGTTCTATCAACGATTTCTAAAGCTTTTTTCGGAATCATAGAAGCCTCGTCCCATATTATTAAATCAACTTCCCTTAATTTTTTTTTTTCAGTTTCAAATTCTAAAAATAAACTTTCAATATTATCTAAGTCTAGAGGTGAACGAAAAGTTCTATGACTGGTCATACCTTTTGGTAGTAATACAGATACAATTCCTGTCCAAGCCATTGACAAAATATTCTTACCTCTAGAAATGAAGTAATAAATGAGTGTCTTATATAAGTAGGTTTTTCCCGATCCACCAGGACCATCTATGAAATATACTTTTTCATCTTGTTCACAAATAGTTTTAAAAATTTTTCTTTGATCTTTATTTAAATTTGTGTACATTATATCGAACATTTTTTTACTAAAAGATATTTCCTCAAAATTGCAATTATTTATATAGTTCCTAATGGTTGGTGTCGATAAACTAAAAGACTCACATGATTTATCTTCCAATACCAAAATTTGATCAATATGTAGAAGAGCACAATTATTATTATTATTATCGAAGTCTTCCGTAAAATATTTTTTATATTCATTCCATATTTTATCTCCTTGAATGTTTTCTGAAATCAAAAACCAAGCAAAAAATTGTCTTAACTGGTATGGAAACATAATTGTTATGGCTACTTGAAAAATATTGTAGATTTCAGAATCATGTTCTATTAAACCCATAGCAATTGCAGTATCCCTGAAATTTTTATATGTTATTCCATTATGTTTTTTAACGTCTTCAAACGATGTAGCTCCATGTAATTTATTTAAAATATATTTTTCAGTGTAACTTTCCTTTTTTTCCAAATTTTAAGTTTATTAACAAAAATGTAATGTTCTGGAATGTTCACATATTTTAGTGATTTTGCAAAATCATCTACTTTATTTAATTCAAACCAAGTTGTAAGGAATGTTTGATGATTTTTTATTACATTTTTGATATTATTCTCTTCAAATATGAGTTTTTGTTTATTTTCAAGATGAACAGCTAGATTTATAACTGTATGACTTTTACCACAAATTGGATATTCTTGAAGTCTCCAAGCTGCTTCCATTGGACTTACATATCTAGCATCCACGTAACTACTAATTTTATCTTCTATTTCTTCATTTAGTTCGTTTGATTTTTTTTATTTTAATGTATGTTTAATATCATTTATTAACGTGAATAGAATATTGGATTTTATTGAAAAGTTCACGTGTTTTTTTATTTCAGATAATAACTTGAATATTTCAAGTTAACTTAATGTATCAGGAATCACAAATTCCCACTAAAAATTCAACGTGGTGACGTCAAATTTATCATATTTTAATATATATAATTTTCCAACATTTAGTTTACTGAGTAACTAAAAAAGTTAAGATTAAATAAGAATAAATACACAAAAATTGTAAAAATGTATTTTTTATAAAATATTCGCAAGTTTGGGGGTTAGCGCGCAGTGCGCGCAGGGGGGCGTAAGCCCCACTAGTATATTTATATATGTACGTGCACGCATGTGTGTGTGTGTGCGTGTATCTCCCTTGGCATGTATATGAGTATATCAGCTCACTTTACTTGAAGCATTGATGTTGAATAATGTTTCGGTGCCACACGTGTAAAGCAGCTTCACTTTTGTCAGGGTTTTCAAGATCTCTTACGTAGTTTTCCTAATCGTGAGAGTTAATGGTAGAAATTTGGGTTTTTACTGGTGCGCTGTAAAATTTAAATATCTATTTTCACTGTAAAGTATGGTATTTATTTGTTAAATACCTTTGTTTATAAAAAGATTATAAGACTAAAATGTGCATAACTTGGAACATGATACCTACTGTCTTATAATTATGTTTCTTTACACGAAACTTTAAAAAACAATAATTTCATTAGTATTTTTAGACAATTTAGATTTTTTAACTTGTGTAACAATATCGTATTCAACTGAAATAATTTTAACGTTCATTTTTTTATAAAAATTGTATAAATTACTCATGAAAGTTTCATATCATAGCACGCACAGCTCTAAGGATAAGTTTTGGTCGACTATGACTATGGAATGCTCTTTAAAATTTGTTGTTCATTTTATGTATGATAAAACGTTTTTTGTAAACTCATAAAGATAAAGAAAATATACAACCACCACAATTTTTTTTTACAAATGTGTTGCATAACAAATACATCAATTTCCATGCTTCATGAATATAGTGATACGTTCCTCAAGTAGAGACATTCACCTTATGTACAGTGAGGAGAAACCGCTGGATGTATGTTTAGTAGTAGTACAGCTAAGCTGACCTCTATCTGCTATTCCACGTAGTTGAGCAGATGCTGTACGATGAAACATACTATTGTACAGGTACTATGGATATATTTACATGTGATTGTTCGTTCACATACACGCGTTTTACGATGCATCAAGATATTTTATCCCAGTATTTCTGATATGGATTTTTCCCTGTGTATAGGTATAGGCTTGTTATTAGTAAGAATAGGCAATCGCAACAGTAGCTGTTTCTGCATTCATTTGAGTACATGTATGCACGCATTGGCAGAATTGTAAATGTAAGTGTATCATATACACAGTAAAGAGACTATTAGGTCAGCTCGGCGAGCTACTCTTTCTCACCAGCCAGCAGAATCAACCCTATACTATACATTATGTGTATAGGTATGATTCACAGCCGCTGAAGGTAGGAGAAAGAGACCACGTGACTTTGTCGTACAATTATGTCAGTTATTAGAAAGTCACTTCTCAAGGCGAGATCCCGAACGTCCTATAAAAAGCTTCATTTAAAAAAATTAATGACTAATGTATACAACAAATATTGCTATGTTATACACTATCAAGCACTAAAACAAACATCAAGCATGGTCTCTACTTGAGAAAAATTCATCAAGAATTAGAATTCAGACATAGTACATGGCTAAGGAAGTTTAAAGACTTGAAATGTTTAAAACGCTAAATTGGAAAGAACGGATTCAAGAAGATGTTCAAATACGTTAACAGTGCAGTTCATGAAAAAACGATGAAAAATTAGCAAAAACACGTTGATGTAAAACTCGTCAATAAGGGAGAAGGACGGTATGGTGCAGAAGCACTTATTTCTAATCCAAACTTTCATAGTTGTGACATCTTTGACAATCAGCTTATAGCAATGCAGTTATTACGCAATGAAATCTGCATTCAAAACTACATACGTTAAAGCATTTGTCTTAAACATTTAAAAATTACGTGTTAATAGATCTCACTATGACCTTATAAAAAATTTTGTAGGGGATCAATCAAAGATACTGTCTACTACTGATAGTCTCTTATATTAAGTAACTTATACTTATATTTATAAAAATATGAGTAATAATCTTAAAGAATTTGATACATGTAATTACGTTAAAAAAAATCATATGGGTTAATACTAAAATTATTCGCCACACGATAATTGAATGTAATGGCAATATTATATCAGAATTCATAAGATCAAGAAGCAAGATGTACAGTATTAAAATACAAAATTTAAAGCCATCAAAAACAGCAATGGTTTCAAAATCAATGTAGTAATGACTACCATGACTTTTTATGATTATATCAAATGTCTGTATGAGAATACAAGCATGTCTCAAAAACATGAAAGTATCTGATCTCATCATGATAAATTCTTTTCAGGAGAAAAAGATAAAATAGCTCTGAGTGCATATAACAATAAGCATTTTCTACAGCCCTGAGGTCACTATAGCATCAAACCAGAAGAAAGACTAATTAATCAAGGAGAACAAAAGGAAAAGAAACCACCTATCAGAGAAGTAAGACTGAAAAATAACCAACTAATTAAGAAGTCGAATTCCTATTAAACAAAGGGAGACAAACTATCCATAAAGAGCTCTAGACTGACTGAGTTTGATCTGTCAATTACTCCAAAGAGAAGAAGCATTGAAAGTTTTACAGACAAAACACTGCTTTCCAGTAGTATTGCACACTCACTTAATTTTAAAGGTTGTGACTCCATATTGAATGTAAAGCCTAAATCAGATATAGGTTAGTAAATATTTAGCATACATATTTTGTTAAATTAATGCATGCACTGAATCATTCCTTGAATGGCCCCTATCTCATGCACATATTAATACAATGTCAATGAGTTTTTTATTTTACACAAGCTTTAAAATGTATTGTCTTGTGTTACAGATGGATCTTTATTGATTCAGTTGCATTAAATTAGATCAGTACTTTCCCACTAAAAAACTAGGAGAAGTTAAAAGTGATTGCATTTTTATGCTCCCAAAACTAAGGAAAGTCAATACACAGTATAGGATAAAGATTTCTGTCTTGCTGGAGAATAAAATTCAAACAATTCTTTCACAAATGATTGTAGATGCGCTTGTGGAAGATGGAAGTTGTTCAATGAAATTACATAGAAAATGCAAATGGAATGAAATTATTGATGTGTGGTGAGAGAATGAAAGTTTTACTTTCACATTTATAACTCTGTCATACTTTTGGTGTTAATAAAAAATCAAGTCTATTGCCGTTTAAAGACTATTTGAGGGCAAAATAAGAATGAAGTTCCATGTAATTTTGTATATTTTATTGAAGATTTTTTTTATTTGACAGCATCTTCCAAAATCTTATAAAATTAAAATATTATAAATTATTGATTCAAGCACGTAATGATTAGATTCAAAAATATTATATTACTTCTGCTAATGATAGTATGTTAATTAAATTTTATACATAAATTTTGTTCATCCAACCAACTAAGGTAATTATTACCGAAACCTAGCTATTAAACAAGAAAGCGATTTTTGAGACGACAAGATTTATCGGCAAGATAAGTATCTACATATTCAAATTTTTGTAGTTCTTGCTCATAGAAATCTTAAGAAATTGGTTGCTCTTAATAATTTTTTAAGTGGTAACTTGGTGGGCTGATAGGAGCTACTCGTGCTGTAGTGAAAGATTCAGTAGACCAGTTTGGTGAATATTCTTCCTTCAAAAATTTGCTTGATACAACTAACTTATACTTTATCACCCAACTTAAATTGATAATTTTTTCTCTCTATTATTTTTTAAGATTAAAAATTGTTAATTATGTTATTAAAATAAGCAGCTGGTTTATTCTAAGGGTTTACAGCAATTTTTCACTATTTACTATTGTTATAAGTCACTAATCACTTAAGTTAAACATCAATTTGCTTACAGCAACTTCCTTACCTTAATTTTTTTTATACAGCGTGCTTCAGTAAACTCTTACATTGCTAACATATTACTTCTAATAAATTTTTGTAAGTATAGATTTATGTATGGATTACCATCGATATAATTCCATCGATGATGAGGTTATGAAACTATAAAAATAAACTAACATAGATGAGACACACCAGTTGTCGACGAATGCTCCAAGCGTTAACACGTCAAAACGTGGGTTCTTAAACCAGTGAACAGTGGGTACTTGGGTACCTAAGTATGAAGTAATACTTTTATTAAATTATATGGCAAACAATATAATTATAAGTACAAATATATCTTGTTTTAAATAATATTGTGTACGAAGAAGTTGCAATTATAGTAGGCATGAGTATATCTACTTAAATTGGGTGTAGTTTCAGTTAATATGTTAATATTTAATAAACTAACAATTATATACAACATATACCCAAAATACAATTGTATCTGAAAAGTTAAGAAAAACTCTGCTACAGGATTTTTTTTCTTCAATAGGCTAGTAGAACATGCCCGTAAACGTCCTTTCAAGACGTTTATCACACATAGATTTCTTATACAGGTATTATTTACATCAAACATACATTTAAAATAGCATAAGAAATATCCAAAAAAGTTAAAGATCCTTTAAGCTATGCCTTTTTTTTGTATGTTTAACTTTTTCGAATTAGAATTTAATATTTACCCCATGGAATAATTAAGTAAAATAGCATTTATCTGGTCTGTAGAAATCTTTCAATTTTTTTTTAGTATGAAAGGTTACTTCTTGATAAACGTATTAGAATTTTCAATAGATTTACAATTTAATTCTTAAATGCACTAAGAACGAAGGGATCAACTATGCGTAAAAGCATGTACATAATAATATCTACATGATCAAAACAATTGACAGCGTTGCTGCATATATTTGAGCTCTTTTTACCGCTCTGAACTTGTCCCCCGCTAACTGTGTAATAAACATCCTTCAGTCAAAAAACACCTCAATAAGAAAGGAAAACTTGTGAGAGAATAAAACACAATAAAAATTAAGTACTGTACTTATACAGTACAAAATTCATTTTTTTGAATTAAAAAAAAANTTATTATTCTAGAAATACTCGCTCGCATCTCAAAGAAGAGATATGAATTGATTAAGACTAAGTTAAATAATTTTATTAAATAATTAGCCTTTCTAAAAGCCGTAATCTTTTTTTACTTGCTTAAGTTGTAGATAAATGTATACGATTGAGAATTTTTATTATTACTATTTCAGTGACTTGTCCTCGTACAAATGTAATTTTTAATGAAACTAAATAAATAAATAAGTAGTAAACAAAAATTAACATTTAAAATAAGTTACGAACCACAGCATAACAAGAAGTTATCGAGTTTCTCAAATCGAGACCACTCGTATCAGAGTGGGTAAGGGCCGTGGCTATTGTGTTTAGGCGGTCAGAGGTTTAAATCTTTTTGGAAACTTTTTTTTTAGTTTAAAAATCGGTTAAAAGAAAAAGAAACAAAATTTAAGATATGTGGTGTGGTACATCACAGGGGGTGTGGTGAAGGGAGAGTTATACGCATCATCCACTTCTGACACACTCTTTTTCCAGATCACCAATCTAAACTCGTTGATTTTCTCTTACGCATAAAGTGCCTATAGGAGTGTAACTTAAAAAACTTAATAGCAAATAACTTGTGCTTCTTTTTTCCTGCAAACAAAAACGTCGTTGAAATAAAGGAGATTCTTAGCACTCAGTCAGTTGTCATATTTGATGAGTCAAATGCACATTACGAGTTCATGCACATTGACCCCACATTGCCTCAGCATTTGATAACAGTGATAAGATTTGAATCTAAACTCAACATGCTCAATTTTTTGTCGTCCATTCGAGTTTTATTTTTTAATTATTTTCAATTCACGTGATATAAACTTATACAGTGTATATATGCCATTTAATTTTTCGTGGGTATTTTACCCACACGAAATTTTTCACATGGGTAGTAGTACCCACAGAATCTACATGTTCTGCCAGCCCTGCTCAACATTAAAATTTATGTCTTTTACCTTCTCAAAGTTTTCAACGTATTATTGGATGTATAACAAGTGAAGACGATGGATCTTAGTTGAGAACAACACATGGTGATCAAGTTGATGTATTCAAAAGAAATAAGAGATGTTTCTGTTTTGTTTCAAGGGAATGCCAGGACTTATAAGTAAGGCTGATGACTTACTCCCTGTTTAAGACATCTACATCGGTGTGGATACCTAAGCTCATCTTTAACGTTTTTCTATGCAAACCATCATAAAATCCGGGAACTTGCAGGAGAGTAAACGTTAGCAAAGAGATGAATGCCACTTTTTCCTTTTTGCAGTTTAATGCTGGAAAATTCTAGTTGTATTGGCATTGAAGAAAAAAAAGTCTGTAATCAATGACCGTACTTACTTTAAAGTATCAATACCTTTAAACTTAGTATTCAGGTATGCTGTAGAATATCGCAAAGTTGTGGTCAATGCAAAACATTAATTAACTCTCACAAGATTGAGAGATTATGTTAGTAGCGTTATAAAAGTACCTAAGAATCAAAGTTCTGTAGCTTACATTGACTCACATTAAGTGACTTTTGCCGCACATAACTGCATAACATAGATGAAAAACTCTATTGCTCAACATTATTGTAAAAGACAAGCCTTGTTTTATGAGATTCTGTAATTAGAAGTTGTATGAGAACCCTGTATTACCAAAAACTTCTAAACATGCTCGGATGGTTAAAACGTCCAATCAGTTAGAAAAGTCTCGCTTCGTTATTTTGAACTTTCATCAAAAATAAAAAATGAGCCTACTTTTAATGTCAGCTTCTTTGATCGATGTAATATCAGCAATGTTAAACTTTTGTTAAATTCAGGCTACCATCCTTATGAAAATCTTAATCTTGATATTAATGGAAATCAATTTTTCACATTATTCAATATGTATAAGGATTTTCAAGCAGCCTAGAATAAGAACATATGTTAAATAAAACAGATTTTATCATATATATGCCTTTCATTGTAACTGATTGCACTACGCAAAATGAAGATGAGAGAAGTATGCCAGTGGACGTACGCTTAGAGTTTAAGGCACGAGATAATTTTTTAGAAATTGTGTCTGATTACTGTCTTATTCTACATGATCATATCATAGAGTATAATTCTATTATTGGTGACGTAAGAAAATTTCTTTAACCATATTAATGAAGTTGAAAAATACTTGCAGCCTTCAATATGGTGGAGTCCATGATGGACATGCAGGGCTTTAAGAAATCTGTAATTATTATGTGCTTAAAAAGTTGGCAACTCTTTTACTTTATGGAGATGATGAGCCACAAAAATTTCTCTATAAGCCACCATTTCCTTGGAACAGACTAAACAATAAATGCAATCGCGGGAGCTTGTGGCTTGGGTTGGCCTATCATGGATTAGATTGGCAATAAAGTGACATTAACTACACGAAAATTGGTAATGTACACCGTAAAAATTTCAAAGATGTTAGAAAGTCTTTTGTAATTGGAGAGTTGAAGCAAAACTGGCTCGAAAAGTTTTACTTGCAAGTTATTGATATAACTAACAACCCACCGTTTGAGCCCTCAACATTTCCTACTGCATGCTCGCACCATAATAGTGCATATAGATCTATGTGTGATGTCTACAGTGTAAGTTAAATAAAAAATTTCTACTTTTGTATACAGTGGGAAGATGTTTCTGACTCTGACAAGGAAGTAGAATAATAACACTATAACAGAAATTTACTTTTTTATTTATAAATAAAAAGTATGTAAGGCTTTCTTTTAAGTGTTACTATTTAGCAGTCAACATCAAAATCGATCCATACCTCAATAACCTTAAGTAGTCAGAGGAAAACAGCAAGAGTTGTTATACCATAGACGATGAAGACCGCTGGAAACCTCTTGTAGATAAGTATGTTAAGGCATCTTAGCCAAAGAAAAAAAAAAATATTATTATTCTAGAAATACTCGCTCGCATCTCAAAGAAGAGATATGAATTGATTAAGACTAAGTTAAATAATTTTATTAAATAATTAGCCTTTCTAAAAGCCGTAATCTTTTTTTACTTGCTTAAGTTGTAGATAAATGTATACGATTGAGAATTTTTATTATTACTATTTCAGTGACTTGTCCTCATACCATCTTTACGATTGAGATCCAAAATTGAGTGCTTACTATACACAGAAAATTCGCTTAGTGACTATAGATTAGAAAATAAAATACAGTTATTCAAAATATTAACAATACATACTTGATTCAAGCGGTAAAACAGATAGAGATCGCAGTATTACTAAACCTTTTTTGTTATAAATAAAGGCAGGAGAGGTATGGAGCGCAGCAGATCTGGCTCTCACACTAGCCAAGACAGGATTAAAATCTTATTGTCATTCTTTAATAAGTATTTTAATACCGTATTAAGACTCAAGTCTCAGAAATATTAAGGGACAAAGTCCCTACTGTGCACTACGTAAGCTGAATGCTTCAGGATGACAAGATTTAGACCCTTATTATCGTTTATTTGGAGTCAACTTTACCTAAAGCATTATCTATCTTTAAAGTCAGATATGTAGGCGGATTAAACGTTTCCTTTTAACCTAACAGTTAATTAAACGTCATCACAGCCCTAACAGTAAAATTGTTGCTAGAAATACAACTAATCATTTAACTACTGCCACTTGGCTTCGATCTCTGCTGTCTGGGCACAAAACCACGCCACTTCTGCCTGCACTGGCAGATACACTAAAGACGCCACACCAATCTTTGCAAAGTTTAAATAGAAGCTCAAAGAAAGCTATAAAGAATGCCTGAAAACTCTTATTACGCAAGTCAAACTAAAATGACCAGCAAAGTCAATTCATTTTTCTTGTTGGTTAGTAGCGCATTTTCGTTCACTGACTCCAAAAAAGCTGGTAGCAGCTTCTCTTGTACTAAAAACATCTCTGGTGTTCATTCTTACACGCATTAAGTTAAAGTTAATGCTTAAAGCTTAAAGCTTTTGCGTCCCTGCGTCAACATAGTTTAACCAAAAAAACTTATCATAGTGTCATGAAGTACTTATAGTATTCAAAGGAAAAAAAAATAGAATTAAGGAGTTCTACAGTACTCTGATATTAATATTTTTGTATTCGAGAGACTTTATACTTGCCTTACTTTTTCGACTACCACATGTTCAGGGACAGTAAAACTACTGGCACAGGTAGCTGTGTTACCACAGTACTAATTTTAAAAAATCTCCACCATTTAGCCATAAGTGTTAACTTTCTTGAGGAAGAGGTAGTTGGTTTTGAGGTTTATGCAGATCCACATTTCCTTTATACTTTTACAGCCATTATTAGTTTTCACGCATCATGCCTTATTAAAAATATTATAAGACTTCCATCTGTTTTTGAGAAAGATGTCACAACTCTTTACGAAAGACTATACTAGGTGATCCCTCCGACAAACACACTGCATGATACTGCATGGAAAAAACTTACGAAGAAAATAAACATGTAGCATGCTGATAAAACACAAGCTTATCTTTTAGCACCATTAAAATTTACTTACTATCAAGACACAAATTTGCATGAAATCCAGACTTGCATCAAGAAAATAAGATCTTAGAGTTCCATTAGATACATTCAAATTGCTTAATTTAAATGAAAAAACAGCATGAAGAGCATAATTCTGTCCCTTCAAAAGCTGTGCACAGTCTTACTACCTTTCAAACTGAATAATCTTGCTTACACTTTGTGTTCCAACAAAGCTGAAGCATTACCAATGCGCGTTATGTTTAATGTTTTCCAAATCCTAGCACTAAATATTCCATTAAGAAACACGCTGATATAAAAAAATATGCTGACGATAATTTCCTGACGTCATCTGGTCTCTGCCCATCTAGCCAGTGCAAATAAGTTAGCTCATACGTCAACTAAGCAACAACAAAGCTCAGACTGGAATAAAATTAACAACTCTATATTAAAAGTTCTCTGAGAAAATTAATTACGACCATATCTTACATAATTAACTTTATCATAAGCTTTAGTACTTCACGCCAGCTGAAAAAAAAACCACAGTAAATTTAATACCTAAATCAGACAAACCTTACTCATGGACTGAAGGCTTTAAATCAAAATCTACTTTTTACTTTAGAAAAACTATTTGAATCTGTGATATTCAATTACCTCAAGACTCACATAAAATTGAACGACATAACTGTCAATAGCCAATATAATTTCAGGAAACGGCAAAGCACCTGTTATTGATTTCTTAGAACAACTAAGTTTATTATGCAACATATAAACAAGCAACAGCATACTGCCATGGTTCTTCTAAATACCCACAAATCTGTCACTAAAGTGCATGACATGACGAGCTTGTATACAAAATAATAAATCTTGGCCTTTCTTACGATCTCACCACAGTTACCAAGTCCTATCTGAAAGTTAGAAGCCTCTAGACAAAAGTAGGATGCGTACTCTCCATGTCCCAAGCCATTACAGCAGACATCCTGCAGAGAACTGAGCTATCACCTCTGATGCTTAACATATTTCGTCGAGACATTACTCATACTCCGTGCATTATCTCTGCTGAAAACGTGGATAACATAGCACCAATCCACTTTTTAAAGTTCATAAGTAAATGACCATGCAAACTCAATAAGTGTTAAAGTTCCAGCATACTGGCTTAACGCTTGGGGACTGAATTTAAATAAAACTAAAAGAGTTGCTACATTTTTCTCTAAAAGGAGAAAAGAACCTGTAAATATCATCATCAATATACGTGTTTTTGAATGTAGATGTTCTGCTCAATATCTTAAAATAATGTTCGACAGCCAGCTCTCTTGGGTTCAGAAAACTACAAGTATCCAGCATAAGCCCAAACCAGTGTTTGTGGCTCTCAAACTCCTTTTTGTAAATTGGAAGAGTTCTGAACTTACCAAAATACAAATCTTCACTAAAATCAAAAGAAAGATATGTATTTATGCTAATTTTATTTATCAAAAGGAAGCGACGTATTTGTACATAAGTAACTTAAGTCAATACATCTTATTATATCTAAACCCACTTATCAATGACATAGCCAACTATTACTGTATTTAAATTAAATAAATAAAATAACCCTACACTGTCCTGGTGTGTCTTTCTCTGTTCACCTATTTCTTCGCTATTTTACCTCCAACTGTGCTTTAGTATTTTAACTTCATCTATCTTTCTAGGCCAGCCCTTTGTTGAGTTTTTGTTTTTTATTTCAATATTGTTAACTTCTTATTTTGTTGGTGCCTTTCAATTATTACATTGGCGTAATTTAAAAGGTTTTGAGTTAAGCTTTCGCTTGTTACTCAGGATTCTTTTTGATTATATCTCGTGAGCAAGCAGTCAGGTAGACAAAGACAGGCCACGATGTGAAGCAGTAAGCTATGTAAGGGAGGTGCAGCCCTACGCCAGCCACTCTTGCGAGACGGTGCAAAAGGTACACGTGAGCAGATCAATTCGCTTGCTTCTTTGTTTAAAGACAAGCAGCCCAAGGGGTTCAGGAAGGCTAATCGTGAGGATGGATGCGTAGTCGGAAATTTAAAAAAAATTTTCTTTCTTTCTTTGACTTACTGTTTTATTGTTTGCCAATACTAGAGGCAACTCAAGTCAACTGATATTTTGACTGAAAGAATAAAGGATGATCTTGGAACAGTGCGGCCAATTGAGAGCAGAAGTAAAGGAAACTTGATCAAGACGAGTCAAGTAGAGGACCTCTACCAAAAGAGAGTCGAGAATGGTAAGATCGATTGATTGAGACTAGCTAGTGTAGGAGGCTTCAGGCCTTGTATACGATTTAACATGGGTCGATTCGGAGGTACTGTTATTGTGTACACGCAGAGTTGGGATATTGGGAAGAGATCCTGAGTGCGGACTGGGAAAGCGATTATTGAATAGAAGAGCTTGATTCCTAGGTCACGCCCTTGCATAATTTGGAGCCACCACTCAGGTTCGAGCACGTAATGGTTTTCAAATTTTAAAAAATCCTCTTCCTAGTCCAACACACTAGAGAGAGGTGAGATAATATTCTTTTTTCCTCTCTTCTCTCCTTAAAGCTGGCATTTCTTATAAATAATGTTATTGCTAAGGTAGTACTAGTTATTAATGAAAGAGCGAGCACACTTTATTAATAAGGAAAAGAGATGGTAGTGAGCGTACTGGTAAGGATGACAATAACGGTAGTAATGTAAGTAATACAAATAGTGATGATAATAATAATGGTTCTTGTAGTAGCAGTGATCATAAAAATAAAAACAATCATAACCAATACAACATCAATAGCTCTAGTAGTGGGAGTAGTTATAGTGACAAAAATAATGGTGAATATGATAATCATAGTAATAATAACAATGGTTCCAGTAGTGGTAGTAGTTATAATAAGAACAGTGGTAATAGTTATTGTACAAGTGACAATGATAATAATAATAATAATAATAATAATAATAATAATAATAATAATAATTATAATAATAATAATAATAATAATTATAACAATAATAATATAAATGAGTGTAATAGTAATAGTAACAATATTAGTATTGATAATAGTAATTTTATAAGCCTTGTTTATCAACCTAAGTATAAATGTCATCAGTAATTATTCTTATGTTGTTTATTTATGTTTATGAATAAACATGTTTTCAACGTAATATTAATATTATTGAGAGGGGGAGGAGAAGGGGCAAAAAAAGCTGTTAAGTTGTATACGGTGGTAGTGGCGTGAGGTTGCTTGTTCCAGTGTGGGAGTAAGGAGGGCACCAATGGCCGATTATGTGTGTAACTTCGTTTTTATTTGACTTAAGACAACATTTGGTGTTTGTCATATCTTGAAATTTTTTTATAAGTTGGCATGTTTGCAACGTCCAGATTCCTACTGAAATTTTTATCTAGAGCAATAAAGGTGCACTGCATGAGGGTGTGACTTCTTTAAAACAGTTTTATGTCAAAGGCTATAAGAAACGGGAAATGTCTTTTCCTTTTAGTGCTGTTTAGGCGAATGGATAGAAGTATTAGAGAGTGAGGACGGTGCAAAAGAGTGAGTGCGTCAGGCAGTTGACGAATTCTAAACATTTGGCTACTGACGTTACACAATTATAATTTCCTTTTAACTCAACTTACGTGAGCTCTCGTACTTAACTTTAACGCTTTCACACCATCTCTTTTCACCTTAAGATTTGATATTTACCTAATTAAAAATACTTTTGTTGCCTATTCATCCACTTCTACTTACTTAATTCTTCTATAAGTGTAGAACATATGGGCAGGTTCCTTCGTTGAGTTTTTGTCTTTTTTGCAGCCAGCAAGAATTTGGCAACCCTTTCTTGACTAGTGAACATAATTTCTTTAGATTTACTCAATGACACTGCAAATCATCCAAATGAGATTAGTCATGGCTACTACAGGGTATTGAATATTTTATTTAATGATCTACTCCAGAAGCATAAATTTTTCCACATTAAATAGTAGTAAATTAATTTTAATTAATACAAAGTTGATTAAAACTTAATAAATTAGCTTATGGGCCGCGCATGTGTACTAATGCACGAGGACAAAAGACTAATCTTAGTTGAAAAAAAGTCTTATCTTTTGTTAACACGTTATTACAAAATGAGCTATTATCTACGTACAAGAAGGATTTGGTATCATTTTATTTATCACTTGTTTACTTGGATTACAGTCTACTATGGTTTTTTAATAACGTTCTTAACTACTATATTTGAAAAAAAAGATATTTCTAATTTCTGTTCTAGGATGCCATTCTTATATATTTTCTAATTATTATCAAGTTTTCTGTTTCAATTTCATACTAACTCTGTGTTAATAGCGTATCCTACTGAAACTTTTTCTATTCATTATTTTTCACATTAATAGTACTAATTTTTAAAAAAGAGCTAGATAGTTAACTATATTTTTTTTTAAATAACAATTTTATGAATTTTTAAGCTAAGAGATGATTTTATCATATGTTCCTGATTTTTTATTGTATTTTTCTTGAATCTTGATTGGTTTTATTATTTTTTATGTTAGTTTTATCAATAGTTATAAATATAGCAAGTTATTTATATATTTACTTGCTATAAAAGTTATTTATATATTTACTTG
>NW_019379600.1:59308-107217 GCF_000648655.2 Copidosoma floridanum
CCCACTCCCTCTCAGCTACCCCTTCACCTCCCCCAAAAAAATACTTATTTATAGAATATTTTACCATCTGAAATGTTAAAAAATATATGTAATTTAGTACCCAAGTCATACCTTGTTTTTAGGGTTTTTCAAGTCACTGATCATAGGTTCCCTCTGTGTATTCTCTCCCCCTTACTTACTTAATGTCTCTGAAGGACTATTATTTGCTCAATTTTATTAAACTTTTGCATTTGAAATATCTTTCTAGTCTACTTTCTCTTATATCTCTTTCTGTGTACTTTACCCAAATATAAAATTCTTGATTAACTGAGGACTTTATTTACAAAAAGACAGAATTCAGGAGCAGGTATAATTAAATAGACAAACACAATTAAGCTTTTGAAACANAACTTTTATGGTAAATTTTTTAAAAATTCGTACTGAATAAATTTGTAAGTTAATTCCTGAAATGTAAATCAAAAGTTTAGTTTATTGATTCCTTAAAATTGATGACCTCGTCTCTTGACAATTTGTCATTATATTTAGACCAACTAAAAATATTAGAAAAAGTATTTTTTTGGTGATGATCAGTATTCAATGTCCCAGGTTAACTTATTAAAATGAAAAGGGTATATGCTTATGATTATACTGCTTTTGAAAAGCTAAAAGAAAATCAAATTTTATCAGAACAAGATTTTTATAGCAGATTATGCGAAACTCATGCAACTGATAAACAGTATGAACATGCTTAAAAAGTCTGAAATACTTTCAATATTCATACTCTTGGGCAGTACTCTGATTTATATTAAAAGACTAACGTACTACTTCTTGCTGAAATATTTGAAAATTTTCGTAATAATTGTATTGAGAGTGGTGGAAGACCTTCCTTGATATTATTTAAAAGTTCTATTGATAATTTAATATTTATGTTATCATCTGTTTTATCAACTCTTTTGTAAGTCGCATATTCTGCTGTTGTGAACTTATTGTTGTGAACTTATTCTCAGCATTGACAATTACACGAGTTACGTTGTTATTTTGTCTACTTAATCTGTTAGTGGGGGGTTGGCGCGTGGAGCACGCAGAGGGGTGTCAGCCTCATTGATATACATGAATATATATATATGTGTGTGTGTGTGTGTGTGTGTGTGTGTGTGTGTGTGTTAAATATCTAAGTGTATAAAAATTGTGAGACTTATATCTATGTTAAATGTAACAATTATAATAGGATGCTGTTTTCACAGGGTTAAAATATTAAAAAAAAAAAATATAGAATCTTACCAAGATGTTAAAACATACTAATTTCTTCCATAAATTTCATGCGAAAGTATCAATAATTTCGTTTTTTATAAAATATATAGCTATATAAGCGTGGGACTAAGTACAGTGGTTTTGGCGGTGGTATCGAATTGACAGATTAGCTTTATACGTACTGCCACAACTGCAGGATTCTCTTACGATAGCCGCAGGATGGCACCATGCAGTGATCGCTGTGGCCAACACTGCTGTTTCAGCAATATTGTACTGACGAACTGGCTGTACAAGTTTTTCAGTGTTGATCTTAAAATAAATAAATTACTCAAAAACGCAACATACAAGCCATTATGTCTATAACTTTAAATCTATTTTTTCTGGCAACATTAGAAACTTTTGTTTAGTATTGCATGAATTTTGTTACGTTTTAAATTACGTTAATTTATGCTTACGTGATTTAGACGATTTTACATAGATTTTGAACACTTTTTTTGTGTTTTATTAGTTACTGAATTTATTACTTTATTTGCACAATTAAAAAGTCCTAATGTAATACAAAAAAATTGTTTGCCCCACAGTTAAAAATAAGTATTACCTACATCAAATTAATTTTTTTACGTAGTCAGAATGGAAGTCGCGTATGAAAGGTTAATGGAGTTGTAACCATGTGTTTCAATTATATTAAATAATAAGTTTTAAGAAAATAGAGACATAAAGAAAAAGTGAAAAAAAGTCCAAGCATGTGGAGAAACATAAGTCAAGAAAAGTATACAGTTATAGAGACGAGCCAAGAAGCTAATGATTATACAGGTGCACGTATGCACCGAAACAAAAAGAGAAGAGATTTTTGAAGGGTAATACAAGAGAGCGAAAGGTAAATGTTTAGTCTACGACAAAAAGTTCGGTGCTATTTCTCAGTCATAAGCTCATGAACCAGCTTTTTCTGACTGAAAGTAGATTGACACAATCGCCAAAAATCAGTAGAGCCTTCGACTAGGCAGCGTTATGACCATTGTCTGAATCGCCAAAAATCTAGAACTATCTCAAAGAAGTTAATGAGTATTTTAGTTAAATCTTTTCAAGACTAGAAATTCAGAACTCCTTAGTTGGATTGCTGATCTACGCCATTTAAGAACATTTACGGTCCTTCGAGTTACTGCTCCCAAATTATTTGCCATTTATCTCTGTCTTGCTTATAACTATGAATTTAAACACAGGCTTATGCGATCTCGTTTTTTGTTAATGAATCGCATATTAAAAGTATATGATTGTCGGTTTTGACACTTATTAGTTTATTTTTTATGTTTTATATTAAAAAATTCAATCAGCGACTGCAACTGAGTAAGTTAAATATGCTGGTTTTGGCTCAACTGAGCCACAACCACTAAGCGCTTGTAGCTCACATTTCCTCGTTTCTCATAGCCTGTGGCGACTATGCCCGAGCAGTCCCAAGATGTGGCAACTATACTCGAGTGATCCGAATATCTCCAAACTCTACCCAAACATCCCCAACTGCTATTTCTGTTATTTAATCAACTACCTAATGCATAGCTTGATTTTTTGAAACCTTCCGTAGCATGTGCACGTAATAGTAAGATACGCACACATTTTTTTGTAAGCGAGTGAGTGTCAACTATGCTCGAGCGGTCCAACCACTGTTAGATGAACTTTAAGTATTCCAAGCTGCTGCTCCTCTTTTCTGATGAACTAACACACTCATGGATTGAGTTTGCATGTGCCACCTGCAGCTCTGCTTGAGCTTACACCATGCAAAGTGCATAAGTTACCTGGAATGCTGATTTGCATGCACTGATCTTATGCACGTAAGGGGCACATACGATTTTCGTGTAAGTGAACGCTTTGCATGATGATGTAGGATGTGGAGAGGTAAAAGAATAATTGTGAAGATTCGTATAGTATTTTGAATCAGTTAATTTTAGTAACATAGTAGTCTTACAACATGGTTATGTAAAACATTTTACTCTTAAAATACAATACATTCACACACTACTTTATTATAATTATCGTCATCGTCGTTTATATTGCCGTATTCCATATAAGAAGGAACATTTTTTCATTTACTTGATACTATCAAGAGCAAACATGGACCGGTGGGCTCATTTATGATGAACACAAGTAGTAACCAGTTTTTAGAGTTTAATCGATACATAATATGTCACATAAGTAACTTTAAAGCCAAATATTTCAAGCCACTTTTGTTTCAGATCTCCTGTTGGCATAATTCCTTTCACTGTGCGAGACTCTTGGAACTTGGGATATTATGAGTATAAAAATAATAATTATTAACCTTTACAGTAACTATTACAGAATATGAAAGATGCGTCTATTATACTTCGCTGCACTGTCGCTCTACAAAAGCTTACCGTCTTATCACAACTGTTGTGAAGGCACACTCTGGCTAATAGCTTGTATAACTGACTAGGCCGATGAGCAGTATCAGGCATGATTTTACATATTACATACACAGAAACACAGATGGTGCTCTTTGTGAGCTCGACTCTCAGTACTCCCTCTAGTTTTACAGAATACCAATCTTTTGTTGTCTTCAGTTAATTGCCTTAGTACTAAATTGTTTTTTTATTTTAATATGAATAGGAACAGTTTAACGCAGTAACATAAAAAAAATGATATAAAAAAAAATATATACTAAGACTTATAGCCTTGTTTTCCAAAGCTTCTTTAACCATTCTTACCTAAGACAGATTCAAACAATGAAGATTAGATTCAAAAGATGGAGCTAAATTTACTTTTGTATAATTTTATCAGTCCTTTCGCAACTCTGCAGTCAATTTCTCATGTAGTTCAATTGGTAAAGCTTTCGTACAAATTTCGGAAATTCAACATGCTAAAATTCCTTTAAGTTTCAGTCCTTTTTTTTTGGTACCATTGACATGACGAAAAACTCTTTTGACCATTCATCTATCTTCTTTTGTAGGATTAATTTTATGTCTACTCAATACATACACAGTATTAGATATATCTTATCAAACGGTGTTTGCCAAATATAGTTAACTGCCAACTGCTTTCCAATAATGGGAAATCTTCTGGTTTGTCCATATTTCGGTCTTTTTCGTTCTCAGATTTATCACTGTCACTTTGCTGTGAGTTCATGGCTTGCCTTGTCACCATGGATGTTTTGCACTGTTGGACATTGTTAAAACTAAATCCTTGCAACAATTTGTTAATATATTTTTCCTGTGTCAGGAAAATGGTTTGATACTTTCTATCCCAATCAATTTGGATTTCTAAGAAATTATTTACTTCTCCTAGGTCAGTCATGAATTCGGCTTTGATTTCTCATTAACATCTGTACACTGTCATCTACATACAGGATTAAGATAAGGCACTTGTCTCCGTGTCCTCATAGAAAAAGACAAGGCTCACTAGAATTTTCTATTAGTCTTACGTTTGCAGCGTTTTGAAAAAAATTTTATACCAACGCTGGGGACTAATTTTAAGTCTGTACAGGGATTTTTGTAATCTGCAAACTTTTGTCTTTCTTAGTTATTTAGCCCAAGAGATACTGTCCGAAGTAAATAGGCTTGGATGGTTCTGGCTTAAATAAGAAGGAAAAAAACCACGTAGATTGCATACCAGTAACGTGATATATTTTTTATTTTTTTTTATTTTTCCAGAAAACTGAAAGAAACTGTAAATACATTTCTTAATCTCTCTGTACGCGTGCTGTTTATATAAACAAATAGATAGCACATACTTTGCTTCGTATGTGAGTCCAGATATACATTTTTTTTTTATATCTTCAGAAAACCATTTTAATTTTTTGCTTGCGGTTAGAATACTGCCCAGTTCCATTTGACAAGCTATGCGGCAAATAGTCCCTCAGTGCTAATAACCAGAAAATCAAAAGCAATGTCATTACCGTAACATACTAGGCGTTCTCGTAGATCTTGCTAAAAATTATTTCTCTTTCGAAATACGTGGTAGGTCATCTACTATCAACAGTGGCAATGTTTGCCTATTCTACCTAAATAACAGGTATGTTTAAACACTTTACGTGCATGACTAGTGTTATGGCAACTCATACTTTTAGAAAAACTTTTTCACTAACATTTTTCACATAAACAGTGTAAGCAAGTTTTTCCCTTCTTTTCTGTCTCCATCACTTCCACTACTATGCATTACAGCAGTCATTGAACATACAGTCTGAGTTATTAAAATCCTAGAATAAGGAAACTAACTATCTAGTGCTATTTCAAGTTTTACATATAAAAAAATGACCCATCCAACCTCCTAACGAGATAATTCGATGGTTTGTATAAATAGATTTGCCATCCCTGTATGAAATCATACTTTCCTTAACTCTTAGTACTCTTTCACTCTCAAAATGGTTAAGAAGTCAACCGTAAATGATGCAGTGCAAGTGTTCAAGTTGAAGGAGCCGAGGAAGATAGATCCTAAACCAAAGTCGTCAACACCCCAGACGCCTTGACCTGCTGCAGGAATATCTGTGTCTCCATTTAATAGTAAGTTTTTTAGTCTTATTTTTGTTTTTTTTTTGTTTAATTTTAATTTAATGGAAAAAGTAAAGTATAATACGTTATGTTTATTTTAACTTTATGTATTCAGTGAAATACAATTTTTTCTTAAATGATAATAATTTAAATTTCTTGTCTTCAATTTTATGTATGTGTTAATAGTAAATGTTACAGAAATTAATTTCTTACAGAATTAACATTAATAGAACTCTTTGACTTAATTCTAATGGACAAACTATTCAATTCACCAATCGATGAAGCACCAAGCTATTGAGAAGAATTGCAGTTGATGTATGCAAAGCTGCTGCCATAAAATTTAATGGGAATAGTAGCCACAACAATAGCAATGCCGGCAGCAGCGGCAGCAATGCTTCTACTATCTCCATCAGCAAGATTACCAGCAGTAGTAGCAGCAGAAGTGGCGCTTACACTAGCAATAGCAGCAACAATGCTCCCATCAATAGCAGCAGCAAAAACACTACCACAACCAGCGATACTACCACCACTAGCAGCAGCGCTATTAACAGCAGTAGCACCGCTACCAGCAGGAGAAACAACGCTTTCACCAGCAACGCTACCACCAACAGCAGCAACGCTATCATTAACAGCAGCAGCAGAAGGGCTAATAGTAGCAACGCTACCACTAACAGCTACAAAAACGCTACTTTTTATATCAGCAGCAGCAGCAGCAGCAGCAGCAGCAGCAGCGGCGGCGGTGGTGGCAGTAGCAGCAGCATCTTATGGACCAAATGTAGCGGATATACCATTACCGAGCAAAAGCCCTATAATACGGTTGTTGATGGAACAACAACTACCACCTCTACCCCCACTACCATCACCATCGATAAAAACACCAACATCACCTCCACTTACACTAACGCCAACACCATCTTCACTACCAATACTACTAGTGTCTCAGTGGCGATGACAATAATTAGGCTGCTGCTTTTAACGTCAAAACCCAAGTCAATGGTCTTTTCTTTCTTATTCTTTCTTGAGTCGCTTTTCAGTTAAGTTCTTAGTGGCTTGGTGTGCATAAGCTTTTCTCACACAGATTAGTCACTGAACTAAATCCTACATTTGCTTTAAATTCATGATTGTAACACGTAGCTAAATCACCAAACAAAGTCTTACATCCGTTTAGAAGATGCAACAAAAATCACTCTTTAACCTTTATTGTTACTTTGGAGCCCTAAATAAAAAAAAAGGTAAATGTTGTAATGCGCAAGGAGTTCTTATACTCTTCCACTTAAGGATTACATGTCGGGTTGGGGATCCAAACGACCAGTTAGAGCTTAATTTAATTACTCTCAATCGACACGATCATAGACAAGGAGCAATAATTACACAGTTTTTGATCGTTAAAACAGCTGATCTTTTGGATTTTACCTCAAGTATGAGTTGCTGTCAAAATTGTGTATGATATTCCTTGTAGACATGTAAAGAATGTTGAAATTATTGATTATTCACATTCTTGGATGTACCACTGTGGATTGATGTTGTTAGATGATGGTTTTATGAGTTTGTTAGAGGTTACATGCGTAGTGAGAGTTTTGCAATGCGTGACGGTAGCTGGTTTCAAAAGGATATAACAACTATTAATTTTACATACAGGGGAAACATTCAAAATCATGTCAAGTACCTAAGTGCATACATTTTAATTATATATGTAAGTATATATTTTTAGTATTCTAATGTATAAAATTACAAGACTGAGATATTAAGATCATGTTTACATAGAAATCAATATAATTTATCATATAAATTATTATTTCTTGAGGTGTTACGAATCTTCCATGTTAAATTGATTGTAGATAATATTGTACTACAGTTATGGTTGAAGTGATTAGTCAGTTTTTTTTCTTTTCTCTCCTCTTTTCTTAAGGCATTAGATAATATGGTGGTGGACTGTAACTGACGTATAAAATATTGTTGATAATATTTGTTATCTGGAGCGCATTGCGATGAATTACTCGCTGGGCGTGTTGATTGAAGTCATTAGAGAGTTGTTGGTTATTTTACTTCTTGGCTGCAGTTTAAATTGGTTGTGTTGTGCATTAGGCGTGGATTTTTTACATTTTAAAAAGTATCCTAACGTTAATGTCTTATGCAACATTTCTGCGAGGTACGTAATACTTTATTGAAATGAAGTGAGAAGAGGTACTGCAATGTCTCTATCATGTATGAATTATATCGTTATTAATCCTACGTAAAATTGGGTTATATTACTATGAAGTCCATTTCCATTGATGTCTTATATGTTTGAAAAGCTTTTTGCTAGCCACAAGATATTATTTTCATTGTAGGTTTTCGTTGAAACTATAAGTTGTTCAAAGTCAGTGGTTGAAAATACAACTTTAGAACGTAGGATCTTCCGTTAATGGTTTTGCACGTATGAATGGTTTGTTTAATATTTAAAAGTTGTATGTGATACAATAAAAGAGTACCATTTTAATGAGTAGTATACTTTGACTTGTGAATTTTTTTTTTTTTTTCTAATAGGAAGTAAAGATTTAAATATTATTAATAATAAATTTTGAATTTTCCTTACATTGAACTGCCGTGGATATAATTTCAGTTTTGGAAACCAATTATTTTAAATGTGTTTATTTATATTCTGACTACTGATGTTCTTCTCTTACAAATTTTTATCAAGGTTGTTATAGTTTGATCTTATTATTGATTCGATTTTTTATTACTCATATAATATGAATATATAAACACACATAAATTCTTAAGTACCGCTGAAAAACTTTTATTTGTCACTGTGCTTTACTTCATCTAAATGTTTGATGATTATTTTTCCATTTTCTGCTTTAAGTTTTATGTTGTAATTGTACTTGTTTATATTGGTGATTGCAAAAATTCCATTGTATTATTCATACAATTTTCCTCTTTGGGGTTCTTTTATTGATAGTTGTAGCTTTTTTTGTTAAAGAGCCATTGTGGCATTCTATGAACTTTTGTTGTCTCAATCCGTTTGATAAATAAGCATATTGACCGAAACGTACAGAAATTTTAATATTAACACGACTGAGTTTCTTATAAATTGCTTTGGGCAATATTTCTCTGGTCTCATTGTCAGTCACTTTACCCTTTTTGAATATTCTCAAAGATTCTGTATTTTGTTGTCTATTATTTTTACTGAACCCACTAAAGATACGAGTAAAGATATCAAAGAAAAATCTAATCTTCTTCTCTTTTTTCAACAACTAAACAGAGTACTTATTTATTTTTACAAGTGGTTGTTATTACGTTGCCTACTTATGGTTACGTTTTATTTAATTCATACTTAAAAGATATAATTTAAATTCAATAATAGTTCATTGTTAGAAGAATTAAGTGTCAAGTCAGCAAAAATGAACGTTGCTACTTTGTCTTTTGCATATGAGAATGATTCGCATGTGCTTAATACTTCGAGTATATCCATTTCTGTTCTTATCAAAAGTCTTATAATAGTGCTTTTCTTACAAGTGACTTGGTCGTCACGTTCGGCATTCCATTTCTGTTCTAACATTTCAAATGCGACTGTAGGACAAGTAGACGGTGTCAAATAACTCTGCTTTTGGGCGTAATACTGTTTTATAAATGTGTCTCGCTGCCTAGCACTTAAACGAAGAGGTGTATTAGGTATTCTACTATGCGTTTTTTTTTCTCCCTGGCTTTTTTACTATCTTCTTGTTTGATAGAAAAAACATTAGGTTCTTTCCGTACAGTATTAATATTGTCTCCTATTACCAAAGATGTAGCTGTGGACTGTCTTATAAGTGATTTTGACCTCATCGAAAAGCTTTTCTATCTAATGTTTGACTAGACTACTCCGATGACTCCGAAAATTCTATGGAACAAAAAAGCTAAATTCGTAAAAATTTGCTTCGATTGACTCTGGTTCGCTATTTCCTGTTGTTTCTGTTATATTTATCAGTTTATTGTATTTTAGTGGTATGTAATAGTCCCAATATAGAGATAGGTCTGCAAGATTTGTAGTTTGCAAACTATTAGTAAAATATATTCGTAAGAATTTTTTTTATCGGGACTGCCTTCTAAAGCATTTTCATGCAATGATAGGCGAGCAGTGGATTGCAGTTTTCAATTTTGTTTTATTTAAAAAACAATTTTATCTTATAATAAACTTGATAATTAAGTGTCAAACGTAAGTCTGATACAGCAGGTACATGACTCCAATGCTTGTAGGTGAACTAGAAATTTAATATGACCAATAGGTATAAAAGCAAATATTGATAAATCTTTATCATTTTTTCAAGATGTATAAATATTTGCTTGTATACCTATGGGTCGTATAAAATTTGTACTTTACATACAAGCATTAAAGTCATACCTACTATATCAAGCTTAGGGAAAAAACAGCTTTAAACGCAAAGAATAAGAAACTTATTTAAACTTACGGTGAGAGTGAACGTACGGCTTCTTGGTAGCTCAAGTGGTCGAGCTACTGTCTAGTAAACAGGAGATTGTGTACTCGATCTGCACCTGGGCAATGTATTTTCTTTATTCTTCTTTAGTTTTTAAAAACATTTGTTTAAAAAAAAATTATGGGGTGTAGTATTATGAATCTTTAATATATTGGATATTGAGGAAGGGCATGTATAAGGGATATAGAGTGCTTGCGTAAACAGTGCCAGCATCGATACATATGCGCCTCTTGATACGATGATAAAGGTGTATTAATGTTTGCTTGTATTACTGGATGCGATCCATGTCAAAGGGTTGTTGTCTCTATAAACCATAAATTTTTGTTCGCACAAATAGTGTTAAAAATTTTTTACGGTGACTATTACTGCTAAACACTCTTTTTCAGTAGTGGAATTATTTCTTTCGCATTTGTTAAGAGTTTGCGACATGTAGGCTACAGGATGGGCTTTTCGTGATAATGCTTGACTTAAAACAGTACCGATAGCTAAGTTGCATGTGTCAGTAGTAAGAATAAATGGTTTGTCAAGATCGACACATGCAAGTACCGGGACTTCTTATTGGGCTGATTTTAATTTTTCAAAGCTCTCTACCTGAGGCTTAGTCTTACTTAATCTTTAACTCTTCCAAAATAATAGAGTTGAACAATTTGCATTTATAACATAATCTTTAATAAATCATCTATAATATCCCATCTGTCATGAACATTCTTTAATATTGGTCCGATTCGTTGGTATTGGAAAACTTTTATCCGCTTCAAGTTTCTTGTAATAAAGTTAAACTCCATAACCACCTTTTTATGTCCTAAATATGTCACTCCAGGAAATGAATTTCTGCATTTATCTAGTTGCAATTGGAAGCAGCACCTGAAAGTCTATGAAATATTTTTTTCACTTTTATTGTATGTTCTTCTAAAGTCTTGGCACATATTATAATATTATCAAAAAATTACTAATAGTTTTGTGCCTTGTAATCCTAATAATATAGAATCCATGAATCTTTCAAACGTAGCTGGTGCATTGCATAATCCAAATGACATCCTATGTACTCATAATGTCCGTATAAGGTACTGAAAGCTGTTTGTGGCGATCTCCTGGGGATACTTTAATTTGATAAAATCTGTTTGCTAGACCGAATACTAAAAGAAACTTTGACATACCAATTTGCTCTTATATCTCTGTAATATTAGGTAATGGGTGAGCACTAAGGATAGTCTTAGCGTTTAATGTTTTGTAATGTATTACGAGACGATTGTCTCTTTTCATCGTTGGGTCCCAGCTTTTTGGGGAGAATCCACAGCGGACTACTGTGTGGGCTAAAAAAGTAGCTTATAGCTTCTTTTTGTAATAATTTATCCATCTGATCTATAACTTTCTTGTCAGTTGTCAGTATATTATGTTGTACATACGAAGTATATGAAGCAGCATTGCCTCAGATATAAAATAGATGTGAATACTCTTTTACGATTTGGCAAAGTTGGTTATAATTTGTGTTATCATGATAATGCTGGCAAAGTTTTTTTGGTTTCTTCTCTCTGTTATATTAGAAATATCATCATTAAAATCAGTGACAAGAAAATTTTCTAAATCATCTAAATTAAAAGGTACGAGATTTTGTGGAGAAATCTTAAATTATACTGGCTCTTTTCTAGCATTTACAGCCATCGTGGAACAGCAGCTTTTACCGTATGCCACTGCTGCTTTGCCTATGAATATACTAGTAGTAGTTTTTATCAAGCATACTTTGCGTTACAGAAATTTTTATGGGAACTTTTATTGTGGCTGGTATTTTGTAAACATGAATTTGACTAAAGGTTACTGCTGTAGGTTTAGAATGTTAAGAAGTTGGCAGAGATTCCAAGTTTTCTTCATTCATACTGATATGATCTACAATTTCATGAAAATTATTTTCTTTACTTATACATTCTGTTGATGTGTCAAGCAATTTAAGTCCACGTTCTTCGTCTCTTATTGTTGCAATTTCTCCTGTAAATAGAATGGGACTTAAGGAGGTTTTTTTGTGTCAAGGCTCTTATGTCGCAACAAAGCCTGGCCCGGCCTTCAGCTAGAAATGAATTTCCTATAAAGACAATCAACAGCTTTACGGGCAATACTGTTCAATTTTTGTTGTGTCGTGATAACGTTTCGACTACACTTTGGCAGTCCTTTTTAAGTCTCTAAATTTAGAAATATGAAATAAACTTTTACGAATCACAACTGCTTGAGTAATTTCTAAATTTTTTGTTATAAATATAGTTTTTACAAAAAATAAATGAATCATTACACTTACAAATTCGACGTTGACAAAAATATTACTGAGCAAAGTCAATTCGTATAAGTCACATCTTTTCTTGCTCGTAAGTAATGACTAGACAATAACAAGGCTTACAGGTAGTGCTAAGTCTTAATGCCAGTGTGTAACAAGGGGCGATCACACAAGTATCTAGCAGTAAAACAGCACAGTTGTACAGTAAAAAGTTCGCAATATTCCAAAGTAAAACGGACAAGTGTTTAATCGAGATTTATTCTTTTACCTTTAAACAATATTCCATACAATACTTAAAAACAGTACTTAATTTATTTGTATCTGTAATTGTATTTACGGTATTGAATTTTGTAATACAAACCATTTCTGAAACTAACCTTTTGTGAAGAGAAGATTCCCGATCCAACACCTATACCAAGTCAAAATTGAAGGTGTGTCCACTGATTATTATATGCATCTACACTGCCGAGGACTATTTTTTATTTTTGCAATCTCTCATATGTTCATGAATTCGAATGTTGAGTATTCTTTTAGTTTGGCCAACGTAACTTTTATCACAATCTTTACACTTGAAAGAGTATACAGTAAAAAGTCCTCGAAGGTTATTAATTTTATCTTTGCCCAGATCATTAAATATTTTTAATTTATTAATCGACTAAACAATGAGTGTAAGATTGATTTTATTTAGATACTTTTTAATAACTAGATCAACACTTTTTACGTAGGGCAATACCACAAATCCTTTAGTTGACGTGTGACACTCTGTTCTTTAACAGTTCGCAGATTGGTACCTTAATTTTTTCAATCGTGATTTTATATGTTTTTCTATAAAGGCTCTTAGGTAATTATTTGCCTGTAAAATTGCTAATACTTTCTCTAAATTTTCTCTGTGGAAGGAAGAATGAGCAAGTTTAATTGCTCAGTCCACCAAGGAAAAAATAACACCAATCTTTTGTGATGCAGGTGAATGAGACAAAAAATTCGAGTAGATATTAGAATGGGTGTCTTTCTGATACCAATTAGTAATAATGTTTCCTGTATTATCCCAAATTAAAGTTGTATTCATAACAGTTAAGTGAATTAAATTTTGGTTTTTTCTATAGTAAATTTTATATGTTTATCAAATAAATTGAAGATATTTAGTAAATCATTAATTTAGTCAGGTGGTATACATGCTATTGCATTATCAACGTAAATTTTGAAATACTTGATAGGTATATTACAAACTACAACCAAATTCTTGGTCACGTTTTGCATCACAATATCAGCTCAGATTGGGCTACATGGTGAACCCATCGCTGAGCCGAATTTTTGTTTATACAAGTTGCAAGTTAATTAAATGAATTAATTTTAACGGTGTAGTTATTTACGAATATTAGCCATTTATTGTTTTACCAAGATTGTGTATGGAGAGCAAGTTTACAAAGATTTGTTTACTTACTATAATCTGCACAAAAAACTAGGTAGGTGTAGATGTGTCTCTCTTTTGCATTGTAAATATTATAGACTGTTTTCTGTACACATTAGTAACAGTATTAAAAATTTAGAAAGTCTTTATTTTTATAGTCACAGTAAAGAGAAACAGGCAAAAAATTGTTTCTGTCCGTTAAGTCACGGTTATTAAAGCTAGAGATAGCTAGCATTAATACTTACAAAAATTATTTAGTATCATGTACAGCCACATATGAATGGTCACTTATTTCTATTATTGGAATTAAACAGTTTGAATTGTGTAAAAGGTTCTCATTTTTTAAAGTCATGCAATCTGCTAGCAATTTTGAAGTGTTAATTAAGAATGAATTTGACAAATTGTTTAAAAAAAAAAAATAAATGTTATTATTTTGAATCTAGTAGAGAATATAAGGATAATATTGTTTTGTTGTGTAGGGATAGTTGAAATAAAAGTAATAAAAAAAATGTTGAAGAGGTCGATAATATTAAAAAGAATTGGAGTTACAACTTAACTAATTGACATATTCCACCAGAAGTTCTTTTTATACTAAGCTTAAAAAGATAATTAAATTTTACTGGTAACCACAATAATATTAATAATACTAAAATATATTCTGAATTTTTTAAAAGGTTAAATAGACAACTGGGTACACATACTGAAAAAAATAATTTTAAAAAGTGTCTACAGTTATTTAAGTGCACCTGTAGGTTGTAACCTAATGATAATCAGGGCAGACCAGGGTTGAGCTTTTGTAATATTGTATAGAAAGGATTACTTTAAAAAAGTAGAGGACAGTCTAAATGAAAAAAATATTTATGAAAAAATAATGAGCAATCCTTTAAGTGTCGTGGTTCGTAGATTGAATAAATTAAGTCGTACACTTAACTCTAGAGATCTTTTTGGTGATAACAAGAAAATGTTTTCAAGTATCAAAAATACCTGTATACTCGCTAGACGTTATGGTCTAGTTAAGGTACACAAGCTTAACAACCCGATGCGATTAATTTTATCCTCAGTCAGTTCACCTACTGACTTTATTTCTAAATGGATTACACATTTTTTTAAAAACAATTTACCACATTCTGATTATAAAATTGAAAACAGTTTTTAATTTGTTAACGAGATTACTAATTTTAGAGTTCCAAATGGTTATAGTTTTATTAGTTTTAATGTAGTTGCCTTATTTAATAACATACACTTTCAAGCAATAAAACAAGCAATTGAAAAAAGATGAAACATGTTAACATTAGAAATTAATTTGCATCTTGATGAATTTTTGAATATTGATCGATTCATTTTGAATAACAACTACTTTGTTTTTAATAATCAGTTTTATGGACAAAAATTCGGCTCCGCGACGAAGTCGCCGTGTAGCCCAATCTTAGCTGATATTGTGATGCAGGACGTGACCAAGAATTTGGTTGCAGTTTCTAATATACCTATCAAGTATTTCAAAATTTACGTTGATGATGCAATAGCATGTATACCTACTGACAAAATTGATGATTTACTAAATATCTTAAATTCATTTGAAGAACATATAAAATTTACTATTGAAAAAACCAACATTCAATTCACTTAACTTTTATGAATACAACTTTAATTTAGGATAATACAGGAAATATTATTACTAATTAAAATCAGAAAGACACCAATTCTAATATCTACTTGAATTTTTTGTCTCATTTACCTGCATCACAAAAGATTGGTGTTATTTTTTCCTTAGTGGACCGACCAATTAATTTTGCTCATTCTTTCTTCCACAGAGAAAATTTAGAGAAAGTATTAGCAATTTTACAGGCAAATAATTACCTAAGAGCCTTTATAGAAAAACATATAAAATTACGATTGAAAAAATTAAGGTACCAATCTGCGAACTGTTAAAAAATAGAGTGTCACACGTCAACTAAAGGATTTGTGGTATTGCCCTACGTAAAAAGTGTTGATCTAGTTATTAAAAAGTATCTAAATAAAATCAATCTTACACTCATTGTTTAGTCGATTATTAAATTAAAAATATTTAATGATCTGGGCAAAGATAAAATTAATAACCTTCGAGGACTTTTTACTGTATACTCTTTCAAGTGTAAAGATTGTGATAAAAGTTACGTTGGCCAAACTAAAAAAATACTCGACATTCGAATTCATGGACAAATGAGAGATTGCAAAAATGAAAAATAGTCCTCGGCTGTGTAGATGCATATAATAATCAGTGGACACACCTTCAATTTTGACTTGGTATAGGTGTTGGATCGAAAATCTTCTCTTCACAAAAGGTTAGTTTCAGAAATGGTTTATATTACAAAATTCGATACCGTAATTACAATTGCAGATACAAATAAAGTAAGAACTGTTTTTAAGGATTTTATGGAATATTGTTTAAAGGTAAAAGAATAAATCTCGATTAAACACTTGTCCGTTTTACTTTGGAATATTGCGAACTTTTTACTGTACAACTGTGCTGTTTTACTGCTAGATACTTGTGTGATCGCCCCTTGTTACACACTGGCATTGAAATTTAGCACTACCTGTAAGCCTTGTTATTGTCTAGTCATTACTTACGAGCAAGAAAAGATGTGACTTATACGAATTGACTTTGCTCAGTAAAACTTTTGTCAACGTCGAATTTGTAAGTGTAATAATTCATTTATTTTTTGTAAGAACTATGTTTATAGAAAAAAATTTAGAAATTACTTAAGCTGTTGTGATTTGTAAAAGTTTATTTTTCATTGTTAAATTTAGAGACTTGAGGAGGACTGCCAAAGTGTAGTCAAACCGTTATCACGACACAACAAAAATTGAACAGTATTGCCCGTAAAGTTGTTTATTGTCTTTATACATTCCTCGCTGTTCTTGGAATCCTCTTGGTGTTTATATGAATTTCCTAATAATTCTGTCTTAGTTGGGGGTGTTTCTTGTGATAACACGTAAAAAACGTGATTTTTATAAAATATATTTATTGTTACTTATTTTACTGTTATAATATTTCAAGAAGTTATTTTAGTAAGAGTAATTTACTATCAGTATTTATCATAGCATTCGGTAGTAATAAACATATTTTTATAGCATTGACGTCAGCTCTTGATCTATTATATAAGTGTCTTTAATTTTATTTAATTGTTAAACTTGTAGTCTTACCATCAGTGCATTCTCAATGTTTCTTGCAACGGACACTAGGTGATTGCACAAAATTTTTTCATCAGTGGACGCTGATTTAGCTCTTTGCTCGCAACTCCGTCTGGGCGATGAGCACTGTTCCCGTTTAAAGGATGTCCTGGTTTAGGAGAACTTGGTCTGAAGTTTTGCTGATTATTGAAAGAATTAAATCTTCATCAACATCTAGTGTCGTTCTGCGATTATCGTGAAATCTTATCGTTTTTTGAAGTACAGGGGTAATTTCCCATTGATGAAATAAACGAGTTACCAAATACATACTGCAATAAGCTTGTGTAAAAAGGACAATTAAAATAGGCTTATAATTGGTTTTGGTGTTGTGTTGGTTGTGTAGAGCTAAAATTTCGATGGTTCTTGCACGAGTCGTTAAAAGGTGGATAAAATTGCGTTTTGTTTGATTTTTACAACAATTCTACATATTGATCAATACAATTGTTTCTATACTGGGGAGCTGGCTCTGATACTTCTTTCCTATTTTAATATAACGTAGAAGGAAAAGTTTTTGTGTCATTAGGACTGTAATAGTAAGATACATTATTGTGATTTTATGTGTTGGGATCGTCAAATTTAACATATTGTGTGTTGGTTTGATAAGGTTGAAAATGTGAAAAGTGTTTTTGTCTGTCCTACTGGTGTAATTATTGTATCTAATTGCTTAAAAAGCTACATGTGTGAATTCTGATGGTATATGGAATCGTAAGTGTTAAGGTATAATATTTTTCCAACTTCTGCGGCTTCTAAAGCCACCCGTAAGATACTGGCAAAGGCTTTGGGTAAGTTCGACACCAAATTGACCTTAAATTTATCAGGTAGGCCTTACATAAATGGTCCATGGCCAATCATTTCTAGAAATAGCTTGGAATCCGGCTGTTAATGTTTAGGAATGTTGTTGGAAGTGGCCTCTATATTCGCTGTTTTAGCGACTTGATTAATAAATTAAAAGATTCTCTCATGAAAATTGCGAACAGTTTCTTCCTGTGTTATATAAGAGTTACTAACATCGGTAATGTATTGAGTGTAAATTTGAGAAGAAGCAAAGTGCGCCTTTTGATGGTTTAAAAGATGATCTAATGTACTTATTTTCAATTTGTCTAGACAACTTGTTACTTTACCTTTCAGCCTGGAAACAGGTGTTTTTAAAAACATAAGTTCTTCTGCATTTGCGATATGAGACCTATCATCTTCCACATCTTAAACGAAATTTTTGAGTGTTATATTTCGGCCACATTACATAGATATGTGTAAGGCAGCTTAATTTATACGGAAGACTGAGTTTTTAAGTGCTATGTTACGTCATCATTCAAGGAATTCAAGTAATTTTTTAGCTTTCTTTGCCCTAAAGTATTGTTCGAGTGACTGTACCCTTGTAGTTTCATTAGCTGCCTTGTTTGAATCCTCAAGTATCTGATCCATTGTATGAAAAAATTATTTTTTAATGTGTAAAGAAAGACAATAAAGAAATTTAAATAAAAAGAAAGCGTAATAGAATGATAAAAAAAAAAAATAAAAACATAAATTTTAATTTGGTTAAACCATGCTTTAAGTAAACCAAAGGCTTAGGGATGTCAATTTATTACGTCTGAACTTCTATAAGTAAAGAGTTTAACTCGTAGATTCGTTCTACAAACAAATAATTTTAATCGTTGTTAGTCAAGAACTAACCATCTGTCTAAAAGACTCATTTGCTCTGACTTAAAACATGTTTTTTTTTAAATCGTTAACTCGGTGTTGTGTTGTTAGGTTTCATAGAATAGTTTGTGTGTGAAAGTGTTAGTATGTCATACGCAAGCTGGCGTTGACCTACTGTTTGAATTTATATCTTTAGTAATGCAATAACTTGCGTATCTAATTTGTCTTTTTATCTCACGTCATTTTAAAAGTCTCTGTCATACGTTGTCTATTTAAATTTTTCTTGATATTCACTTGATTCATCAAAGTAAGAATTACGTGTCTATCAATTAGAATGTTTAGTCTTAGACTATTTCATATAACAAAGTCATTAAAATATTTTTTAATTAAGAAAGTTAATTTATTTAATAATTATGTTATGTCTAATCTAATGATTGAATGAATTTAGAGAAGCTGGAAGAGAAGGATGTCACAACAAAAACCAATTTTTGTTGGACTCAGAGTTTTGGATTGGTCTCAAACAGTAGCATACAGATTTTACTATAAATTTATACAAAGTTGTGTAAGTAATTGGTCCAAATTTCTTTTTACTAATACAAATAGTCTGATGTTTAAAGTATCCAACGTTAAAACTTACAAATAATTGCAAAAAATATTCAAGATTTTGATGCATTGGATTACGCAAGAGATAACGACTTTGACATAACTCAAAAAAATAACAAAATTGTTGTTTTAATGAAAGACGAATGCAATGAAAAAATTATTTAGGAATTTGTTAAGCTTCGCAGAAAAATACATAATATTAGGATACAAGATCAAAAACCAGTAAAAAAAAGTGAAAGGAGACAAGAATCCTGTGGTCAACGCCACCATATATTTCAATGACTATGTTAGGTGTTTGCGAAGAAATGGAAGCATCTCCTGAGAACAGATAAATATCAGATCACGACTTGATGGCATTGTTACTCAAAAAGCAGTTATGATCGTGCGATGTGTGCATGACGATAAACGCTATCTATAAACCAACCAAACAGACACTCTCCCTTGGGGACATTTTAGTATAGTTGTGGGGAGGTAAAATATACGTGTAGGACATTTTTCTTTTGTGTAAGGCACGTGGTCATTTTATTGGCCATCATGGCTTCTCTTTGCGTTCTTCTCGGGCGACGAGGATGACGTGGTCAACTCGCTGGCGCGTAGTCCATACGGACACACACACATATAGCCATATCTCTTTCTCTCTTTTCTTTATTCGTTTGTCGTCGGGAACAAGCGAGTCCATTGTTTATTTTGGGGACTCACTGCTGCTCGTACTTTGGTCGTCGTCAGTGTGTGCTGCTGCCTGCCTCTGCAGGCTATTGAGATAACAACGCTGCTGCTGCTGGCTTCACTGGTCCTTTCGTCGTCAGCGTGTGCTGCTGCCTGTATCCACAGGCTATTGTGACAACACCGCTGCTACTGCTCGTGCTTTGGTCATCTTCAGCGTGTGCTGCTGCCTGTCTCTGCAGGCTATTGTGACAACACCGCTGCTACTGCTCGTGCTTTGGTCATCTCCAGCGTGTGCTGCTGCCTACCTCTGCAGACTATTGTGACAACACCGCTGCTGCTGCTGGTTTCACGGGTCCTTTCGTCGTCAGCGTGTGCTGCTGCCTGTCTCTGCAAGCTATTGTGACAACACCACTGCTACTGCTCGTGCTTTGGTCGTCGTCAGCGTGTGCTGCTGCCTGCCTCTGCAGGCTATTGTGACAACACCACTGCTGCTGCTGGCTCCACGGGTCCTTTCGTCGTCAGCGTGTGCTGCTGCCTGTCTCTGCAGGCTATTGTGACAACACCGCTGCTACTGCTCATGCTTTGGTTGTCGTCAGCGTGTGCTGCTGCCTGCCTCTGCAGGCTATTGAGAAAACACCGCTGCTGCTGCAGGCACCAGGGGTCTTTTCATCTTCAGCGTGTGCTGCTGCCAACTTACACAGGCTATTGAGTTGGCACCGCTGCTGTCAAGTCCTGCAGGTCTTTCGAACTCAACATAGCTACAAATACTTGGTCCTGTTTACACGGTTTGTAAAATTGTATATTTTGTGGTTTGTAATATCAGTTCCTGATAGTTTTTGGTTTTTTTTGTTTTCCGATTGACTTAAATATATTTTTGCGAACTTAACTTTACGTAAGCACTTGTAAAAATTAAGAACACTACCGTCGTTTAGCGTTATTGTTGAATTAGTTAGCTTTTGTCTGACTGAAGTTTGGCTACGGTGCGTGGTTTGTATTTATTTATTGAATATTTATTAATTGAATTGAAATTTACCTTATTAAAATGGATAACCTTTATGAGGGACAAGTTAAATTGTATAACTCAATTAAATGTTCCTTTACAAACTTTAGGAACCTTGGCCAGGTAAAAATGATCAGGGGTCTGGCTGACTCTAGGCTTCAACAACTTAGAGATACTTTTAAACAGTTTAAATCTACCCATGATGATATTATGAATATAAAACCTTTACCCACAACTCATGATTATTTTAAAAATGAGTGCTTTGAAGTGGGAAAGGATACTTTTTATTCCGTTCAGGGTGATTTTAAATATTTTTTAAATTCGCTTAATGATCATTCGAATCCAACAGGCACCTTACATTCTGCCTATGCCAATGTCAGTTCGTTTCAGAGTTTCTCTTCTTTACCTTCAATAGACTTGCCATCCTTTGATAGTGATTTTGCTAGTTGGGAGAATTTTCGCGATGTTTATAAGGCTATAGTCCATAGGAAGCAAGAATTACCAGCTATTATTAAATATCAACATCTTAGGACGCATCTCAGGGGTGAAGCTTCAGACCTTATTAAAAATATACCCTTGTCTGAAGAGAGTTATATACAGGCCTGGGATACCATAACCCGGTATTATGATAATAAACTTCGTCTCATTAATACGTATACAACTACTATTCTCAGTTGTCAAGCTATGAGAGGCAGTTCTTGCTCTGAAATGAAGCGCATATCTAAGGAGATGTTAAGTTCTGTTGATTCCTTTATATCCTTAGAGAGAGCAGTAGTAGATGCTGACATATTTATCGCTCTTGTAGTTAGAAGATTTGATTTTCAAATGAACAAAGATTGGCAAAAAATGTTAGGTAGTAGCAGTGATCCTCCTACTTTAGGTCAACTACGAGACTTCATTTTGGCACAAATCATTACAATGGAATCGTTTCCTTGTAAACCTGTAAATAAGATTTTAAATATTTGAGCAACTTCTCCTTTTAAAAATATGGGATCTTCTAGTGGTAAGCCTATATCTGATGTTACTGCACATCAGACAGTTATTTCATATTTCATTGTTTGCCAATTCTGTAATCAAAAACATCATCTTGTCTCTTGTGATTTATTTAAATCACAGGAGTGGAGCGATAAATGAAAATTTCTGAGGTCCCATCGTCTCTGTGTTGATTGTTTTGGTCCTCACCTTAATCGGGAGTGCTCAGGTAATAGTAAGTGTTCACACTGCAACCAAAAGCATCACACCATTATGCACAGAGGGGATAAGTCCAGCTCTACATCTGTCTCTGCTAAAAATAAGCAAACAAAATCTGTAAATAACTTGACGAACTCCTTTACTGTACAAAACCAAGCTCAGATTTCTTCAGAGTCTAGCGTGAATGTACAGTCATGTAGTAGTAATAAAATCGTCTCACCCAAGGTGCTTTTAGCTACTGCTCGTGTTTTCGTGTATGCCACTGATGGATCTCGCATGTTGGTACGAGCTTTCATTGATCAGTGCTCACAGAGTTGTCTTATTACTGAATCTCTCTGTGATATGCTGCATTTGAAACCGAGATCAGTTAGTATGACTCTGTCAGGAGTTGGTGGACTGATTTCCATAGACGCTAGTAAATCAGTTGATTTAAAATTTAAGCCTCATTTTGAGTCTGGTTTTAAGCACTTTGTTGATGCATTAGTTGTGCCAAAAATTTCTTCCTACGAACCACCTCTAGGTAGTCGTTTGGCAAATTTAGATTATAGAAAGGATGTAATTCCAGCAGATCCAGAATTTTACAGCTTAGATAAAATTGATATTTTGTTAGATGCATCTGTCCATGCAATTATTATAGGTCAGGAAGTTCGCAAATTAGCCCCTGACTACCCAATTGCCTCTGCTTCGAAAATTGGTTGGTTGTTATCGGGTCAGATGCCCTTTGGTTCAGGATCCAACTTGTCACAGAAATCACCAGTTATGGTTAATGTTGAGGAAACTCAGCTTAATGAGATTTTTGTACATCTTCAATTAGCCAAAACGATAGTAGCTCCGATTAAAACACTAAGTATTCCAAGACTAGAGCTATGTGCTGCAGAATTGTTATCCACAGTAGTTAGTCATTTCGTTGATGTTAATTCATTGAAAGAAGTACCAGTTCACATGTGGTCTGATTCTAGGAATGTACTATATTGGCTCAATGGACTTCCTTCCAAATGGCCAGTTTTCATAGCTAATAGGTGTTCAAAAATTCATGAATTGACTTCATATGCTAAGTGGTATTATATCACGTCAAAGCAAAATCCAGCTGATGTAGCTTCTAGAGGTGTTTTTCCGGGCCATTTGCTGATTCAAATATTATGGTTTCAGGGCCTTAAGATTCTTTATGAATTGCACCATAACTATCCAGAGTTTAGAGTAGAAATGATGGCCCCAACCTCTATAAATGTAAATAGTTCAATGCCTTCTGTAAATAGTCTTGTAAATAGTTCTGAGTCCTTTTATATGACTCTATTAACTCGTTGTTCCAAGTGATAGCGGTTGCTAAGAGTAACAGCATATTGCCTTCGTTTTACATACCGTTGTTTACATAAAGTAAAACAAAAGAATTCATAGTTACCTATAGCTGAAAATCTTAAGCCCCCTTTACAGGCTAGCTTGCAGTTTATTGACTTGTATTCTTTTATTTAAGTTGACTCGATTCACCTTTCAACATCAGAAATGGCCTTTAGGCATGATTGTTGAAGTCTGTAAGGATGCCAAGTCTCTTGTCAGAGTCGCCGAGATTAGAACCGTTTCATCTAGTTTTGTAAGGCCAATACACAAACTAATATTATTGCTTACTGTATCTGAACTTGAGTCAGGACACAATAATAATTAGTCTTATTTAGATCAATTTATTTTCCTTTCATTTACTATTATGGTTATTAAATCTCATATCTAAAAGTCACAAACCTTGCGAAAATATGTACAAAATTATCAGTAATTTGTTTATTATGTTTTTTTTTATTTTTGAATTATTTGCTATTGTACGTGGAAAGCGTTCCACTGCTTTATTCACACGGTACTTAGTTGTACATTATTTCTTTTGATGCACATTCGGTCTCACTCCTGTGCATCAACCCTGGGACTATGTAAAACATCATGATTGTTACCGGCTGAATGTCATTATATTTAAAAAAAAAAACTTTCATTATTTCGAATTTTTGTAAATGGAATGCGATCCACCCTTTTGTCCTTCTAAGACTTGTTATTGATATACATTCGTTACACTTCTGTCTATCAACCTTGGGACTATGTGCAACATCAGTAACATTGTACTGATGTAAATAGAAAATTTAGCTTATGAGATTTGAAATCTCGCCCTTTAGGATATTCTCTTACCTATAAGGGCCAATTATAAGCGTGCGCGCGTCTATTAATACACCAATAGACTCTGTTAATACTTACCTTTGTCCAGCAGCTTGCTGCTGCTGCGGTTATCGTTAGTCAGCCTCAAACGCCCTTTTTGGTAAGTCGCTTTGCGATCGTGTTTATAATTTTTACGTGTATCGTTTTTATATAAGATTTCTGTTACTAAAACAATTTACATTTTCAATTGACACGTAATTTCTCCGTCTGACTCAAAAATTAGTTTTTCTTTTTTTTATCTTGCATGTAAGCAAGTATTATGACTTGTTAAAGTAAAATTAAATAGAGCGATTGTTTTTATTATAATAAACAGCTAAAGTGTTTAAAAGTGTGTTGTGCATTTATTATTGTGTCCTTTTATTTACATCCTTTTTCACGCTCCGCCAAATCCGGCGTGCGATATAAAATTATACAGTCCACTATCTTACTGAGTTTAATTTGGAACAATAGTGAAACAGAAATATAACAAAAAAAATAAAATATTTTTGATCAAAGTTAAATTAAACAGTCACATATTAGAGTAAATCTATAGCACTTAAAGGTGTGAGAAAAAACCAAGCCACAGTCACTACCATCAGTGGTAAGATGGGGGAAGACTCCTACATCAGGAGCCATCTCGAGCTAGAGTTCATTCCAACAGTTGGAACGTCTCAAGTACAGATTAATCAACCACAGCGGAGTTTCATCAACTATAAGCGAGCAAACATCATCGTCAATTAACAACAATTAAGCACCCCCAACTACTAACATTCAGAAAGCGTTATTGGTTGCTAATAGCAAGCTCGATAACGAAAACAGAAGAACCCAAGCAAATTTAAACTTAAGAAATAAAAAAAAAACTTTTTAGTTCATTAACATTTTAAAGTGTTATTAATATTTTTTTTTTAGAATTTCTAAAAAAAAAGAAATTATTTTTGTTTGTATTATTATGAATTTATCTAGCCTATTTGAACGAACTTGTAAAAATTGAATTTTTGCCTACCACAAAAGTAATTACAAACCACAAAACTAAAGGAAATAAAGACTAAATATAGGCTGAAAATTGTAGTTAAATTTGACAAAAAATTCTAAATTCTCCTATCTAATGAAATATTGAACACTTCGTATGAAAATGATAAATTGATTAATGAACTGATGGATGCAGTACAAAAATTTTTGCTAAGTGTGCTGTATAATCAATTTTGTAACTCGACATTTTCTTACACGTAATTTTGTACTTTAACGATAAATTCGATAAATAAAATTTTTTGTTAANATTAATAATAAATTTTTTAAGTAGTAGTAAAATAAGATTGTTGAAGTAACTTGTACATTGATTTTACGGTTATCGTACATATTTTCGTAAGGAAAAACTATTTATTCAAAGAATAAGTTAATAATCAAATAACATTAATTTAGAAACTTGGGTTTTATTAGTACATAAAAAGCATTTAACTTTAAAGACTAGTATAATGAATGGCACACATAAATAAATAAAAATACGTAACCAGTTATCATCAAACCATTTTTCATGGACCTTAAGATCCAGCACATCAACAATTATTTTTCCTACAAGGTAAATATCAAGACTATTTGTATTTTCTAGTTCTTCGTCATAAAAACCTTCAGTGATGAGTTGGTCATGATAATCCTTGAGATGATGTTGTTGAATTCGTTGCTGTCACATAGGTACTAGTAAGTGTTTCTGTTGACCAGTTAGGTATATAATTTTCTTCAAGTACATTCTTGGCCTTGCTTAAGCGAACTTTATTACCTACAATGAATTTTGGCATAGGTTTTCTGCTACCCTTACGTCTTTTTTTACACTTACTTAACACTTGGACTTTATTTTTAGAACTCACATCTTTTGGGTTTATACCAATTATTTGATTTTTTCCATTGTTATACTATCTAAAAAATGTCTTCAAAAGATGCAACCGTTTTTAATTGCCTTGTTAACTAAATTCTCTCCCTATTAAATTTTTTGAAGTACAATTTAGCCACTCACGTATAGATGCTTTAATATTGCTATGAATTAAATGAAAATTTATTTTACATGTTCATTAAAAGTTTCAAATTCAAATTGTAGAGCTAAAGTCCATGTGTACTTGGAGACTACGTCTATTACTGTAAGCATACATCAATAACCTGTGTTTTTACGAGTGTAAGGTTGCATCTGAATAAAGACTGCTGGCCAAGTCTCGTCCAAACCACGTTTGTTGAATTTTTGGCGAGAATAATTACGCCTTGCTGCCTTATAAAATTCCTCAGCAATTGGCTCTATTTATTTAATGTCGAGGTTTACGTTTGCTGGATCAGCTTAAATGAATTTAAATTTTATTACAAGTTGTACAAAAATATTTCAAAGCTATCTATTTCTTTTTCAATGCTTTTCATCATTTCAATCAAGTGAGCATAATTTATTGCATTTTGAGATTGTTTTGGTTTTGAAACATTGCACAGTCTTTTATCTTCAAAGTCATACTGTCAATCTGCGGTAAGTTTGTACGAAATACCGAGAGGACTTTGGGTACTGCCTTTGGTTCTACCTAGCTTTCAACT
Source organism: Copidosoma floridanum (assembly GCF_000648655.2). Next base: position 86,202 of record NW_019379600.1, read on the forward strand.
GAATACGTTGACACTTACTTTAATACTTAACCAATAATAACATACATCAATATGTATGCCCTGCCTTACAGAGCTCTTTGATGTTTGATATAAGTTCATTGTCATGACTCATATTTCTTATTGACTTTCAGCTGTCTGTAATCACAAGCAATTTAAAAGTTTATTAGGATCGTTCCAGCTTACATAACTTCCTTGCTATAGTATTGAAGCTGTCTTATAATGAGGTAGCAGTGATCCAACTTTTTTACTAACATGGAGATTGCACAGTAGAGCAATAATTTTATTAAATTTATTGCTATTATGAGTTCGTATAGCTCCAGTTTTTTAGATCCCTTTTCTATAAACATTTAAAGTTACATTATTTAGTATTTTTCCAAATCATTATGTGTTACAAGAAATTCGTTGGGATTGATCTTGAATAGTATCATTTTAGTCATTTCAAGTATCGTAATTTTCGCTAACAGTAGGCTTGAAGCTGATATTACCTTTATTTGATATTTCTCTGTTTATTTGTTAATTCACTCAATTGACTTAACTATCTTTCTTATTTTTACAATAAAAATAATTTTGAATGACAGAATTATTACTTTTAAAGTTTTTGTTTTTTTTGTTCCGGTAGCAAATTCCATGAGGAGATCAGTAATTTGTTTGAAAGTTTCTCTAAGCACTTTTTTTGCCTCATTTTTTCCAAACTTCAACAGTCTGTACTTTCTTTTGACAGTTTCTGTTGCCTTCACTAACTGTTGTAGATTATCTTTTTTTTGTTAACACATGATAATGCTCTAATCTGTCGGAGCAGAATGTTAATATTGCCGTAGGCGTGCCCTAAATAAGTAGCGAAATTATTAAAACCTTTTCTGTATCGACCATTGTTTATTTGCTCATGTTTCTTAACGACAACAAAGTCGCGTTTATCATTATTCCCATAGCCAAAGTATACATTCTTAAATTGAATATACTACATGTCTGAATTTACATGATCATTATACACATGCCTTAAATTTACCTTATCCTGACGGAATAAAACTCAAAAATTATTGTTACCCCTTGCTTAGGCACTTTAGCGCATGACTGACAAAGACAATAGCAGAGGAAGGATTCTACATAATCTTGTTATTTGCAAGTTATATCATCAAAAATCATTATAGAATTGGGTAAAGCATCATCTGGTGATACTATTGTTTCAAGTTTGCTAAAAAATAAAAATTTTGTAAAATTCTTTTAAAAACTTGTACTTTAACTGATGTAGTGACTTTGAATACAGATACACATTTTCGAACTTAACTTTATTTAGGTTCGCGCTGAAAGCGAATGAGATATTTGTTTTACCACAACTAAATCGCCGTTTCAATCAAAATCTGATAAGAAAAAAAAACGTAACTCTGTTGCACATGGGAAGTTTCTACAACGATGAAAACGATAAAATAAAAAAATTAAATTGTTATCCATGCAAATTAAGTTTTAAAAAAACGTCTAACTACGTCAAAATCAAAAACCTATCTAGTTTAGTGTGAGACTGAGTGACAAAACATTACAAAAAAGTGTGTTTTTTTAATAGGTGATCACATTTTATTGCTACTGAAGAAGAGTTACTTGCTGATACAGTAATATGCTACAATGTTATGATCAAAAACTCATTCTACCAAAAAAATCTGAGAGTATACTGAGTTTCAAAAGTCACATCAGTTCCCCAAAGACAATTGCAGTATAATAAAAAATGTATGCATATCTAAAAAGGCTTTCAAAATCCATACAATAAAATGCACCATTCAACATTATTTAACACTAAGTATTTAAATGTATAGCAAGTGCAGCTTTGATCATTATATGTCCAGATATAGAAGTTATTGACTGCAAAAGTCCTGTCACTTGGTTTGGAAATTCTTTTTTAGAACTTGCTATAGATTTACAAAAAATACATAACAATAGAAGATCAATAAAAAAAATTCACGAATGAGAATGAGAAAAACTCTAACGAGGCTACTACATATCATATTTATAAATAAGCGTGTGTAAAAGTTGATAAGAATCTGGAATTTTATAACGGCACTTGTATTACAGTTGCATAAATAAATAAAAATACGTAACCAGTTATCATCAAACCATTTTTCATGGACCTTAAGATCCAGCACATCATCGTGTAATATAAATTATTAGGATTGAAGGGTCATACCAATCAATTTTCATGTTCTCAGTAGATGTACTGCATTTGTGTTCATCAAAGAACTTAATTTGTATCCTCTTGTACGTATGTGGCTTATCTTATGGACTAAAGGAAACTACATTTTCTTCACAAACTGCGATAAGGGCGCAGAAGTAAATTTAAGCTTCATAGATTTTTTTAAAGCTTATGCCATCATCGGTTGACGAACTCCCTGGTTAACTTGACTGACATACTATTCCACGTTCTACTTAATATTCTGTATAATACAGCTTTATTGAGTAATTTTACTGTCAAAAGATGACTTTTCGAGCGAGTTGTATGATTCACATAGCTCGAATGAAGCCTATATCAGAGTGCGCAGAAAGTGTAGAGAACGTTGAGGATTGGAAACCTTGAACAAATGTCCTCTTTCCTTCGAATAACTTGAATAAATATCTGAAAAAATTTTGGAGATGTTCAGCACACTAGTCAAGGGTCTTTATAAGATGTAATGCTAGGGCATACCAAGGTAAATATTACTCATAACTACTATTTTCCTTGTTTTATCCTAAACTAAACATAATGCTTCTCTTTAGATATCTTTGAAATTGTTAAATGATAATAATATCTTCACGTTGATTAGGACAGGCATTAGGGATAGAATTAGTCGGTGCACCAATTATTATTATAAGGCAAATAGTTATTATATTAGAAAAGATTCTGCTTTCAAAAAAATACTGTCTTTTAATCTACTACGACGTCAACAATTTATATGGCTGCAAAAAGTCACAATCTCTGCCTTATTTGGGCTTTAAATAGCGTAAGAACATTGACACACTGCCATGAGACTTCAATCGTGTGTTAAATATTAATGAACTGAGTAACACTCTTAAAACTAACTAAGAATATCAAGAGCTTATTTCTTAAAGATCGAGATCTGAGTAGCGTCAAAGAATAACGCTTTCCAGCTTATTTTGTATGTATTATACTTGTTGATTTTGTATTAGGTAAACGATCTTTGCCTATTACGTCTGCATCTACTATGTATATTAGACAATTTTACTTCAATGTGTTTAGTATTTTTTAACAGTGTGTATTTTTGTGGTTGTCAACCCTAGCATGCAAGATGAGATTTGGAAAAATCAAACGAAATGTTGCAGCTACACGTTAATGCATTACCATCAACACTGACTTTATTTTATTTTTGCTAACTAAAAGTTTTTTTTTCTCTCTACATAAGAAGTTTCGTGAGCAATAATAGTTAATTATACTTTAATTTAATTTGACTTGAATTAAAAGAATAGTTAGCCATCAAATAGTATACTAAAATAGCAGATTTCTTAATATAAAACACTAGTTTAGAGCTGAAGCACAATAAATTTTCAAGCATTAGAGTAATATCAATAAAAAGTTTGCATTTACTACTGCCATAAGGATTACTTGTAAGATGTAGACGCAACAACATTAGTTCTAAGCACATTTTATATAGTGCTATTAATATTTACAAATATACCTTTTATAGTTGTATCAATCATGACTAATGGCGACCTACAGTCATTAATATATAAAATTTCGAATTTGGAACTCAAAGGTATAAATATTGTAATAGAAAGTTAAAGTAATTATTTAAAATGATTGCACATACTTTCATTTTCAAGGGTCATTTTTAGAATTGTTTTTTAAAAAATCTTTTGAAAATCCGAAAAAACTGACAAAAAAACTAAGTAAAACATATATTTCAAAATTTTGAAGACTTTCTTCCCCGTATGGAATGGCAACCACACTTTCTTAAAACTTACAGCTTATGCTAAATATTTTAAGTACCTAAATACCAAAGCATGTTATCAAAGTCATTGTGTACTGCCAGAAATTCAGCATGAAAGAGAACCACATTAATAAACATAATGCAATCCACATCATCAAAAATCTCAAATAAAACTTAAATATACCTAATACTAGTAATAATAAAAATGACATTGGTTAAGAAATTATACACATACGAAACTCAAATACTTACAAACAAGCTCACGTCATTTTCGAGAAAACAATTTTTGCTAAAAAAAATTGAGTAATTGAATAATTTTGTTAAGGCAATCTAAACTTGCTCATTACTAATTTACACAAGAGCAACAAGACTGTGATCATAGAGAAACAACTTTATAAAAAAAAAACAGACTTTTTAATGATAACAATACTTTCAAACAAATAAAATCTCATCAATAAAACAATTAATTGATAATGTTATGATATCAAAGCAAATATAAATCTAAAGAAAATTAAAGTTTATCTATCACTACGATGTGATCCTTCTGAGTATTAAGTTGATTTAGCAAATTTAATTTCAAAAGTAACTTTTTTTTTAGAAAAAAAAGTCTTACCGCTGAGCTTTACCATTTCTCATGAATAGTCTAACCTACATTTGGGGACATAATTTGGAGGTGGAAGAGAAAAATGAGATGATGGATGATTAAAATATAACTATATCTTTAATGTTTTTAACCGTGTGTCATCAGTAAAAAACGTAATCAAGAAATTTAGTAGTTTACTTATTACTCAAAAAAAAGTTACTTACAAAAAATCGTGTAACAAAGCTGTTATAGTATTAACACAATCTGATTAACAAAATAGGGAGCTCCGATTATCTCCTGGAGTCCCCAGAGCAAAAATCTATAAGCCGAAGCCTTATTCTACTCTGCTATTTGGGTACTTAATAATCATACATTAATAATAAATTTTTTAAGTAGTAGTAAAATAAGATTGTTGAAGTAACTTGTACATTGATTTTACGGTTATCGTACATATTTTCGTAAGGAAAAACTATTTATTCAAAGAATAAGTTAATAATCAAATAACATTAATTTAGAAACTTGGGTTTTATTAGTACATAAAAAGCATTTAACTTTAAAGACTAGTATAATGAATGGCACATTTGGGATTTTTAATGCATTTAATAACTAACTATTTCGTTCAAAAATTTTGTTAAAAAAAAATCATTGAATTTGTTTTATTAGTTTAAGAAGAAAGAATTTCTAAAAATTATACGATAAAGTTGTTTAGTAAAACAAAGAAGAAAAAAACTATCGTAGATGAAAATTCTAAAACTGCATTTATTTAGAAAACTTATTTAGTTCAGTAAATTTATAAGCTTTTTGGACAACTAAGCTTCTGCATGTATTAATATTATTAAAACATCTTCATCTGAGCCACTTCAAGTAGAAATTTAGTGGGATCATTGTATATCACCGTAGCTATGCTGCACGGACCTTGTTTCTATTTAGTACTGTCTAATATAAGCAATATTTAGCGTAAAAAAATTTTTCAAAATGAATATTTAATAAATGGTATTTTCCTATAAAGTTATGATATCACCATTAAAAAACCTTTTAACAAAACTTGAAGCTTAGTCAGGTTTGATGTGTTAAGTTAACATTTTGTAAGGATTTCCTCAAGCCATTGAACACTGGCAATAAACAATTTTTTACAAATCAATACGTAGCCTTAAATAATTCTGAAATGAAACTATAAAAATGGTTACGTTTTTTTTTTTGGGGACAATGTACATTTTGTATGACAATTATAGTATAATATGGTCTAGAACATGTACTTTTACTAAATCAAACTAAGTAATATTTACTTTTGACTGGTACTCCACACAAATCTTACATTAAATACAGTATTTTTATATATTTAATACGATGCTTTATGTATAATATCAGTTAAAAGTCAATATAATTTAGTTTGATTTAGTTCAATTACCAGTACAAGACAGTATTATACTACGAGTGTCATACAACTTACATTTTTGTCTGCCGCAAAACTGTCGTTTTTGCGCACTCTGGGGCCCTAGTATTTCTACTATTAATAGTCTTATATGTTCCCTGTCGAAAATAATGTAGTATGATCAAAATATCCATATTTTAACTCTCAATTACGTGTAAGCAATAGCTTTCACTTAAAAAATTTGATCAGTAACATTATGAAACCACATAATTACACTCTGTTTTCCTCGATGTCACACCATGGTTTATGTGCGTTCGAAGTACTTAAGCTTTGAAAAGTTCAGAACAACTTTTTAAAAAATTTTAAGAGTGTCACTTTTTCGTTGCTGATGAAAAACTGTTTAATATTTATTTGATAACACATTTTTCCATTTATCAAAAAGTTTCACCACCAGACGATCGGTACACTGAAGGGTTTTCTTACATGTCTGATATTTGCTGACATATTTATGGACAACTTTGAGTTGAATTGCTTAAGAAAACTTCAGAAGGATTTTAGTACTCAGCTTTTTTTTGCTTTTAGTATGTAGATGATGCTGTTATGTGTGATTATTAGGTCTGAACATATTGAAACGATATAAGAATATTAGAAATGAATCTTATTTTATTGATGTGCTAGTATTAATGCAAGTAATTAAATTTATCGACATTTTTCCATCTAGCGCGAGATTGCCAAGGAAACTGAAAATTTTTTAACTAAAAAATTTGAGTTGCCCTGGCAATCTCGTACTAGATGGAGAACTGTCGATAAATTCAACTACTCGCATTAATACTTACCAATCGATAAAATTAGATAAATTTCTAATATTCTTATATACCATACGAGCTGGCGTCGACTGAAAAATCGCCAAAAGTATGAAGTGTAGCAATTGAGAAGAGGAGTCACTGAAACCTTCATAGCAAAATTGGTAACGCGCTTTCCCGGCAAGAAAAGATTTTCAGATTAAAATCCTGGTCTAAGTGGCACTTTTTTTCAATTGCTACGTATGAAAATTTTTCTACGAAACGAAGTGTTAGCTAAAAAACTTGAGTTTCCTTGACAATTTCGTACTAGATGAATAAATGTCGATAAATTCAATCACTCGCAATAATACTTGCCCGTCGATAAAATAAGATTAATTTCTAATATTCTTATATACTGCATGATCTGATGTTGACTGAAAAATCGCCAAACGTATCAAATGAAGCAATTAAGAAAAAAAGTCGCTGAGATCTCGGTAGAAAAATTAGTAACGCGCTTTCTCGGTAAGAAAAGAGTTCCAGGTTCAAATCCTGGTCAAAGTGGCACTTTTTGTCAATTGATACGTATAAAAATTTTCTTACGAAATGTAGGTTTAACTAAAAAATTTGAGTTGCCTTGGCAATCTCATACTAGATAGTAAAATATCAACAAATTCAATAACTCGCAGCATTAGAAAGTGTTAACAATTATAATCAATGTTAAAAGTTCCCGTGTAAGCCATCCATTTAAAATAAAACTCATTTCTTAGACATTTATCTCTCTCTTATTAAAAAATGATATGATATTTAATGTAGTATACAGAGCCATTTTTTGTATGATTGCCATTATCACAAGACTAATTGTAACGTTGTAAAAAGTTTATTAGATAAGAGCTCTCACTTATCCAGTTCTTACAAGAAAATATATCTATGTTCGCTATTCTTAAATGGCTAATACTCTAGAAATCACCAATTACAGTCTGAACAATACACGCAATAATATAAGTAATTTTAGTGTAGTAACTGTCCAGTTCATACATCCAAAACATCACAACATTTTCAATAAATTTAATTTCAAACATGAACATAAAGTTTTTAAAATGAATCTACTTTTTAAGACTGTGTACAAAGTGTCCAGCTTAACACGTTGGTAAGATAAAAAGACAGTTAAGAGCAAAGTCAAGACAGTTGACAAAGAAGCAGTCTGGACACAGTGTACTTTGTCAGAAATAATTAATATTAGCATGTTTATCAATAGCTTTAATAGTAAAGAAGACATTAAAAATCTTACTAAAATAAGTAACACAGTCTTTTCTAAATTGAAAAGAATGTGTCTCATTTAAACTTATTCTTCTGTACACAATATTTACAGCTGCACCGAGGTTTATAAGGATTGATGGTTTTGTATATTTTGTGTTATCTGTATCTCAATCGTTCCTTCAGTATGTAAGTGTTTTTGTATTGATATATTTCTAGCAACCTTGAACTTTTTGTCTCTGTCTATATGCTATTTGTTATGAGTTACTTTGACTCATAGAAAATTAGTGATACTGCAGTCCCTACCAGAACGGCTACGATACCTTGCGTTGATTCCACAGCAGCCTCACAGCTTGGGAGAGCTGCTTTTCTGTTTAGGACCGCAGTGTTCCCAAAAATAAGGCACCAACGCTACCAGTATCTTAGATAAGATACCTTATTGACTATAGGATAGCTGACACTTTTTTTATTTCATGCTATGGAATAACCATTGTGCACTTATAATTTTCGCTGTGAATAGGCTGTATCGTTATTTGATAATACCGCAGATAATTAGGAATTTTATAGTTGATACATCAAGGTACATCAACATAATAAATAAACTCCCAATTCAATTTCTTTTTATTAAAAGTAAAAATCAGCATTTTTGGTAACCATAACGACAATGATAGAATCTATTAGAAGTTAAAAACTGCTTTACAAGTTTTGGCATACAGTTTCCTTATTTACATTAGTTATATACCTTCAATATGTTAATACAGCATATATTCTAATCATTCCAAAATATTACAAGATTATGATACAATTATTTTGTTTTTATCAAAAATAACTAATTTGTTATCAAATACAAAAAGTAAAAGAAAATCCTAAGATATGTATAATAAAATATTTATACACATATTCTAAGAAACCTTAGTATGTACAACACAAACGTTCAATTTTTGTATAGTATGGACTTTAATTTCGAAGTAAATAAAATTTTGAAGTTAATTATGGGTATTATCCCACTTTCTAAATTAATTATGCCTGCGTATGAACTCGATAATCTTGGCGAAATAAGTTGCATGTCCTCAAGAAAGTTTGTTTTGAATCAATCGATTTTCGCTACGAGAGTTCCCATGGAGTGGCTTTACCAAGACCATCCTACATCCATAAGGTACTAACAAAACACATAAAGAAATCCATCCTCCTAAGGGAACCGTAAAATTATATACCTTTTGTAAGAAAAGACGGAGAGAGGTATGCAATGAAGAAGTTTACTTCCTCTTTTTAGTAAACATAGAAAAGAAATATGAGAACGCAGGTATGTGCACTTACTGTGAGTGGCCCATGATAAGATACGCTGATAGTTGTTGTTCGTTATTCAACTAACGGACATTAGAACACTCCGAAAACTCACCTTTGAACCCCACTATGTTTAAAGTGTACATAAGGTCCAGCCACTGAGAGAAATATTGCTACTCTGAAATTAACATTTGACAGTGGTTGCACTCCTGAAATGCGCTCTGATACTAAGATATTATCATTAGTGCACGACCTGCTCTGCACTAACCGTTTTAGATGCAGTTGAGTGCTTGGCTACAGATGCTGCATACTACTCGTTCTGTACAGTTGTTGTATTTAAAGTCTCCTTGGCTGACTCTGTAGTCTCCACAGAGAAATTTTTTTATTTGTAACACACTTTTAAATATTCATTAAAATAAACAAGTAAGTAAAAAGTCTCCATTAACAGAATTTTTCTCTGACCTCACACTGCCTATCTTTGAACAGTATCCACATACTTGTCTGCTTGGTTTCCAGACGAAGTTATCAAAATAATTTTTTGCTGCTGTCAGTGTACGACACGCTCTGCACTGAGGACTGGCCGTTTCAAATCAAGTTACACCATCCACGTTCTAGTAGAGGAAATGTTGAGACTGGGACACCCAATTCACTGACATGGACATAGAAAAAAGGTTTCTACTTGTCACGCGATGAAGTGACCTCTTATATTTACTCAACTCTGTTGATCGTTTAAAGTAAAGTAAACCTAGGCAAGTCTGGATGGCTTTAACACGTGATTGCGTCGGGATCCATTAATATCGTATCGTGGAAGAAACACCACCATCTAGTTAGCTGCTATCCTCGGCTATTGAGTGCAATCTTATACTATAAAATTGATAATTTATTGTATTGCGTCTCCAACGTAACAATAATGTTACTATGAAAATTTTTTTAAAAACGTTCAATGCGGTATAACATAAGTGCCAAGGATTTAACCAAAAATGCCATGTTACATCAAAATTGGTCGTGTAAATCCTGAGACATGACTGATGACATACATACATATGGACGGACGATTTTGCCATGTTTTATATATGCAATGACATATACTTCAATCATGGATACAAAAGTGATTTTACTTTTCTTATCCAATGCTTCTGTTCTTACTATTTTCGATTTCAATATGGATTTATTAGTATGATGTTTGGATCTGTGATATTAAACTAATAATCAAATTAAGTTAATTATGTGAAATTATTATACATTTTATAATTCACTTTTATAAAAAATAGTAATGAGAGCTTAGAAGTATTATAGAACGAAATAAAGTGCTAACACTATGCAAGCTAACAACTCTTGGTTGGTGTTGCTAGCAAAAATTGTATGCATGAGCTAAAAAGTCAAAGGAGGTTTAAGTAATTAATGGTCTTGTTAAGATGCACTCGTAAGTCGAAGCTGTCTGTAAACTTAAAGTTTTGTAAAATGAATATTAAAAAAAAGTAATTTCCTTTGTTTTAAGGTTGACTACATATAAAATGAAAAATGGGTGATCAATGTTCATGCGATACTGTTACTATAGATCCTCCGACAAAACTTGTGATGTTTGACGAATGTTGTCATGCTATTTTTGTAATAATTTATGGGATTCAATAATGTCTTACTTACATATAAACCAAAGTTGCTAAAACCGTTGTAATCGCTAACCACGAAAACTACTTAACCAATTTTTCTGAAATTTTCCATACTAATTATGGACACTTCCTAAATGGTTTTAGTACAGTTTTTATTTTAAAAAAATTAACAACAATAGCAATTATTAAGTTCAAAGTTTTGTAAAAAATGCTAGCCTTCCACTTCAGCTTAGAAGGATCCACTAGGTAGCGTGGAAGTGAATTGAAACTACCTGCAATAGAATTAAGAAAGTCTGGTTATTATACCCCCGAGCAAAGTACCAAATACCACAATCAATTATCAGTAGTGCATAAAAAATTGAGCTGGGAGTCGTTCAACTAGGTATCCCGGCTACCAACAACGCTATTCGCTAATGGACAAGCGACTTACGTCGAACTTCATCCTAAACCACCAAGATTGACGAGTGCCACCACTAAAAAGGTGATCTGAATGCTAACGTCTCCAGCGAAATACCAGGAGACGTGTCTAGCCAGAGTACAATCTGCTCTAGCATTTAAGGTGACCAGAGAAGATTTTGCTTTAACAGCAAGCCAAGGGAAAAAAATCCTGAAGAGTTCGGGCAGCACAACGGCCTCCTTGTCAGTGGTCATCGCAACGACAATTCCACAGAGAAGCTATTCTCCTGGCCCATTTTTCTGACTAACGAAAAGCTGTTGGTTGTCTAGAAAACGACCCGAGGACGATATATCTTTTAGTGAGCGGCGTACCTTCCTCCATCACAGAGACTCCGAACGTACGAGTCAAACTACCCGCAGCCAGATCTCCATCATCAAGAGTATTAATAAGAAATAGCTGGAAGTCTCACCACTGGCCTTTTTCAGGGTCGTTATAAGTATTTACGCTTCTCACTTAACCATCAATCTCATGGATTCTTTTAAGGGCCATCTAATGTTAAACTACCTTGCCAATAAATATATTCTTACTACCATTTTTGGCAACGATTCATTGACAAAAGAAAAACTCATTATGCGAGAGATTAGCTTTTTACTATAACTTACGCAGTTCTCTTAAATCTTTTAGATTTTGAAATAGGTAGAATGTGTATTTGTATTTTTGTGGCAATAAAAAATATAGAGATTAAGCTCTGTGACTTTGTTGCTGTAGTAATAAAGCTGTAAGATAAGAGAAAAAATATTTCTGATTATGTTTTTTTTATGAGTTTTTAATCCTTACAGCTTTACAGAAAAGCTATTTTTGGTTATGTGGGAGAAACAGCAGATTAACGGCCTTTTAGAGCCAACGGTTATTTTATAGCATAAGAAACACACCGTACGTTTTAGTATAAGTAAATTTCTATTAGTTTTGACAGCTTGTTATTTGACAAAATAAATTGTATGGATTTCAAACTTATATGTCTTTAATGAAAAAGTTTTTTTCTGAGATGTCTCAGGAATACATGTAAAATTTTTTGATGGAAACTTCTTACATTACATGTCAATACACTAGTGTTCCATCAGGATCCATTAGGTGTTCAATTCATAGAATGCATACATGAATTACATCAAACACACCCCACTTCCTATATTTATCAAAGTGCATTTAATGAGGATAACTAATTTCTATACATTCAGTCATATTGTTACGTTGTGATACGTAGTTTTAAGGCCAAGGCTTTCACCCTATAGCCTAGGATCGAGACCGTGGGGACTCGAAGTACTAACAGTATAGGCTGAGTGTGTTGGCTCACGTTTGGTTCTAAAAAGGAGGTTTATTCGACAGCACATGGAAATTGGGAGGTTCTGTCCACCCAATTTTAACCATGTACAATTGCTTAACAGCGCATGCTTTTGACTCTAGGCTCGCGTCAGTAGCTTACAGAGCTATGGAGTTCTTTATAGTCCTGATGGCTGCAATTTCCATTTGTCTAGAAAAGACGCTGACGTTTTGGTTCGCACTAGCTAACATTAATGTTAGTGACATAGCCTGGACTGATGCCAATTTGTACAGTTGCACACGAGTACTAGGATCACACACTGGATACTTGTGCCGAACGATTCTTGGGTGAGAAAAATAGAAAAAAATAATTTAATACTCACTTTTATTTAGTAACTTGGTATAATCAGATGCATTTTGTGCTCTGGAGAGCAGGGCTCTGGTCGGGCAGGATATTCACTAAAGATATGTACCTGATGTGGAATTAACTGCTCTTGGGGGGGGGGGATACAAATTTATTCGCTGTTATTGTCACTAAGGAGGATTTAGCTAGAGAAGTTTATAGTTTTTAAACGCCTTATAGTCAAATAGGATTGGGCTGAGCGTTTGGCAGCCAACTGTAAGGCACACATGCAGGCCACTTCTCTCGTGTCCAGTTCGTATTGCATCAGAAAGAGGGGAAAAAGTTTTTGGTGTTACTGATCTTTTTGTATCTCACTTTACATAAGTAAAAATCTAATATGTTGAAAATAGATATGGTGCACTGCTAGTCGACATTACAATATAAGGACCAATTATTTATTTCATAGAACTACTACGTATATAGTTATAGTAATACAATGCTTCCTGCTTCCTGATTTTTGATGTGCTCACTACTTTCTTCTGCAAAACATCACATATTTTTCAATGATTTGTCAAAGAACAACAATATGCTATAAAATTATTTTGACTGAAAGTACTTTTTGATTAACTTTATGAGTGGAACCAGATAAAAAATAAGGTTTTTTTTATGCATAAACTATTTGGGATTTTAACGAGTTTTATAAGCTCTTTTTTTTAATTGAAATATAAGAAATTAAAAATGTAAAGTTAATACTGTGGATACTACTATAAATTTATTATTAAGAAAACGTAAAGATAATTTTTTATAGTGTACATGTTACAAATATTGTTATTTTGGAGAAAACAGCGTGCAGAAAGAGTATTATCTCAGGTCAGCAACGTTGGTGATTTCTTGACCCCCAAAAAAACTGCTTTCTCATCTCGTTATCAGGGAAATCAAAACAAAAGATAAAAGTTACAACTTTCTCAAGAGCTCAGAAAAATTTTTAGGTTTTGATTTAAGGTATTTACCTCTTATTACCTGAAGTAAAATAACACCTTTTTTCCAAATAAACAATACATACAAGAAGTTTGTTCTATTATTATGAGAATAAGAACTTAAAGGAGTTGAAAAATGAGGGTAAGAAACTTGAGAATCTGTATTGTTGAAAATTAATATTATGTTTAATGATTAAAAGCAGCCACCAATTTGTTTCACACAGCTTAAACTCGAAGAACCAAAATACCTTTACTTAAGTCAAAAAACATGTAGCATATCTTTCTAAGAGGTATATTTATCTCTTCCTGCGTAAGCTTCACACCATTATTTACCCTGACTAGAATGAGCTGTATATGTCTTTTTTTTTTAATGGCAATGGCCATGAGTCACTCCTGTAACATATCTGATAAAGAAGGCTTTCGTCTTATAATAAAATGATAAATAAACTTACAAGATCATGAAATAAAAGGTATTTCAGTCATTCATCAAAAAAGTGTGCAAAAAAGACTGAATCAGGGTTATTTAAAGACCACTTTTATCCTTAGAGATTGAATAGAAATTGTGCTTGCCTAATAATCCTTAAGTGCTTTAAGGGGCCCAATCTTTGGTCTTTTTAAACTAGTCAAGCAAAATTTTTGCCATGAATTAACTTATTTAACTAATTATTTCTTAACACATATCTATGAAATCCTTTTATTTGCTTCTTTGTCATCAGGCATAAAAATAATGTATAAAACTTCGTATTTTGGAGCATTACTATTTACGATTATTCAAATAGTCATGCTCCAAAATACCAAGTTTCAGACTTGATAATTATTAATTATCCTTTTAATAAGGATAGAAGCTTGCATGTTAAATGACAGCTTCTACGTCTTGTATGAAAATTTAATTAAAAGTGCATTAAAATGAGTCGACCTGGTCAAGCAGCGAAAGTCCCATTTTTGATTGTTTTATAGTCTTGAAAGAATCAAACATTTTGTATCAAATGGTGAATTAAAGCAAGGAAGAGATATTGCGTAGTAAAAAGTTTTTAGTAAGTTGAGCAATAAAATACAGGTGCATATACTAACTTTGCCATCATCAGTAACTGAAATGAGATTTTACATGATATCAGGATGTTGAAGGATTAAGTTATTAAGGTAAATAAAAAAATAATATAAAAAGAAGTATTAAAAATGAGAATAGTAATAATAAGAAGCTAGTTGCTATAAGAATTAACATCTTTATATTGGCTTGAGTTAAAAAACTTGGGAAAATATTAACCCTTCTTGAGAAGTTAACAAAGATAGTAGAAGATGCATAACTGTGCAAGATGGATAGGCATATATCATTGTTATAAGGATTCACTCATCTAGTGAATTACTATGTTTTCACATTGAAAGAAAATCACGTACTCTAGTCAA
Source organism: Copidosoma floridanum (assembly GCF_000648655.2). The sequence goes on from NW_019379600.1 coordinate 101,433, forward strand.
ATCTATATCTTTTCTTCAATTTTTTTAACATTGCAAGGATCACAAAGTTTTTATTCAAGAAGAATGCAGTAATTTATACGCTCTTCTTGATAAAAATATACAAAATAAAATGTCTGCATTTGATGAGAGGAGAATTCCGCATAGTAGAAAATGAAAACAATGGGGTAAGCAAGCGATTGATGCTAAAAATATGCTGAAGTATATAAAAGCACTCAGATGTAGAAAAGGCCAAGCAAAAGAACATATGCAGAATGTAGACATTGAACCTCTTTTTCTACAAAAATGGACCGTGTACAGAAAAAGTAGACAAACAGTAATCGAAGGAGACTTAAACACTACATCTTTATCCAGTGCTCTTGAAAATCTTTAACAAATAATGTCAAAGAATCTATTTATTTTGGTAGTTCAACAACCATCATTTCTAGTGAAATATGAGACTTAAGATCAGATCCAATTCTGGTAAAATGTCTTAAACATTAGACGAATAAGCTTATCAATGAATGCTATATGCTCTTGGGTCAAAAAAATAAAATTAACTTGGAAAATAACTGGAAATATGTTTTTGTATGTCGTTGTCATGAGAGTCTTAGAAGTAATCACGCCTTTTTTGCATATGTTGACAGAAAACATAGTATAAACTATTAAAAACTATGGTTATCCTATGGCTAGAGATTCCTCTTTGCCCATATCGGATAATCGGAGTATGAATTCTTAACGAAGTGGTCTAGGATAGTGCCCATAGACTTTTACATAATATTTGTTTAGCATGTTATCAGTAAACATACGAACTACATTTGAATCTTTGTTTTAATTATCTTTTGATAAATAGATAAAACTGTGGCTATGGTAAGTACGACTAGATAAAACTCATGCAATTAAGCATGCGTTACAATAGAAATGGTTTTCCACAAAAGATACTTGTGATAAAGATTTCAATATAAGATGAATTGCTTTTCCTATTAATGTCTCTTAAATTAAATTATTTAAAAAAATTCTTTCGTTGGTAATTATAATATCCGAAAGTGCTGTTTTCAATATTAACTCAGAAAGTCATCAGAGAACTAATTGGTTAATAAAAATTTTGCTGACTCCAACATGGATGACATGAATGCTATAAAGAATACTTGTTAACACAGAATTAAAGATCTTGTTACAGGTAATGATAAAACTACTAATTTAGAATCCATACACACACGTACTATTACTTTGAGTAGCATAGTTCAAAATGCACTATCGATTAGTCATGTTTTTTGTTGTCCCGAATTAAAAAGAAATTTAATTTATATTTAGACTCTATTTCTAGATTTCACAAAACTCATACAAAAAAATCACGTTTTAAATACTGACCTATCTTCATTTATATCTGAAGCTAATTCCAAGGATTTCATGGATAAAAACTTAAACATCCTTCCTTTCTCAATGCAGTCAATAAATTCTTATTAAGTGATTAAGAGTTGATCGACGGAAGTGTCAAAGTTGCTGAACTTGAAGTTGCAGAAGTTGAAGATCTTGGTGTTTTAAAAAAAAAAAAAAGTTTTGAAGAGATAGAGGATAACTATTTTAACAGCTGTTATGACCAAACTTGTTTAGATTAAGGTCTTACTGTTTTATTTTAGTGTTATTCGTGGGTCTCTTAGGATTCAGCTCACGAACTTTATTTGTTATTGTAAGTAGAGTATAATCTTTATTTAAATAATATGGATAGTTTCAACTTGTGTATTTCTTTATTAAAACAATGAAAAGTGATTTACTCTTTTAAACATAATTTAGTCGGGTCAGTTTAACAAGGCTCAGTATTCATTATATTACTGATAAATAACTTACATCTATCACTGATTGTTGTCACTGCTGCTTCGAAGTTCCCTAATGCTTCGTGCAGTAATTTCCAGTGGTTAACTAAACTACAAAAATGAATTAGTGGCCAGTAAGATGCTGCGATTTCTGCCTTCTCTGCTATCGCATGAACCACTTTCGGCGGATCTTCTTCATTGTACCTTGCTCCTTATCGTAGTCTGATACTATTGATGTTCTCGACATATGTCCGTGTTTACTCAGCCAACACGTAATGCCTTACGTGTATAACCTACGTCTACACATCACCTACATCTTGTATGAATTTTACAGATGAATTGCGCTTTAACTTATGATATGATTTGTCTGTATCAATTAGGGATGTAACATGACTATGAGAATCCATCAAATACTCATAACGATTCTGAAGTCAATCTTAGTGATTACATATTTGACCTTTTAACAAACAAAAAAAATGTGAATCTACTCCAAGTGAATCGAGAGAGAAAGTGAGTGAGAATAATAGTTATAGATAGTTCTGATGAATCTTGTCGAACCCTAATTACACACAGTTTTTAAGTAACGAAAAGAATCTTATTCAAAATTAATCTCAATTGGCTTCTCAGTCAACTGCTTTTCACGGAAGAAGTTTGTATCCATGACACTTGTCCACTCGATTGTATTTTTAAGTTATTCACTGCAGCATATTGTTTTTTTACTTCCTTCAGAAATTATGTAATTGATTTAGTACAGTTTTAACCAAATGAGTTAACATTTCTTAAAATTATTATTAAATAGACAGAGAATTACTCTAGGGTGAATTATTATACAAACAGAATAATGTTATGTTGGCATGAGTGTTAACACATTCAGAAAAAATGTCGATTGGAAATTGATTGTCAAGATTACATAATCACTCTGATCTCAAAATGTGTGGCTGATTCCTTTCTCATGAAAAGAAACAGTAAGCTTCAGGGACGTCCATCATTTACTGAGCTGAAGGAATTTACGACTCAAAAAATTAATACTTACGTTTTTGAACATGCCCATTTATTATCGGAACTGCAAAGTCATTTTAGGTCTATGTATACTTCTAATACAACTAAGAACACTTGATGCAAAAAATATATTGTCTACCTTTACAAACTTAATCACTACATGTGTATCTAGTTGAAAATTAATAAACTGCTAAACAGAAACAACAACTTGCGTGCCAGTCGCAAGAGCATATCTACCACTTTAAATCTACAAAATGAGTATTACATACTAGTTGGTTGAATCAGATTTAATAAACGTCATAAGATAATGAATTACATTACAATTATTAAATTACCTAATGAAAAGTGTAAAGTGAGAGATAACTTACAAGATGACATCGATATTATACATAACAGTAGTTAACATAAAGTAAAGCCTGCATTACTGTTATACGTAAGAAGAAATGTCTATGGGAAAGCATATCTAAAATTATAAGACATCACCAATATAAGATTCACAAATAGAATATTTTTTCAAGAATAAACTAACAAACCTGGTATCAAATAATGCAAGACAAAATTGCAAAGCTTCAACAACATGTCATCCAATTCAAGTCGATAACCTATTTCTAACTTACCACAGATATTTAATAAGAATAGAGTTTACGCAAGACTGTTCAACAAAATAAAATTTGAAATAAAATGAGGCATCAATTGTATCTTAATTATCAGAGAAGCTAGGGTTTGGTGTAACATGACTGATACTAAGCACTATCATCAATGGGACATACTGTTAGTATTAAATTACCAAAAACTTTAAAATAAACTTAACCTTACATGCAGTGCAAAGGTTGTTTGAGTACTAGGTCTTGCTCTATTTTTTCTCCTTTACTTAACACACTTGATGATGGTTAGGATTGACAGTCACCTAGTTTCAAGATTTGCAAAGAAAAAATAATGAATAAGATTAGTGAAAATCGATTACTTCATTAATTGTTAAAACTTTGATATTTAGAACGATTAAATATACTTAATTATCTCAATCTATATATTATTCTAGAATGTCTCTCTTGGGCTTGAAGCTGTAGCTACATTGATTGTTCTTCAAGAATTCAATAACTTTATTTTATTTTAATAAAAGTTTTATGACAACTTATTTTGAAAATATGCTTAAGTTATACAATTGTTGTCTTTTTATCTGGTAACAGTTATTAGGGTGAAAAATTGATATTGATTATTACCTTCCTATTGGAATTTTATTTAAATTAATGTGAAATCAATAGAATACAAATGTACAAAGTATTTTAATCTTTGAGTAAACTGAGTATGGAACTAATAATATATCTGTATTTACTGTTAAATCGTACGATTAAAACGTTGAATAAAGTATAAAAATGATTAGCATAATAATGATAAAAATAATATACAAGCAATTGTTACAAATTTTCAAATTATTACATGCAACAGATAATACAAAACTGATAACCGCTTCTTATCTTTTCACCTGCTTGTATAATACCAATTCTGTCACTTCCATGAAGTAGAACGGTTGGTAATTTCAAACTGTCATTAAACTATGAAAACAAGTAAATTCTAAATTTTAGACTGCAAGAAGAATGTCATACTTACACTATATTGAGGACAACCTTATTTTTTTTATTTTTTTTTTTATTAAAAATATATTTGTGTAACAATTACTCGTGATTATTTAATTATATTCATTAAGAAACCATTTAGACAATTTTGAAATATTTATCACTAGGATGTAATTATTTAAAGTTGTAATTACTTTTTAATATCGCTATCACTATAAACAACACAGGCTGTGTAACATAAATAATAATACTTAAACTGTTAAAGAAGCTTAGCTACACGTGCTACAAAGTGATACAATTTTTCGAAAATCAATGAAAACTGACATTTATAAAATTTCGTATAACTTTTGACCAGCAAATTTTATAGGTGCATCACTTCAGATATTTGTCGCTAATGTTGTGAAAAGTAGAAATATCATAAAAAAAATTTTTTCTTACCAACTTCTTTTTGAAAAACATTTCAAGTCAATCTGAGCAAATTACGGCATAATCACGTATTTGCATGATGTTCACGAGTTTGTAAAAGAAGTTCCAATTTTGTATCAATTTATTTTTTAATAATTGCTTTAAAATTATGTAGTAGGTAAGGACTGTTACGTAGGATAAAGAAACTGGTAAGGAGGTGCGTCACAAAAAGAACTCAACTCGTTGGTCACTTATTTATTAGCTTCTTAAAGGCAGAGGCGTGTGTATTTCGCGCGGTGTTTTCTACTTATCGTTCAGTCTCTTGCCTAAAAGACGCTCGAGTGCCCCATTTGTGTCTCGCAGGGCCTTATATAAGCTCGTTTCCCCTATTGGTGTCCTTTACTAGCGTAGACCTGTAGTTACTAGGGTGACTCAGTATGATATGCCCAGCATATCGTACGTAACACGTCCGAGGCCACGACGTCGTTCGTCCTCGACGACGCTGAATTGTGTTTGGTGGCCGTTGTACCTATGATTGTGTGTGTGATGCGTGAGTTATGTTGTTTGTGTTGTTTTTCTTACATACGGTGGTTCACTCATCCTTTCATACTTTTAGAAAACCGCCGTTCTCTGTACATTTTCACATTCAATCATCCTTTTCATTCTGTACTCGAGTATAATTGTGTATGACAATTCTGTTCATGCGTGCGCTCTGCCTTCTGTTACATTTTTGTTTAAAAAAATTTAGTGAATTAGTCAGCTGATTACTACTAGTTTACATTTAATGATGTTTTTCGTACTTAGTCAATACATTTATACTTTACATTTCGTGCTCGCTTAAGTATCTATCATTAGAGATTTTTCTTTTTTTTCTTTACCTATTTTCCAAACTTTTTGTCATTTTGTAAAAAAAATTCTTTATCCTTATCCTACGGACTGCGCCCTCCGATATAGCCAAGCGGCTCCCGGCGCTCATTCTCGTTCTCTTATTATCATGATTGTTATTATTATTCTTAT
>NW_019379600.1:107707-125276 GCF_000648655.2 Copidosoma floridanum
TTTTTTTTTTTTATTTTATACTATTACCTTAGTGTCTATATAATTATACTGTATTATTATTACAATGCTTTTTCCCTTTATTTTACTTGTTATTTCGTGTCCCTTAATTTTATTATTTTCTCTTTTTTTTTTGTAGTAGGAATCACTTGTTACGTCGTATGTTTTATGTGGGCCCAAGACCTGTGGAGAATGCTCCCGTGATGGTTACCGGGATGTTACCTAGGTGTCTCGGTGTCCTCTTCTGCATTTCGAGGGATGTCGGCGGAGGCGCTGAGGGACTCGTCGCTGCAGTCCCTTCCCTTTCTGCGTTGTCTCTGCATTGTCTACCTGCGAACATTCTAGCCAGATTTAATATCAAGGGGCCCCCCCATTTTAGGAACCCGAACGACCCTGCTGCCACCCACGCGTATTCCTTCCAATAGGATAATTCGCTTCGTGTCTGCAAGAGTTTGCGCACGCGTTGGACTATGTCCATTAATTTTGTGCCAGTTTTTAAGTTCTTCTTAGGCCCGTGTTCTTGACTACCGAGTTCCTGTAACCCGTCCCTTTTTTATTATTGTGCTTATTAGTTCCTGTAACTTGTCTGTTCTTATTCCTTTTATACTCTGTATTATTTTCTTTACATTTAAGTTTGAGTTTTTGAATTTAACTATTTGGCTCTTTCCCTCCTCTGATCCTGGGCTCAATCTTGTTTCTGATGCTTGAGCCGTGCAATCATCTGATAAATTTATTACCCCTGCATTTATAACTTTCAATAACTCGTGCTCTGTATGCTCGCATTTACGTGTATTTTCTCCTCCACTGTGGTACTGAACGCGTGCTAGTTTCTTGCATGTAGGCGCGTCCAATAAGTGCCATTTAATCTGGCTAGTGTAATTGGGCATTCCTCTGGATTTTTTATTGTGTAACCCAAAATCAATTTTATTTCCCAAGGATGGTCTTCTTCTATCTCATGTGCCGGTTCCATCAGTGTACAAATGCGTGTTCGTCCTATTTTCTTGCATTTTTCTACCGTTCGCTGTGATATTGGTGTGAACCTTTTCGCGCTCATGCTGACTGCCACGTACTCGTGTGTTGGTTGTAGATATGCCACAATGTTTGTTATATTGAACCCTTCCTGTTCTACTGGTAGCGGTGATATTCTGAGAAGATCAAAATCCTCTCTTGTTACCAAGGGTATATCTATGTAATATACTATTTTCCCATTAAATGCTACGGTTGCTATCTCTAACGCTTCTCTGATATCTTCCTCTGTTGTAGCATTATTCTCTCCTGGGAGTTTGAGGCCCGGTCTTAGCTGTCCTGCTAATATTTTAGCCTCCGATATAGCTATCGATGCTTTCTCCGGTAGGTGTATCACGCCCCGACTTGCCAAATATATTATATCAGCCGTTTTCCTAAATTTTTCTGATAGTTCGTTGGCTATTCGTTGAAATTCCTTTACCATATTTGATACTTTGTCTTCTCCTGTAATCAGGTCTGCAAATATTTCTAAACCTTCTTCCGTTATTTTTCCCGCTTTTTCTTCAAATTTTTTCATGTTTTGTAGCTCTTTTTCATGATTACCGAACGTTGTAACTGTTATTTGTTCCGCTAAATATTTATTTATGTCGATTGTGGTACTTGGTTTTGAGGCTATCAATTCTAGTATTTTTTCTTTTTCCACTACTGTTAATTGCCCCTTAATTATTTGCACAGCTGCGGTTTGACTCAGAATTTCTTGGCCCACTACCGCTCTGTATGCCTCTTGCGCTTTTTCTTTCGTTTGTAGAACCTCGTACGTGGTACGACTTATATGTCTCATGCATTCTCTTTTCTTTCTTAATGTTACCGTGCACTTCTAGTTTGCTTGCGTCTGCGCCCGTAAAAATTGTTCCGATTCTACAATTAGCTGGCTCCAATCTACGTACCATATGACTTTCCACGTTGATGTGGCTGATTGGATTGGGCCCAGGTTTTCTACAATTATCCCCGGATTTTTCTTAATTAACTCTATCTCCCCTAGTTGTTCATTTCCCTGTGCGGCCTTTGCCCTAAAACAAAACAACAACAAAAAAAATGGATACTTTTATATATGATTTTTACGTTCCTTCTCTTTATATACATTTTTTTTCACATGTGGATACATGCTTATACACCCGGGTGATTTGTCTCTATTTTAAGTGATTAGGACTATTTAACGATTCGCGTTCGCGTAATTGCTTTAAGCTGCGGGTGTGGTTTTCCGTTTACATGTGAATTTCACTATAAAATGTTGAAAGATTGTTCTTTCTCTTGATAATTGAAAGTGGATGCATATGTTTACTTTATGTATTTGAGAAAATACAAAGAAGATATTTTTCGTGCCCTCTAGGTCTTTACATTTATTTATCCATTCCGAGCTAAGGAGCGTTTTTCTCAGTCTGTCCTGTGACATTTCCAATCCATATAAAAGTATGAGGCAATGAAAGAGACAGCTTCCGTCCTGGGGTACATCGACTAACGTGAGCCTCTTATTCGGCTCTGCGCAAGAATCTTCACATTCACGAGTCTCCCTATCTTCTCCTTCGCTCATTTCGACCGATGTTGCATAATTTTCCCTTAACTCATTTGTTGGTGGCAAATCGTCCCTAATTTTCGTGTTCTTATTTTCTTTTTGGTTCTTACTGTCCATTGAAGTTTCTAATTTTTCTACTCTGTCATTTTCATCTTTCCATAGGTCTATTCTTAATCCTTGTTTACCTTCAACCGCTTGTTTTTTAACGTCGATTAGGACTTTTGCCCGAAATCCGTCACCAAGGCCGTCTATTAGGTCCTAAAGGTGTGCGTCATGTCGGATCGCACCGTTTACTCGTTTAGTATTATTAAATATGTTGGTACCGTCGGTGAGCGGCCTATTCATCGTATGCTCATCCCGTGCTAGCTCCTATTCGCTCTCTTTTTCCTTTGGTTCGCTTCGTGCTTGGTCGGCTCTCTCCATCACTTCGACCTCCCTGTTTTCGAAAATGCCTTTCTCCGTGATCTCGGTCTTTTCTGCTGTTTCGTCTGTTTCTGTCAGCTTTCGGATATCGCTTGCATCTTCTTTGCCTTTCTTTTTCTCCGCCGCTTCGGCTGCTAGGCTTGCTTGTATCAGCTGCCGACCCCAATCATCAAGTTTTGGACTATGGTCTTCTAAATCATCATTTGTTATTATTGGTATCTCACAGTTTGCAATTATAATATCTCCTGACGGACTTTCGTTGTGTTCTGTGATAGAGAATGGTGCTTGCTTCCTCGTAAGTGTGTCTAATTGACGCTTACGAGTTTTCCGTTCTTTTGGTCCAATTTCGTTTTTCTCGATTGCTGGTGTGCTCGTCGATTTTATTCCTTGTTGCATTCGGTCCTATCTTCGCATATAGGCTAATTTGTCGTTTATCGGCCCTTGCAAAATAATTTCGTCTGTTGCTTTCGTGTCTGTTTCCGTTTTTAAATCGCTAAATATGATTTTCTTCCTTGGGCGACCTCGTTTTTTCACGGTTTTCCTCATCTTGCTTAATTTTTCGCTTATTCCCACTTTTCCCTCGGATTCGGAGTCTCCGTCGCCGTCAGCTTGGCCGTCTGTTCTTATATCGCGCATATTTCCATCCCATCCACCGAAATTTTGTTTCTTTTTCTGTACTTTTTCATCTGAATTTTCTGAATCCGCATAGGTAATTTTCCTTTTTTTTGTGTTCCCTTGAATGCGCTTATTACGGGTCGCCCGTGTCTTGAAGATGCGCCCCGGAGGTCCATCGCTATCGGCCAGTCCTTCTTTCTCTTGTTCGTCTGCCAGTTGATATAGCTCTTGGCGTGGCCGTTCAGGATTCTCTTCTCCCTCCTGTAGTATTGGGTTACGCCATAATGCGTCAGGTGGTCTGTTGTTTATGCCCAGATGGTACATCACTTCAAACTCATACCCTCTTAGTTCCGCTTTGAGCCTGTTAAAACGAATGTCTGGTTTCTTAGACGAGAGAAAGTGTTTAAGCGGCTCGTGGTCTGTGACCACCGTAAACTTGCGTCCATATGGATATGGTCTAAATTGCTCTTTTGCAAATACGATCGCCAATAATTCCTTATCGTATGTCGGGTAGTGGAGTTCGCTCTCTTTAAGGCAGCGGGACGCGTACTCGCACGGTCTATCTTTTCCGATTTCTCCCTGACTAAGGATCGCTCCGATTGCGTAATTTGATGCGTACGTTGTAACGATAAAGGGTTTTTCTACATCCGGGGCGATGAGTACAGGTTCACTGCACAGTGTATCCACGAGGGTATTGAACGCCTGTTCCTCTGCCTCTCCGCATTTAAATGCGGTGTCCGCTTTTAAAAGTCTTGAAAGAGGTTGGGCGATTTGTGCATAATTTTTAATGAACTGCCCGTAGTAGCCTACAAATCCTAAAAATTGTTTTATTTTCTTTGCGTTTGTCGGTCGAGGGTAATTTCTGGCCGCTTCGAGTTTCTTTGGGTCAGTCATTATCTGCCCATTGCCTACAATATGACCGGGCACTTTCGCCTCTCTTTTGAAGAATTGACATTTCTTGGGCTCGATCGTGAGGTTCGCGGCTGCGAGCCGTTTTAGCAATTTCGTAAACCGTCTTTCGTGTTCTTCTAGATTGGGGGCAAAGACCATTATATCGTCAAGATACACTTCTATTTCATGGCCTTGTAACCCTGCGAGTGCCAGTGCAATCGCCCTCAGAAAAGTGTTTGGCGAGTCCTTGCACCCCATTGGCATTCTCTTGTATTGGTAATGCCCGTCTGGGCCTCAAAATGCCGGCTTGTGTGCGTCGTCTTTGTGTATTTCTACCTGAAAGAATCCTGATTTAAGGTCCACTACCGTGATGTACCGTGCTGAGGCTAGGTTTTCCAAGATATCGCTCTGAAATGGTAGCGGGTAACATGAGCCCACTGTAACCTCGTTAAGTAGTCGGAAATCTGTGACTACCCTTACCCTTTTTTCATTGTTCGGCCCTGGTTGCTTAGCCACTATCCAGGTGCTTGAGCTATAGGGGGAAGTGGAGGGTTCAATTATGCCTTGCTCCAGCATTTTTTTTATTTCAATTTTCATTAGATCCCTTATTGCCGGAGGGTATCTGAATCTTTTCGCCACAATAGGCTTATCTGATGTTGTAATAATCCGATGCTTCAGCAGGTGTGTTGCCTTTAGGGGTTCCCCGTCGAGGCCAAATACGTAAGGGTTTGACTCGATTAGTTTTCTCACGTGCTCTTTTTCTTCCTTGTTGCAACCAGCTGTGTCAACGAGTTGCATAATTTTATCTACCCGATTTTGTTTCTCTAGCTCCCCTTCGTTTTTTGTAAAAATTTCAATTTTTTTCTTGTCATCTCTTTTTTCTTTATTAAATAATCTTATCATTGCTTCCCCTAAGCTTTCGACGTCGTCCCCTTCCACGTTTTCTGCGCACTTCCGGTAAATTTCCTCATATTCTAGCAGCTCTACTTCCGGAACAGGCACATATTTTATTTTGTTACTTGTATTAATGCACTTTGCGACTATTTTACCATTAACACTTCTGACTATAAAGTTCCCGAACAGTATTTCTTCCTCCATTTCTTGGAGGGGTATCCAGCCATTTTTTGAATTGTTCTTGCTTTTCCTTATTCGTGCATAAATTATTTGCCTCGATCTTGCAGGTATTTTAAAACACTCCGGCCTTACCAGTGGTATCTCTACGCTATCCAATTTAATCGTATTCTCGGCGGCGCTTATCTGGCCCCGGTATCGCTTAAAAATATCCCACCCTATGATTCCTTCCGCGTCAATTGGGAAGTCATGGGGGACTACATGTAATGTGCACTCTAATCCGTGCAACTGAGCCTGTACTGTGCCCAACCTTTTGCGTGCTCCGTAAGTCACGTCGATAATAGCTGCTCGATACCTACTGTCTATTAGCATGTCTGTGCTTAGAAAATTAACCTTTACAATCGGAATCTCTGCGCCTGTATCCGCATAAAAAGTCGCCTTTCCATTTTTTAACTGTGGTCCCTGTAACTGGACCGATGGTAGCATATGCCCTGTTCTCGCGAGTTTTATAGTTATCTTCGGAAGCTGCTCTATTTCTTCGTCACGCTCTGAAAGCTCGGGTTCATCATTATCTACATGTGTGTCTGGCGCCTTTGTCCGATTACTCTTCTTGCGGGCTCTCCTGCCTTCTCTTGTGCGTTTTTCGCTCCGTTGTATCGGAGTGTCATCTTGCTCTGCCGTATTACTTTCTATTTTTCCTTGCGCTGTGTAAGTACTCGGACTGTTGTTGTGCGTCTTCTTCTCTACTATCTCTTTCTCCGCCTTTTGCGGCCTCTCTCTCACACATTCTTCTTTACCGGACACACTTTTCTGTATCTCTCTCTCTGGTTAATGCTCGACGTTTGGGGACCACGTCGAACATCTTGCGAGTTTAAAGCTACGGTAGGGTCTCTCCTGTTATCCGGAGTGTATGCGCCGCTTTCTCGCTGCTGTGGGCCCCTCTCCTATGGCGGCCCGTGCCTAACTAGATCCCTATTATAGCCCTCCCTGCTATCCTGATTTCTGTAGCCGTTACCATAGCGGTTAAATGTGCCCCTGCTATAATTATTGTACGCGTCACCGTTGCCACGGTTGTCGTAATAATTATAACCTCAGGAGTTGTAATCATTATACCTGTAATCGTAATTGTTGTTGCTATTGTATGGCTCCGTTGGGCCATTGTTATAACCCCTGTCGTAATTATTATAGCAATTATTGTAGTTAGAGTTATCATTCCTACCCCTGTGGATATAGGCATTACTGTCAGTAGGAGTATTATCTGCGGGTTGGTTACGCCTCTCATTACGCTGTCTCTCTTCTTCCTCCCTGTCTTGCTTGCGCGAGCGGCAGTCTCACGCATAGTGTCCCGGTTTTTGGCAATAATTACAATTTCTCCTCAGTTCCCTTCCGTTTTCTTTCGAAGTTTTTCTATCACTTATCACCGCTAGTAGCTTTCGGCATTCCTCAACTGAATGCCCGGTTCGGCCATCGCAGTATATACAGCGTTTTTCTTGTACTGCTGCTGTTCCTTGTACTCCCTTAGTGTTTTCTGCTGTTTTTTCTTCTTTTCTTGCTAGGTTTACTAGTGTTCCCCACTCTGTTGTTGTCCTATTGCATGTTGGCAGTGCGCTTACCGGTATTGCATGCCGTAAACTAAGGTCACTTTCAATTTTCAGCGCCTGTATTATTGCTTCCCCTAGAGTTTCTGGATTGAACCTTGCCATCCTCCAACTAAAAGTTGGAAGTAATCCGTAAATAAACTGTTTTACCGCCTTGGATTCTAGGTTTGCCTTCATCGCCTGTTTTTGAATTGGGGGAAAGTATGGGTTTGAATCGTACAGCATTGTTTATCTATTGTATAATTGTTGTACCCATCCCCCGTAGTCATATATTGCTTCACTATCTTGCTGCGTTATTATTTTCAATTTTGCTATGAGCGAGTCTGCATTATTAATACTGCAGTATCTGTTTGAGAGCTCTTTGATGAACTCTTCGACTGTAGTAAACTGCATCAGTCTCGGGGCAAAATGTTCCGCTGCTTTCCCTTTTAGCCTATTTGCGAGAGTGCCCGAAAAAAATAGTTCGTTTTCCGGGCCTATTGTACGTGCAACCATACGCACCATTCTTTCGAACAGCGGTAAGCTGATCGGGTCACCATCGAAAAACGGGATGTTGTTTGTCATATTGCTGAGCATGGACAGAATTTTGTGGTGCGTATATTGCGGTCTGCGTAGGTTATCGTAATTGCGTGTCTCTTGTTCCTTATCTATGTATGGGGTTATGGTCGGTATTATGTCACCCCATCGTCTATCCTTATTCGCGTTAAAATCGACCCGATCTGTATGATAAAATTAGTTGGTGGTGGTGCCGTTGCCATACGCGCAGCTTTCATAATTTTTTCGAGTTCTTCGCTCGTATCCTTTATTCTATCCCATAGCTGTTGGTTGTGTAAGTCGCTTGCCCCGATTTTTCTTGACCCATCGCTTTCGTACTGTGATGCACCGGAAATCGGCCATTCTGGTTTCCCCGGCTTGCCCCATTGTATTGGTAGGGTGTCTACTCTATCCGTTCGAGCTCCGCGTGTTTCTTCGGCCCTTCTTATATTGCCCTCAGTGGCCCGTTCGCCGGAGAAAAGACTCACTTCTTTATTTGCAGGTCCTGTGCTTACTCCTACGTCTCGTTGTATGTAGTCGAAGTCCCTATTTGTCGGTGACAAATTTCGGATGGGCCCTGCGGTCGCTGTGAATGGCACACCCACTTCCTCTGTCTTCTTTAGCTTTGCACTAATTTTCGAAAACAGGCCCATTACTATTGCCTTCGTTCCTTCGTCGAGGGCGTCTAGTTTCTCGCACCCTTCTGGTTCGAGTTCTAATTCTTACATCTGTTCTGCCAAATTTTTCTTTTGCTTTTTATTACTAGGGTTCTGCCTGCACGTGTCGATTATCGTGTTATCTAGGCCTTCATTCTCGCTCCCTGACTCATGGGTAATGCCGCCAAGATGAATCATTTTTTCCTACTTTTTCCCTCCTTTTGTATGTACGTGTCGCGAACCGTATTTTCTTTTTGATTATTGCAAAGCTTATGTATTTTCCTAATTACGGGGCGACGTTTAATTACGTATAGAGTGGCTTAATAATAATCGCGCGAAAAGAATAGTAAGATGCGAGACAAGGAAGCAAAGGAGTGGCGTGTCTTTTACTCGGTTTCTTTTAATTTTGTGCTCTCTCTTTATTAAGTAATAAATAGGACGAAATATTCTTCTGGGAATTTTTGTAGACTGTTTTTGTTAATAAAAATTATAGTACTGAAAATAGTGATCCATGTAGGTGCGGGTTATTATTATTATATAATTATTTTCGAATATTTCCAATATCTGTGCAAGCCCACTAATAAAATCCCTTTGTTTTATGTTTGTTACGCAAAGTTTTATATATTTTGTCCCGGGGTCAGGGAAAATAAAAAACGATATAAAAATTTAAACAACTCACTTACCAAGTCAACAGTACTCTCATTGCCACAATGATTGTGCTGTATATCATCATTCTCTGGTTACTACTCCCCTTTTTAGCGTTGAGCGTCAGGAATACGGATGTGACTGCAATAAACTGCTACCTTCTTGCTGGTCTTTCCCGAAGTTGCTTTGACTTCCCGATCGTTGATGTCGAGAATCGCTCGTATAAACAGCTACCCGTCTACTTCTGTCCTGTTTGGGTCCGTTCCGGCACTCAAGTTCGATTTTTGTGGCACTGCACTGTGTGTGCTTCTCGGCGGAATTTTTTTTGAAACGAGTAAAATAAGCGAGAAAAAAAAATTCCGACTCTTACCGTACCCTACACTTAGCACCAAAACTGTTACGTAGGATAAATAAACTGGTAAGGAGGTGCGTCACGAAAAGAACTCAACTCGTTGGTCAATTATTTATTAGCTTCTTAAAGGCAGAGGCGTGTGTATTTCGCGCGGTGTTTTCTACTTATCGTTCGGTCTCTTGCCTAAAAGACGCTCGAGTGCCCCATTTGTGTCTCGCAGGGCCTTATATAAGCTCGTTTCCCCTATTGGTGTCCTTTACTAGCGTAGACCTGTAGTTACTAGGGTGAGTCAGTATGATATGCCCAGCATATCGTACGTAACAGGACTTTTAAATGTATGAGGAAATTGAAATATGCTCACCGTGTGAGCTACGAGACACAATCGATGTACACTTTCGACTCTGGTCTTGTTCATCCCACCTACAGACGATGTCAACAATTTTATATAATTAAAAATTTCCATTATTTTCTACACTATATTTAAGTGAATAAACTGGTCTTAAACACAAAGTAAGATTGTAGGTTATATGTATTAAAATAATTGCAGCTATTAATTGTTTAAAATGCTTATTTATCAGTTATTTTCTATTTTTATTGTTTTAAAGTAATTACACAGGACCAAAAAAAAGATGTCAGTCCTTTTGACCTGACATACATTTTCTGACGTATTTTAGGACGCTGAATCTGAAGTTGCAATAAAAAAATTACCTTTCGCAAAATATTTCAAGGTTTATGAAAAAAAACCTTATTTTTTGAGGTTGTTAAAGGGATTTTCGGAATTTAAAAATAAAGAAAGTGAAAAAAAAATACTATTTTGTCTTAAAAATTCAATTCTACAGAAAAAGAATACATCGACAATCATAGTATTGTTTTTTTTTGTCATCAAATTTTAATTCACTATCCGGCGTCGAAACGACTATAAAACCGTTAAAAATCATAATTTGCTTTAAATTTAGTTTAAATGACATTAAAATTCAGTTTTACGCTTTCAAATGAGTTTATATATGTTAAAAATACTGTCCTGGGAGTCTTTAAGCTCACTCATCACGAATTTGATGTCAGATTTTTCAAAAATTACTCCTAGAAGACGTTAATGAGTAAAATATGGAATACTTTTAGTGATTTTCTTGAAAACTGCTATTTTTAATACCGTTTTGAAGTTTTTTTACGACTTAGTATATAAAAACAAGATTAACTTGAAATGTTAGGTATAAATTGAGCTTATAATTTATGATTAGTGACTCAAACAAGCCTGCGGTAAGGTATTTTGGTTATTTTTTAGATATTGTCGTATGAATTGATTTTCGCTTACGTACACGTTTTTAATCAAAGCTTCGATATAAAGGGTTTCTGCCACGTTTTTGTCCGCTTCTTCAAGTGACGCTTCTTTACATCATCCAGCAGTAATCCACTAACAAATTTATTGCCCACTTTCCTTGAAATCTGCGTTCAAATTCTTTTAAGTCTTGGTGAAACCTTTTACCTTGCTCTTTACGAAAGTCACCGTTATTTTCAGGAAATTTATCAATATGTGAATCAAGAATATGAAGTTTTAAGTTTATAAGGCAGCTTAATCTCTGGAAGTTACGTACCACTTTTTTCACAATATTTATGTTATCCACGTCTTTTGTGTTACCCAAAAATTTTGTTGACACCTCTTTAAAACTTGACCATGCCGCTTCCTCGACATCATTCATAGTTGTGTCAAAGTTTTCATCTTTAAATAAAGTACGAATTTCAGGACCGTCAAAAATTCCTTCCTATAATTTAGCATCTGATTTCTGATGAAATATTTGTTCCACGTATTTTAAGCATTGGCCATCTTTATCTAATGCCTTGACTAATTGGTTCATCAAACCAAGTTTTAAATGAAAAGGAGGTATCAAAATTTTGGACGGATCCACGAGAGATTCTTTAAAAATATTCTATTTTCTGTGTTCAACTGATTCTCTTGGTGGCCACATTTTTTTTCTATAGTGATTTGTTCTATCTCTAATATCAAACATACACAAATAACGTAGGTACTTAGTGAATCCAGATTGTTGTCCAAGTATTATAGATATAATTTTCAAGTCCCCACATATTTTCCAGTTGTGGTCCTCGTATTTTATTTTTGTCAAGAGCAATTCAAGATTACAATATTTCTCTTTCAGTTCAGTTGAATGTGCTAACGGTACAGGAGCATACTTGTTTGTGATGTGAAGAAGAACAGCTTTAAAGCTGCGTTTTGATGTATCGATGAATAGTTGCCAATTCTTAGATTTGTATGCGTTTGGTTTAAATTTATCTGTAAGTCCTTTTACATCTGTGCAGTATACTAGATTTAAATCTTCCTTCAAATATTTACGGAAGTTTTCCTCTCGATTACGGTATGTGCTTACTTTTGTACCCTTTGCCAACATATTTCTTCTCTTCAATTCTGATGCTAGTAATTCTGACTGTTCTTTGGATGAACCAATCTTTCTGATCAAATCATCGAGACTTTTTTGATTTTTTAAAAGCTCGCTCTTTACCAACAGGAACATACGCTTAATCGCTGTTGAAAGAAAGATTTCCTTCACTTGAGTAGGATTTATAAGAATCCTTCTCATCTGTTGCGTTACCATTGTTGCCAGATTCTTTTTCGTAGAAAATAATGAATATTTTTAACAATATAAAATTATTGACATCGTCTGTAGGTGGGATGAACAAGACCAGAGTTGAAAGTGTACATCGATTGTGTCTCGTAGCTCACACGGTGAGCATATTTCAATTTCCTCATATATTTAAAAGTCCTTACCTACTACATGATTTTAAAGCAATTATTAAAAAATAATTTGATACCAAATTCGAACTCCTTTTACAAACTCGTGAAGATCATGCATATCCGTGATTATGCCGTAATTTGCTCAGATTGACTTGAAATATTTTTCAAAAAGAAGTTGGTAAAAAAAAAATTTTTTTCATAATATTTCTACTGTTCACAACATTAGTGACAAATATCTGAAGTGATGCAACTATAAAATTTGCTGGTCAAAAGTTATACGAAATTTTATGAATGTCAGTTTTCATTGATTTTCGAAAAATTGTATCACTTTATAGCACGTGTAGCTAAGCTCCTTCAATATTAAAAGTATTTTTACTGGATTAAAATGGAAGCCGGAATTAAGAGCTATTGATAAAAAAAAGTTTTGTTCAATTTCGTGCCTTCATTCAAAAGTTACAGCTGTTTTAATAAGAGCGTAAATATCGCTAATATTGTGATTTCGGCTTAAATTCATTATTCTTCATAAAATCACTACAACTTCTTATTTGGGCATAAAATTCAAAGATTTTTGTTTTTATTATTACGACTCTTTTTTTGCTGTCATTTAAGTCTAGATAAAGCCACCGTAGGGAGTGCACCACTTGGCTACCAACGTTGAAAGCAACACCACCGTTTTTGAATTTATGTTGCGAAAAAGGGCCAATTAGATGAAACCTCGAGATATATGTCTCTTTTTTTAGCCCAACAGTGATAAAAAAAAGTTTGGCTTGCATTGATTGCTCTTAAATGAAAAAACGGCAGTTGTAGGTGAGGTAGGGTTGGAATGAAAAAATTTTCGAATGGAATTTCTAAAGTTTAGGTGCTCGTACGACTCATAGACGTATTACAAATACTTGTTCACCCATACTTCATTTACTAGCCTCAAATGAAATAAGAAGCTGTATTGAGAGACTAAAACATAAATTGATGATTGTATCTGAAAAAAATGGATGATAGCACTTGAAGTGTCATTAGTTGTGTCAAAGAGTGCAACAATATGCAGTGATCATTTTTATCACCACCATTTTAACCAAACAGATGGATATACTTTCTTAAAACGTTTATTATCTGATGCAGTTCGTATGGCTATGCAAAAATCAGGTAAACAAAAAAGTGGTTGTTTTACCTGTCCAATCGAGAATGTTCAACAACAACACACACTTGCCACTTAAGGAGATTTGGGAGCATCATTCAGAGAGGTGAGGAACGGGTGGTCCCCCCTGCCCACGCAGATGTGCTCCTTTCACTTCACACCTCCTATTTTACTACAAACTTTCAACTGTATGACTATAATTGACTAAATTTTTTTTAAATGCCTGAGGAGTCGTAATTTTTTTGTTGAGCATTTTCCTTTTGTACTAAGGTATCCGTAAAAACATTTTTCTTAAATCAAATACATTTATAATGTATCCTAATTTGTAATTAAAAGGCAATTTAACCTTGTTCTCTCATACAAGACTGTGTTTAACTGTCAATATTTAATAATTATTTTCTTGAAAATCTCCCGTGGTGAAAGATCTTAAAAAAATTTTCGTGCAGTCCTGAAATGCTCAAATGTAGTATACATTTTTTTGGCACGATTCTACATTTTGAACTTTTCTCCAAAACCTTCTTAAAAGGTTCTGTATTGATGCAAGCAGATAATCTGGCAAGCAATACTGCTGCGATACCAGCTGATATCTGTTCCAGTGAATTAGAAAACTTTACCCAACTAACCGATGGTATTACTGAGTGTACCAACAGTTTATCCACAGATAGTGACCACTCTTGTGAATCAATGATGCCTACTGATCTTGGCGATGGTTTCAAAAGTAGAAAAAGGTAGTACGATTAAAATTAAAAGAAAATTCTTAGAAATAAAACTAGAGTTAATCTTTCAGGAAAATTGTCCTTTGTAGCAATAAATTAAATGAAGTTGTTACAACGGAAGTGGGGTTTGTTAATGGATTTGAGACCAAGTACTTCAGACAAGCTGACTGCATATCAGATGAAGCATGGCAGCGTTTTCTCAGATATAAAGATTGTAGAAACAAGCAACAGAACAAAATCAGTAAAAAACACTTCCATATCTCCAAAAAATTAAAAAGCATAAGTGAAGTGGCCAAGACTTTGAATGAGAACAAAAACTTATCTACTGCTGAGTATTAAGAAGTACTTTAAAAATTTATTTTAGAAAAATTATTCATTCTTACATAATGTCTAATACGTTTATCTTACATTTATTACATAGAATATAAAAATATGTTGCGAGGCTTTACCACTACGCTATCAAGCCGGACTATTTCAAGAGATAAAAAGGGTTCATATAATGCATAGTATGACGAATTTATAATCTGTTCTACAACTGAAACAATTTTGGGCCATTTTAAGAATGATTTATTATCCAAAAATTTTTTTTTCCAATTATGTTTAAAACCTTGCAAATTTTTCCTTTCAACATTTTTAATAATGATAAACATAGTTTTACACAAGAATCCTTGTACTATTATCATCAACCGTTAATTTACCTCATTAGTCAGAACTATTTACATAAGTGCTTTAAGAACAAAAAGAAAAAATTTTGTGACTTAAAACATAGGGTTTGCATGCATATCAATAAAATGACGTTATTCGATGGTGAATACACGGTGTTCACAATAATTTGTTGTCAAATGTTCGATAAAATCATTATCTCTTGTTTCGTGCAATGTACGTTATAAATTGAATGTTTTTTCTACGCTAAAACATGCAATCAATGTTAAATAGAAATAAAAAAAGCTCTCTGAAATCTACATCAATTTTATTGCTATTACTTATTTTTTAGTAATTGTAATTATAAAAATGTTAATACTTCTTTCAAACTTGATTACCAATATAATAATAAATATATCTGAAAGCAAGTTATCATAATCGTCGCATAGCATTTAATGGTATGAATGAAATGCAGTAAAAAATATATATAAAAAACACTGTGGTTAAGTCAGGCCATGAAGGAGACTGCTAGGCTGCCTGCTTTTCTGCTAGCTACCTGTATACTGTATACATAACGCTGTAAGTGTGAACTGTACATGTGAGCCAATTAAAAGAGAGGTGTGACAGAGATACAAGACCTGTCTAGTTTTCTTTCTCTTTCTCCCAAGTAGACGCTTTCACGTACAGGCAACCGTATACCTGGCCTCTTCTATTTATAATATCTCTATGGTCTCGATGGACGAGATCCGCGGATAAAATTTTACAGGGAGTGTTGCCGAGGGTATCCGGGCAGCACAGGCCTGGTTAGAGTGGAGTGATTCCACCTCGTGAATCCCCGTGGTACGTGAACCTTGTAACAACTTACAATTTTACAAACTAAATTTTTTCGACATTATACTCTTTAAAGTATAACTACTTCGCTTCTATATAAATTCCTTGAAATAGCTTTAAGAAAAGTGGAATTTTATCTAATATTTTCACATAAGAACTTTAAAGCTCAAGTTGCAAAATGCTTTAGCATCATGAGTTAGAAAATTTCATGGTACTTCTCCTTTTTTTGAGATATACTTTATAGCCGCGATCTTATCTTTGCCAGTTTTTTTTAATTTACTTATTTTGTTAGAAACAGACTTTGCACCCTTAAAGAAAACGTCAATGTTTATAAGCATCTATCTAGGGCATTAGATGTTGTGAGCATAAAGTTGTACCAAGACAAAGTTAGCTTGCCACTTTTTATTTACGCCTCAAATATAACGCTTTTGCCGTGGATAGTTGGAACAAGTGGATTGGTAGAGTTCTTTCACGATTTTTTTTTTTGTTTTAATTTACTGTTAAAGTATGTAACTGTCAGATACTATATTATTTGTCATGTTCTTATTACGCTACTTTTTTTTCAGTTAGGCATTTTAAGTATCACTTGATGAATATTGTTAAGTTCTTAGTGCATGTCAGTTTAATAACCTACATTAGAAGACTCAGAATATGAAGGCTCAAAAGTAACACAGACTCTTGTTTTAAATATTATATTGTGCTTCGACAGTAAATTGATAACTCACGGCTCAACAACCTCAACTATTACCTCCAGTAGTATTTAGCTTACGTCCAAACATGTTGACACTTATTTCTATATTGAAACAATTGTGTCAATGTTCATACCCTGCCTCAAACAGCTCTTAACTCATTGATATAATTTCATTGTTACAACCTGCTGATCGTGGAGCTATAAGCAATCGTAGGCAACCAACTCATTTATAAAGGGCATCCCAGAAATTGTAATTATTATTTTTTTGTATTTCTCAGGCAACTTTATGAAAAGGTCATAGTGATCTCCTTTATTTAACTAAACAAACATTTAACATCAGCGTAATAATTTAATTAAACACTTTAATCTTATACGTTTGAGAGAATATATTTTTTTTTAATCTCATTCTATGGGCTGGTGAAGGTTGTGACACCATCAAATAATTTCCTAAATTATCGTTCGCTCTAAAAGATCTGTCAGTATTTTACTTTATCTGTAGTTGAGTTTTTTATTACTACTTAAGTACTTTCTATTACCTATCTCAATGTTCTTATTTCTCTGAAATATTAGTCAACAACTGGGCTTGTATATCTTACCTTGATTTTGTACTTTATTTAGTCAGTCTATTAAAATTTGTTAATTTTTATTTCCTGTCCAAAAGTATAGGTTTTTGAAACAGCTTTTATTATTACTATTATAGAATTAATGTTAAAAAGTAATTTTTATCTTATTGGCATCACCATCAGCCTACTCACTTTGACTGACAGAAAACTGAAACTGTACGTTATTATTATTATCGTTACTATATTTTGGTTCGTACATAGATAGCCTGTTAGTATGCTACTGTTAGCCTAAGTATCTTTATAAATCGCAAAAGGTGATCTTTCGTATTTCTCATTCTGTCCAGCGACTTGCTGAAGTGAGTCAACTTTTGACAACCCCTTGAGAAAGAATAAACAAATATTGCTTTACATGTGTTCCATATTCATAAATACATTTCTGAATTCTAATGTTTCTATAAGTTCCCACGATCATCATACCGTTTTTTTAACTAACTTTATCTTGACGAAATTAAGCTAAAAAATTGGCTTTATCACTGTAACACTGGTCAGTACTTTAGTATACTACTGTTTAAGTTAGAAGTAGTCTGCATTTACATGCTTCCTCATACTGGATAAGGCTGGATGTTTAAATATTCTCTTTCTTTTCACAAGCTTTATTTTCAAAAATTATGATAGAACTGAAAATAGTTAAAGATCCTATGAACTTACGCTAAGTAGATAAAGAGTACTGCATGCCATTTTCATACTTTGAGGAGCTCCTCGAGGAGCATTGCGTGGTAAAAAAGCACATGTGAAAAATCACAGAGGTACTTGCCCGAAAAAGTCGCACTATGGCCGGGAATTGAACCACGGTCTCCCGCATGCCAATCCACAACCTAGCTGACTGAGCCACCGCGTGCTCTTCACTGACTGAATAATATATATATA
>NW_019379600.1:135571-172484 GCF_000648655.2 Copidosoma floridanum
TCGTTATATATATATATATATATGTATAAAATAATTCAAACTTTCCGTTGTTCAGAATGTAATCAATAAAAAAATAATGTATACCTTTTTTCTTTTAACATAACGGAGACTTCTAAAAAAAACTCTCAACGTACCACAATAGTACCTTTTGGGTGGTGTGGAAATTCACTGATTAATATATAACTAATTCTCAACGATGTAGATTAAAAACTTTTCTTCCTCACGAAATTCTGGGCACCAACTTTTTCCTACTAATAGATAAAATTTAAAGACTCTCCTTTTCAGTTAGAAAAGTAGGGGGTTGGTGCGTAGATCGTGCAGGGGAGCGAAACCCTACTAGTTTATATTTATGTATATATATATTTGAACTCTTTTTCCATACCTCCTTAATCCAGCATTCCATTACATTCAGCAAAAAAAGTAATAATATGACCTATTTATTTTCGCTTGGTTATGTCAGTTTGATAGATTTTACAACTACTAAGGCATTCAGGTTGTCTATGTATTATTTCATTCACAAATAAACTTAAATAACTATAATCAGTTCTTAGTTTTGCTCGTCTACTCTGACTAAATTTTTCAAATTATTAAATTGACCGAATTCAAAAAAAAATTTTGCATGATCATTAACTTTAACTTGCTTTAATGAATAAACAACCTATGTTGTTATTTGGTATACCACGATCCTCATATAGTAACAAATTTCGCTAATTGTCCAGTTAAAATACTGAGTTACGTACATGTCAATTACTTAGACGTTATAAGCAATGTGAAAAAATGTTATCTCTTAGTGGCTACAGTCAAAGAATAAGCTGCAGAGATAGCAGTTACACCGCTGAAAGGACAACCAAGAATATTTAATACTGAAAGGAATATTAAGGCTAAAATATATTCTGTTGACAACGCTTATGAAACTTTAAGACCTAGTGAATTTAATATTACGATGATGTACGCTACCTAGGATTACAAGGCTTTGTCTAAAAAGTGTGTTAAGAAAACTACAAAAACTTAGGGTTTGCAAGTTTTAATGCCCAAAAAAAAAGCTATTTAAAAACACTTCATACTCTATTTATACTACTATGGATATTGAGAGCCTCTGTTTAGCAATAAGTTGCAATTTATGAATGATTATGCTCGTAGAGCTATAAATTGAGCCAAAACAGGGGTGAAAAAAGTTAAAAAGTATCCAATTCTAGATTCCTACTAGGACCAAAAAGAACCATAATTCATTAGGCTGTAATACTTATCACTTTTTATATTTACTTTTTTTTTAGATAGTTAAAAAAAAAGTTTTTTTTGATAACTAATCGATATAAAACTAAAAAAGCTTACTAGTTAATTTGTGATTGGATTGAGTTCATTCAAGTAGCAGTAATTATTTACTGGTATCAACCCTAAATGGCGACTTCAAACATTACTTTTTTTTTATTGACCAGATGCAGGGGATACCAGGTCTAATATCATTTGTAGTTAACTAAGGAGTAACAACATGTGGTGTTGCCATTCAGGCCTCATTAACAGTGGAAGCGTAAAAGCAGAAAGCAGAAAGCATAAGTGGTATTGACTTGAGTACCTTTGAAATCACAATCCATGTACTTTCTGCTTAAATAAATAATTTTTTTTTTTTTTTTTTTTAAATTATAGTGCTTTACGTCTGGCTCCTATAAAAGGCACTACACAGGCACTCACTTAGCACACTTAGCACTTGGGAGAAGGAAAGAAAGAGGGGTAGGAGGCCTCACATTACTGGGAGGGGGGTTGGGGGGAATTAGGAAATTTTGCTGTGAGGAGGTTGCCTAAGCCCTCCTCGAGGAGCATTGCATGGTGAAAAAGCACTTGTGAAAATACACAGAGGTACTTGCCTGAAAAAGTCGCACTGGCCGGGAATCGAACCACGGTCTCCCGCGTTCCAATCCACGACCTAGCCGACTGAGCCACCGCGCGCTCTAAAATAAATATGAATATACAAGCCTATGCTGCTTATGCTTTCTGCTTTCACTGTAAATCGCTCCTTACGATAAGTTATTGGAAAAAGTCTTTTTTACTTAGGCATCAGCTGTAAACTGTAAAAGATAATACCTGTAAATTGTTTATGATGTAATGAGCCTCATGGCAGCAACGTTAGTATAAATGAAGGATAATATCGTTAACTAATGTTAAAATTCATGTAATTAATTGTATTTAATGAAGTACAAGTAATATCGTAAATTCTTATTTTCAACTTTCTGAAAAAGGCTCATAAAGTTATCTTAAACTTATATGTGCATGTATTTTTTTCTGAAAATAATGAGATAATGCTAATTATATTGTAAAATCATTAATTCCTTAAGAGGTATATCAGAAAATAATTCTAATGCTTGTTGACAAATTAAAAATCCAATGTGACTCCAGGAGGTATACAAGCAATATTGATATATTAATCATTGTATCAATTGCCGAGTATGTTAATGGCGGCACATCTCTGTAAACACGCTTAAAACCATCCATGCTCTTTTTGATGGTAAATGTACTAAAAATCGATATCCAAAATTCACAAATTTTCTTAAGAAAAATAATAAAAAGTTAATAATTAATAAAAATGAGAAAAAATATCCTCCCCGGGTGCAAATTAAACACACAACCTCCTTTTTACTAGAGAGTCGCTCTACCACATGAGCTACCAAGGAGCCGTGCATTCATTTGCACCGTAGGTTTAGATAAGTTTTCACTCTTATTTTACTTTTTTTTTTAGCAATTTTTCACTTTAAGCTCAATTTCAATAGGTATATTAGAAAATGATTCTAATTCTTGTTTATAAGTTAGAAACTTAATACGACTCTAAGAGATATATAGGCAATACTGATATTTTTATTATTGTATCAGTTGGTGCATATGTAGATGGCGGCACTTCTATTTAAGCACTCTTAAAACCATCTATGCCTTTTTTGATGGTAAATATACTCTACGTCGTAACCAAAATTTACAAATTTTCTTAAGAAATGAATACGAATGAGAAAAATATCCTCCCCGGTGGCAGATCGAACACATAATCTTCTGTTTACTAGACAGTTACTCTACCACTTTAGCTGCTTAGATTTCTCCTACTATTTTAGTATCTTCAAGTGCATCCATAGAAAACCTGTAGATTTTAACAATTTTCTTACTTTAAAAGTCCTTTCTTAAAACTAAATTGTTAGGTTTATCATAAAAAAATTGCCGTCCACTATATCCAATTTTTTTAACGTAAACTTTTTGTTGGCTTTTTTTAGATTTAAAAATAGTCAATAGTGCCTTCTTTTACGATAAAATAAACGTTTTCGCTTAAGTCTAGAACATAGCTAAACCAGATACTTATAATCACTACAAATTTGTTTTTTTTTTATGTGCAGAGCGTTTTAAAAATCAAATGCTGTTAGTTCACACAGTAAATATAGCATATTTAGCACATTATTTACGTCATTGATCAAACAATATACATTAAATACCGTATTTTTTCTTCCATACAGCTTACTTAAAAGATTAACAACATTTTCAATGGATAATTTTGCATGTTAAGTATATGTTTTACATAAATGAAAGCTGGATAAAATTCTGAATGACTTATACAGTCAAATGAAACAAGCATGTACTAAGTCAGGAACAATGCCTTCCAAAACAAACTGGCCACTATATAGCAAAATGAATCTAAATTTTGTGGCTTTTCACTAAGAAACATCATACAAAGATCTGGTTTTTCATTTTAAAATCATTAGTATCACATTAAATAAGCTTATCAGGCATTAAAATATTCTAAGTAATGATTTCTTAGATAACTTGTTCTTTGAATGAATCCACAAGTCCAGTAAGTTTTTTATAACTCTTGAACATACTGGATGCATTACATTCAAATCAAAATCATGAACGAGGCATGTAAAATTGCAAGAAGAGGAGAGTCCTAGTTTTGCAAGTGATGATCAGAATCTTGCTTTTTCTGAAGAATTCATTTGTTCCCTTATCACAGTTTTTATCATCAAATATTACTTATTTTATATAATATAAGCCTTTTACTGTACAGTGTTCTCATGAGAAGTAGCCTGAGTGTCCTTTTATACATTTCATAAATGATCGGACAGATCTACCGCAAAAAAAACATTTAATTTTAATTTTAAATTTTATGCCGTTATGAGACAATCCACCTTTAATTATATCTTTTGAATCCTTAATAGAATCTCTCAATAATTTGTCAATACACTTTGGTGTCCCAGCTCTACAACACGCATATATTATAGAAAGCTTATAACTATCGGTATCTGGAAGAAGCACGTTACCCAAATATGCCAAAATTCATTTTGACTAAAGTTAAATAGTGGCAAACCGTCAAAAGTAGATTGTCAAATTAATCACATTATAATAGGGCAAGTTAACATTTACAATTCTTTGTAGTTGGTTACCAATGCCAAAATATACTAACTGTGCATTATCATTGTTATTATTAATAATACATTTTTCTACTTTCTTTAACTGAGGATTTAACTTTAACATTGTTTTTAATGAGGTTGGAATTTCTGGATTGATCTTTTTAAGTCATTTGAGTAAAAAGCCAACAGAACATTTTGGAATTCTTGACTTTAGAGCTGAGTCCCTTAATTTGTAAGTTGTATTTAATTCCCCAGCATTGTTATTACTATTTGTTTCTTCAAATTATTCAGGATTAAAGTCGATGGCTTCCTCACTATCCAACCAATTAATTACACTCTTTTCTTCATCGAATACTTTACAAAATTCACCACTGTCGGTATTATTCATTAGTTTGCAAAACAAATCAGTACTATTATTACAAGAAATCTCCTTATCTGAAAAGAATAAAATACTTTTATCGAGTTTTACACGTTTCAAAGTACGATGATTTCGTAGTCTTTGGTTCGTTAACAAAACGTTTTACTTTATCACTAACGTTTTTTTATAAATAGTAGTTTTTTTTTTTTTTTTTTTTTTTTTGTAGGGAGGGGAAATGCATTGGGGCACACCTTAGGGACAGCGGTACACAGTGCGGCCGTCGGCCGAATAATAAAGAAAATGCTATCAAAATCAGTATAGAGAGGTTTTTGGGGTCGCTGATTACGAATCTATTATCGGAACTAACATATTCAAAATGGCGGATCCAATATGGCAGTTGGCCATACCAAAAAAACTCGAATAATGAACTAAATGCTCTCGAAATTGGTATAGGGGGGTTTTTGGGGTCGCTGATTACGAATCTGTTATCAGAACTAACAAATTCAAAATGGCAGATCCAATATGGCGGTTGGCCATACCAAAAAAACTTAAATAATGAACGAAATGCTCTCAAAATCGGTATAGGAGAGTTTTTGGGGTCGCTGATTATGAATTTGTTATTAGAACTAACAAATTTAAAATGGTGGATCCAATATGGTGGTTGGCCATACCAAAAAAAACTCGAATAATAAACGAAATGCTCTCAAAATCGGTATAGGGGGGTTTTTGGGGTTGCTGATTACGAATCTGTTATTAGAATTATCAAATTCCAAATGGCGGATCCAATATGGCACTATGCTATACGAAAAAATTCGATTAAAATGAGAAATTATAACAAATAATTAAAAGCAATTTTTTAACATCATTTTGCATACTTTATTGTCAATTTACAGAAAATTACAATAAAATCTAAAACTTTGACGAAATTCACAATAGAAGCCTGAAATAGAAGAAAAATTTTTTTTATCAATAGTCACCATGCAGAATCGGAGTAGTGTTTGATAAATTATTGTTGAGTATAAAACTAAGATTTAAAAAATAAATCAAATTTTTTATTAAAATTAAACTTTTTGAATTACAAATGAAACTTATTTGAGCATGGTGTGCGCTGAAAAAACATCAAATATTACAAAAAAAAGTTTCCACTGCCAATGTCATAAGATTGGCCTTCTTCCGCATCAGTACGTGCATCGGTGTCTGCAGAACTGTCAGAATACAATTCACCAACAATCCCAGCATTGTCTGATCGAGATTTTAACAAATTTATTGTTTCTTGCGATAAATGTTTGAGAGGTTTGGCGGGTAATTTTTGGAGACTGGAAATGTATGGGTCAGAAGCAATAAGAAATCTTTTAAAAACGTCCTCAATCGTTCTTTGTCGGTGATTTTTTCTTGCGAAACGCAACCGATATATTTTGAAATATTTGTTACAAGCCTCTTGGGCATCTTCAGACATTTGCCCAATAGGTAACAGTGACTGTTCGATGATTTCAGGGCTATGAATCAAAAGCTTGTGAACTAAAGTAGGTAAATAATACCATTCGTATTTTTCGACAACTGCTTTAGCTAAATCCAGGCAACACTTTCTAAATTTATCTACGTCGATGTAATGGCCACTTGCAATAGTTTGCAATACTATATGAAATCGATGTATAATATCATCATCAATTCCAAGTATTTGAGCAGATTTGTCATATTTTTCAAAAAAAACTCGAGCCGTGTTTCCATCGTTTGAAGTTTCACTACCAGATTTTGGTTTGTCAACATTCAAACCCAATTCTTCTTTAAAAGTTTCTTGAATAGTCTTTTTTCTAGACGCAACGGATTTTTTTTCGTCCTGACTACTAGCCCGCCATTTTTTTATGTCCAATCTGTAAGATACATGCAGTAAATACTCGAAGCAGCGGATCCAGCAATGTAAAGTTGATAGGCCAAACTTTAAGTGCTCTCTAGAAATTTGTTTCGTCAACATTTCATCTATTTTATCGAACTCCGAAATTGTACATTTGCATACATAACAACACTGTGCAGATTTTGTATCGGTTAATGAATTGCACACTTTAGTATCAATCATTGTTAATTGAAAATCATATGCAATGGATACATGTGTTGCATTAATCGCCGTTTTAAAAGGAACCAAATTTTATATTTGATTTTCAATTTAATTCGTTGTTTCTTTCGTTAAATCCACAGATTCTTTTGCGCACCCGATTACAGTAGGTCGACAAAATCTAGTGGACGAGGGTCTTGGATTTTTCCGGACAATAGTTTTCTTCTGTGTCACCGGATCTGTATATATGAGCTGTAGTGGCACGAAAGACGTAAAAAAAATATTTTCGTCACTACTACTGTTTTCGTCACGTTTTTGTTTGTATTCACTGTGACCTGAACTGCCATCACAGCCCCATTTACAGTACAAAATTAAGTTTTTCAGCATTTCTTTTGGTAAATTTTTCAAAATTTCCAATTGCAACCTAACAATTCGTTCGGTTGTGTGGTTTAATAAAGGTTTCAATTTTGTTTCTGCTTTGTTTATTAAGTAATTAGTAGTACCTGCCAGTGGGTAGCATTTTCACCTTGCACTTTGTATCTTTTTATAAGAAGGTATTATCTTTGATTTCTTTTTCAGAAGAGCATTTCGTAGCTGTTGATACTTGCTTTGAGATAAATCTAGTTCAACAAACAATGAAAGAGCTTCGTCGTCATCGAAAGGAAGATTTTGATCGTCGAACTCTAAAGATTTTCTTACTTTTGCAGCTTTAGTAGGGCTTCCATGCGAAATGTTATCAATAACCTTCGCAAAATCTGTGTTGCCTACAGACCGCAACTTAATGTTTGCTGCATAAACAAGTTCTTCAGATGATTTTTCTTTTCGTAACGCTTCTGTCATTCTACGTTTAGTACGGTCAGAACCCTCTGTAAAATTAACTTTTCGACGACCCAATGCAGATGGTTTTTTCTCAGTTTTTTCTTCTCCTTTTTTTTCTTCTACTTTTTTCAGTTCAACAGATGTTTTGAGCCAATCGTGATTGTTTTTCTCAAAAGCATCTTGTTTTCTGACAAGCAGTCCATCTTGTTTTAAACTGATGAACCAAATTTGAGATTGCTTGTTTTTGATCATTAGATAGTGAATGGTTTGAACCATATTTATCTTTATAAAGATTTTCAACTTTTGCATAAACTTTTTAATATCTGTTAATACATCTTTGATTTCATTAAATAAATCCAGTCTAGTGATTGTTTCTGCGCCGTCATTTGCAGTTAAAGTATTGGAAATTAAAAAGCAAACAATTAAATAAAAATGAATAAAATAAAATGTAAAAATTGAAAATATTAAATCTAATATAATTTTAGTTTTATCATAAAAAATTTTGCTATAAATTGCAAACAGGAATTTTCTTTGAAAAATAATTTATAAATAAATTTATGAAGCTTATTTTTTAATGCAAAGTAAAAAAATTATGTCAAAAAGACTTATGAAATGTTCATACGATTACTCGCACCCATCCCATGCATGCGTCTCGCGCGTGCAAACACACACACACATCTCCATACCAGCTTCAGCAAAGGACCAACACTAAAGCAGTGTTCGCCCGATGCTCACAAAAGATTTTTCCCATAGATATACATATAGAACAGCTTGAATAGATCCCTACGCTTCTGCTGCACTCAGAGAAAAATATAGCTGTATCGGCGATAAACCATACCTGTTTTAGCTTCAGTCACATAGTAAGGTAAGGTGTAGTTGTATCAACTAAGTAGACACAAGCCATATTAGCTTTGTGTTAGACAAGCAATAACGTGAATGCTAGGTATTGCTTGTGTGTTAGGTTAGAATAGCTCGAAATTACAGCTGTTATGACTTGAGCGACCAAAGCTATTTTGGCTTGGCAACTTTAGTCAAAACTGTGATATTTTTCTCTGAGTGTGCTCCCTGCAGCACGAACGCGCGGCATCGCATCGGCACGTATAGTCCCTGCTGACTGCTCTCTTCTTTTACTCTTCTGTCTCCCTCCTTATTTTTCACATGCAGTATACTGCTTCCATTTTAAGTTTCGCGTATTCGCTTGGGTTGTTAAAATTTTTTATGTTGACACTTTTATTTGCTTTCATTTTCCAGGTGTTGTCATATTGTAAACTGACTGTTTTGCATTATTTTTAAAGAAAAGTTCATAAAAACTCAGACCGCAGGAGTCCGCACCAAAAATTTTTTTTATTTTATAGTTTATACTTTCATTTATATCTCCTATAAGTTTCGAAGCAGGATACTGCAGGATACCTTAACTTTTTGATCGAAAACCCCGAGAATATTATAAATAAAAGATCGAAAAATAGCCCTTACATTATTATTTATAACAATTGTTTACTTAACAATTAGTACTTGAGCTATTTTTTTATTCGTTCTACTTACTTTCACCTGTAGATTCCATTTTGTCTGACTGCGATATTCTTCTTTTAACCAATTTCACACGCGTATGAAGAAAGCGGTTTCCAACTCTAGGGGGGGCCCTTTAGCCAACCCAACGACGAAAAATCCCATACTAGAAACTTTTTTTTTTGACTTTTGGCCGCACAGTGCGGCCTACGGCCTACGGCCGCACTGTGCGGTAGTGCGGGACTTGGTGGATTTTTTTTATTAGACCACACATACCCACTAAACCCCCCCCCATGCTGCGTGGCTTTTGATCCACCCTGGAACCGCGTTAGCATTACTTCAGGGTGGAGCCACCAGGGAGACCATCGCGTCTCACAGCATCAACAAGCTAAATCGCCACCATTTGCTAGAGGTGCTGATGCTCTCGAGTCCTGAAAAGAACTCGGGGTCCCTGAGGACCAGCACCTTGTCTAGCGCTACATAGTAGGCCGCCTACTTAGCCAGCACCACTTTAAGCTTAATGCTTTCCCTTGCTGATAGGTAAAAAGTACCTAGCGCAGCATGGGTCCACATAAGCCTGTCTTTCAACTCAAGGTCTTTTTGCCTTATTTTGATCCTGCTTGGGCCTTATCCCTGGCCTCTTATAGGGCTATTTTAAATAAAGGGCAGCTCCCGCTGCCTGCTTCGTGCTTGTTATCCGTTGTTGGGCAAAGGAAGCAACGTGCTGGGCCTGGAAACTCTTTCTTCCGGTGGTTTGAGTTTCCACACCGGAAGCAAAGCTTGGATCTGTTTTCGTTCTTACAGTTGCCTGAGACGTGTTCATATCCCAGGCATTCGTAACATCTTGTTACTTTAATTCTTCTTCGTGTTCGGCAGCTTACGAAGCCAACTCGTAAACTGCCTTTCTCTTCTACTTGTCTGGCAGTTGCTTTGTCCACCTTTATCAACGCCAGCCTCTGTCCTCTGGCATTTGGCTTTAAGAGAGCTACATCTGGCTCCTGGCTTTTAAGTCCAAAAGTCCTAACGAAAGCCTTTTTGACCTCATCTTCCTCTACAATAGCATCCAGGTCTCGGACCTCTAATGTCACTTTTTTGTTGCTCATTTTGACAGTACCCTGTTTGGCTATCAACTTCTCAATTTGCTGTGAGAATGCAGTAGCATTCTCTACATCTTTGGCCTTAATAAGTATGTCTCCTTTTTTTGTAGTGACAACACTTTGGACTGCCACATTAGCCTTATCAGGGTCAAAGTTCGCCTTCATCGTCCTCAGCACCTTTGCAAAGGTCTGCTCTTCGGCCATCTTCACTACTACTGTTGTTGTCGCATTCACTTTTTTCTTCTGGCTTGTTTTTCATTCAGGAGAATTTCTTTTTGTTTGCCACTGCCCGTTTTTTTTTCTTTGGAGGCATGGTTTGCTGGCGTTTTTCGTGGCTGTCCGATGGTCTCCTGTTTCTTTTACTTCGTTCTATTTCCTTTAGGGCAGTGTTTAGGGTTCGTTTCTGTTCATGCCGTCGGAAATTATCTCGCCTTTGTTCCCTCCACTGCAGAGATTCAAACGACAACTTTCAAGCGTTTGCACACACTTCTTCTTCATGAAGAAAGCCTTTTCTTAGCACCTCTGCCTTATGAAGGTGTTTAAGCGCGGCTTTGAGCCCATTCTTAACAGCATTCGCTGTGTTGCCGTACTTATCGTTTATTAATTGTAGCGTCTCTGTAATATCTTTTGTTGCTGATTCGACTTTATCAGACACTTGCTGTCGCTTTACTCTGAGCTTAGCACCACTTTCTCCTAAAGAGGCAAGCTTCTCCTGTGTCTGGTGGCTAAATACTGACACATTTCCGTCCTCGGTGTCATTGGTACCTATACTCGACAGACTTTCTCTCCGTCCTTTGTCTGTTAGAAAGGGCCATGAAACATTAAGCAGTCCCTGATGGCCATGAGACATGTCTTTGTGGGCCTCCCCCCCCCCCCCAGAATCCGTGGGGCCTGCGACAGTCATCCGGGCTTTCACCAGATCGAAACTGCTGGCGGACTCCCTCAGAGAGGTTACCGCCTGGAGTATGAAATAGTAGTAGTAATAAGTTAATTAGTAATAATAATTATCTATAAAGTTGTACAATTTTCTATGTTTAGATTGTCATTTAAAAAAAGGAGCTGCTCTGAATTTACACTGGTTCAATACACATTTATATATTTAGTACGCTTATAATGATACGTATGTAACATTACATACATGTATACGTATGAGAAGAAGTAAGACAGAATGTATATAACTTGGCTTCCTAGCTGGTTCTAATCTCATGCCATGCTTAATATTCCCAACATTTAATGTTTTTTTAACCGTAGTAGCCTACCTTGGCCGAATCTTGCAAGCTCAGTAGCCAAGTTTACATTTTTAATGGGGCGTATATTACATAAAGTAGTACATATAGTACATAGCAGCACCAGCCTATAGCTTATGAGTCTAGAGTACTAAACTCTGCTTTGAGGGGAGCGCCACACGCGCCGTCCTGTCTGACATCACTATTTACTAGAAAAAAAGTTCTTAGCATTTTGTCTCTAGTCACTTTTAATAAATCTATCATAAACTATAAAATTTTTGCGAAAAATCAGTTCCACTGGAAGATAATGCAAACGTCGTAATGTGTAATACTAACGTATAATACGAATGTCGTTATAAACTATGAGATAAATAGGTAGTTGTTCCAAAGCATCTTTATGAGCAGCGACCCTGGAAATTAATTATTTGCAAGTGAACGATGGATGATCGTTATCTCCTTGGTGATGGAGTGTTCCTTAATGCTCTTGACCATGCCACCATTTCTCTCACTGCAGGGTTTGTTGTTTAGCTTGGATCATTTCATTTCTAACGGTTCAAATTCTTTCTAGAATTTATAGAACGCGATGTTGGCTGCTCTCTTGTTTTCAATTTATCAAGACCTGAACAGAATTAATTAATTCTACTAATATTGTATCACAATTGGATGACATCTGATAAATGAAACTAAACAAAATTGTAGATATATGGATTGAAGAGTATACTAGAAAGAGACAAATGTGTGTTTCACTACAGAGATTCCTTATAATTTGAGTTTATTGGAATTTCTCAATACGATTATCAAAAGACATTCGTCTTAATCACTCCTTTCGACACCTTTCCTGTTCTTGGAGTCAACATTCATGGTGAGCATTTCGAAGCGATCAGTTAAAAGACGGGATGGTCCATGAAATATTCAATATGCTTGACGTTCTCCCTTTTCACACTACACTGAAAAAATTAATCAGTTCGAACTACTGAACGATTCTCCGTAAAAATGTTACTCAAAATGTTTGTTGCCGCCACTGTCTTAGACGGTATTTCTTCTGATAGCTGTTACCGTCCTACAGGCAGCCATGCATACTACCTTTAGTCTGTTGATACTACTGATTAGCTATATATATTACGATGCAACTTGGAATAGTAATTGAATGAAAGAGGAGCTCATTCAAACGGTGCAGCAATATGTTTATTTCAAAGTTTCTACAGTGATATATTTGAACAATGGATGATTTTGTTACACAAAAACTGAAAGAGTGCAAATTAGATCAGTTCATGGAACGGTTTATATGTAAATGTAAATGTAACCTATAAATTTGATTCAATTTACCATACCTACATAAAAAGAATAATCAAGTGACGATTGAATCAACAAAAAATTGCCAGTTTAATCTACAAAATGAAAGGAAAAAAAGAAGTCAAAGTTTAAAGCACAACTGCGGAAGTTGTTAAATAAAAGTTTCAAAACATTTTGAATTGTTGGAGTGTCAGTTTACCACTGCAATCTATTGTCAAATTTTGTAATTCTGTTTTCAATACCTTTGTTATATTGGGTATCAATTTAGTTATGATGATGATACTTGTCAACCAATAAGAAACAAGAATTGAAAACAGATAGAATTACATTTGGCAATTGATGATACTCAGTACCAATGTACTTGCCATGCGTACAACTCCAAAAGTTTAAATTTTTTTTTTCAAAATTTGAGCAGTTTTGCATCAAACTTCGATTTTCTTTTCCTCGTACTACAACTTGAATTGAGATAATTAATTTAAAAATGTTCTTTGCCACTGTTCTAATAATTTAATAACTTATTCAAACACCTCAAATGTTTTTGACTAGTTTTTTCATTGCATTCAAAGTGTATAATGGTATTATTTTAATAATAGAGCAGTGACAGAGGACTTGTTTTTGAATTAATCAAGCCAGTTTAATCCATAAAATACCAGAAAAAAACTTTTTATACATTGCACCTAAGTATAAATTGTAATTTTTTAGAAATAAATGCGTGTAGACAATCCATTCATTTTTTACTTTACGCATAATTAATAAACTAATATAGTCTGAGACTTGCGTTTTTTTAATATTAAATGTTCTAAAATTAGAATACTTGCCACATATTAAAGTAATTGACCATTTTTTATTATTTATCAAACATATCATTACAACGTACTTTTTTCGTAATAAAGACATAAAAACTGTCTATTACTTGAACTTTTATTGTGCTGTAGTAGCTACTATCGGCTAATCTGTTGCTATAACCATGGACGATCAGTACCCCTAACGGCCACAGTAGTTACTAACTACAGTCCGTCAAATCTACCATCTTTGACAGTAGTTCCAACCAATTATTTTTTTCAGTGTATACCTTACGCTGTGCTGTCTTGTACGTGCATCGTTGGATCTTCCTAGCTTGCCGCCTTGACGCATATCTCAGAAAGCGATGGACCGTTGGACTGTCATGCTCCAACATTTGTTGGATCTGGTTGAATAGAGTTTTCATACCCTACCCAGGACTGAAGAGAAACGAAGACAAGAATTGAAAATATGAAGACCGAATTATTAGGATAAAATTCAGACAGTACGAATGAAAAGTGCGAAATAATGGTAAAATGAAGCAAAACACAAAAATTACTGAATCCATTTTTATCCATCTCATCCCAGGGCCTATTATATTGAAATAAGGTAGCTGTTTCCTAAATCAAAAGTACCTGAAAAGTGTATTTTACAGTCTCGTCGTATATTTCATTCATAACTTTTTGTATAATGGGAACTTATTGCACCCATCCACGGTGCTTACAATGAGGGTTTTAAAGAAAGAACCAAGTTCTTCGTTAACCCATTGCGCAGTATTACTGTAGGGGTGCCAAAAAGAGGAGAAAATTGGCTTGATCCCAAGTTCCATAAGTCCCAATTTTAATTTTTTTTATGCGAATTGCGTTCCTTGAGCACTTAAAACTTGCCTTGGTTTGCCATAATTAGGAATGTAACAATTTGTTAGTCGGTTTAGCGTGATGGCCATCGTTGCTCACGTGATTGGTTATAACACGACAAATTTAGAAAAAACAACAGTAGACAATACGTAACAGATGCCCCTAGACCCACTGGTAAGAGTCCATTAGAATTGATAAAAAGGAGATTATTAGGACTATTGGGAATAATTAGTCATCTTTCGAACCAACTGGGTGC
The DNA here is from genome assembly GCF_000648655.2 of Copidosoma floridanum. The sequence continues at coordinate 150,190 of NW_019379600.1, forward strand.
TGTTGGAACTTTGACCATTTGGCAGCTTACACATAATCAAACTATTCTAGCTCCGTAATGTCTAAGATTTGGAGAACCCAAACTTTCATGGATCATCTCAGAGCTCTTTTTAACCCCAATATGCTCATAAATTTCGTGGACTTAATGTAGTAAATTTTTTAGAACATTGGGTGGAATGATCACTTTATTGTTAGATTAAACGTATTTGAACTGGACATGCCTTGATATTACAATTGTTTATTTGAACCCCTACTTCTATTCTGTGTTCAATGGCTTAAATTTTTTTCTCAGTATCTTGAAGTATGCCTAGACTCTCAAAATCCCTTTACAAATGTCCATCGGGATTTCTGCTTAAAATTGTGGAAATGGACAATCTTTTAATTTGCCTTACGACAGGCTAAAAAAAAAGAGGCTTAAAGCATCTGTGGCCTTATTATCTAATCTACTTGCATGCATTATTTAAATGGCATAATTTTGTATTGCCAACATCCATCGTTCAAGATGACCACTCAAAGTTTGGCATGGAAAAAAATGGCATGATGTAAAAAATCGGTGTATTTTTGCAACACACGTTTAAAGGGCACCTGCCAAAAACTGGCTGTTAAATGAATACTCAACGTAACTCCAATGTTTTGACAGCACTAAAACAGGTCATCCGTAACAAATATACCCTCATGGTCATCTTTGAGCCTTTTGTTATTTCACGCACGTCGAAGCAAATCCTTACACTGCAGTCACCCCTAATGACCGGTCAAAGTAGATTTATGAATGGGGTATTAAAACTTTTTGTGATGCTTAACGCTTACATTCGTTTGATTTCCTCGTCAAATTGGGCACGTAAATTCATGGGAACAGAATAACTTTTGTGATAAAAGACTCATTGAGTCGACATCGATTTGAGTCACGCAGCTAGCATTCTAATGGTTGGGAAATGTGAGCATTCCTGAAAACTTCTTGGATTTTTCTTGAAAACTTCTTCCGAATTGCAAGTTACTCGACTACCCGTATCAACTAATGCCCTTTCTGAAATGCCATTGATGATAGCTTTAATTTTTGAACAACAAATAAAATTATGTTTCTCATGAAGACTGTTCTTCGTGAAATGGCTTTGGTTCAGCAACTTCTCCTCAAAGGACACATTAAAGGAACTAACAGTGTTTGAATAAAAATATTTTAACTGCGTTGTAAATATTGAAAAAATATGACTCACAACCTTTTCTAGTTGTCCTAAACTTCAAAACTAACCTCATTAACCTATGGCCTAGCTTTCCAACTTTCATAGACACCTCCCGTATTGTTATGTAGAGAAGGGTGAAAATAATCTTTTCCGGATAAGTTAGAAAAATCAGAGTAATTGCTAGAACAAAGAAACTGACTAACTCAATTATTAAAACTTTTATTATTACTATGGTTGACGTCTAATCTACTATTTTTTCTGTTTAAAATGTGAGGTACATTTTTACTTGGCATAAATGTATCGCGAGTCTTAGAACGAATATGCGAAAAAAAATTCATTTTCTTTAAGAGACTTTAAGCCCCCATTATATCCATAAATCTTACATTTTTGTTAACTCACTAATTGTATGAGCCTAGAACATTATTATTAACTGCTGGACTTAAGCATCAAAGTGATTTGCAAATCAGTATACAACTTTGGTCCATGAGTAAAGTGGCTGACTTTATTATACAAATATTTGACATTTTCAGTCCACGACACCTTTTCCGCTGCTTGGTAATAGCTAAATTCAAACTCCTTGCGTATTTTATTTTGAGTCTCTTAACCCCCATACTTTTTATTAAAACAATTAAGAAAATGTGGAAATTCGTTATCGTTTCTGAAATACATAGCCACTAATTATGTGCTGACCCTTTCAAAGCCTATCCCAAAACATATATAAGCTCGTTTGTATGGACACGCATGCCCTCGATGTAATCAGTGAGAACTCACATAAAACGTGTTGGGTGGACAAAAAGTGCTTCCCCAAGTACGGGTGATTTTAATTTTCAAGTCAGAATCACTCTCACTCCAGCTTTAGACTTTTTAATTGTTCTGCTTTAAATTTCCCACTCATGAGGTTATCGAGTACATTGGTTTTTTTCCGAGGGCTTCAAAATGAGTTTTTTGCTCACGACAAGTGCGTTCTCCATCAAGTTTAAGTTGGGAGTAAATTTATCGTGTTTGCAAAAATCGCATTTGCGCTTAGTTCTATTCCTAAAAGTACACGCTTTTCTTCAAGCACTTTTCTACATGCCTTTCTACAAGCACCTCCAAACTCCTCTGCCCCGGTAAAAGATGCACTGGTCCATCTTTTGGGGGATGGCTCGTAGGGTAAAGTGGGCCTTAAAACGAGTAAAATTACTGCTGATCAAAGAGTCAAACATGTAGGCAAATAAATAAAGTACTAACTTAAAGAAAAATTACAATAAATTCTCAATATTATTGTAACTTGTCAAATAAAAGAAGGAAAGTATAAGTCCTGACACGAAATTTAATTATAGAGCGGTCGTCACTGAGACTAATTATTTCACTAACTGAAATACTTTTATCTTACGTAACACTATTTTTCATGAACTGGAATAAAGTTTTTTTATTCATTTTAGCAAATAATAAGCTTTCAAACGAACAATAATTCTTTGAGATTATTGTTGATTCGTAAAACAAAATCATACACATAATCGGAAGTCAGATTTAATGAAATAATAATAAAAAAATTATCTGGCACTAAAAGAAATGGAACACTCTGAGAATGGAATTTTTAGGTTGATAAATGTATTACTTGACGCAGACTACTTTTCATGAGATCCCTTGCACATAAAAACTATCCCAACCTTTTAATCTTTACTAAACAGACTCAATTTTCTTTACTACTAAGTTTAAAAACTACTCAAATATCAAAACTAACAACGTCAATGCCAATTCAAGAATGCAACGTCAGTTTTAAAATGTACTTGGGCTCAACTTTCGAAGTTTTTTTATAACTCAAATAGAAAATAGATAATATAGAGAAAACAGAAAAACCGCAGCCCATTAGCAGATAGATTACATGTGTATTTTCGTCGTCCCCGACAGTAAAGTTTGTTGTTTACGTCCCACAGTGATACAGAGTCCAGAAAAGCTGGCCAAAAATCAAATTTTTGAGTTTTGTGCATTCTTCTGTATACGTTTAGATCTGGTTTATAGGTAGTCTTAGCATGAAATTCCAGACCGGGCAGGTATATACCTGCTGTAGGGTCGCCTCGACAGCAGTCGACATTTAGCCGTTGTTCGGTACGCACCAAACAAATGTACGCATCGGAAAATTCTTGCCTGTTTCAAAGTGCTGTTAAACGGACAAATCTATCGCAATTTGAATTCTGCAATATGGAATTACTTTCTGAGGGTATGCAAAATATAATGTTATGTACATTTATTGCTTAGTGTATGTTAAAAAATATCTAAATTTTCCAACAATTAAACCTAAAAAGTTGAACTCTTTTTTTCTCAAATTGATTTTCCAATGGAGTTTTAAAACTGTCTTCGTGAGTCTCGGTCTCGTATTGACAAGGAATAGATAGTGCATAGTATCAAGTATAATATATTTAAAAACTGGCTGCTCAGAAGTGCTCAACGAATAGTTAGACTAATTTTTTGGGAGAAACACGTGGCGTGACATTACCGGACATGTAAATGTAATGCATTGAACTCTTAGTAGTTAGAACTGTATTTCTCTCATTTGACTGCACTGTAGGGTCTTTGACAGAAAAGGTGTATTAGTGTATACGTAGACGGCACGGGCGATTCGACAAGGACTGCTGAGGGGCTCCCAGAGCAGCCATGTATGAAAAAAAGTAGCTACCTGCTGTTTACACTTTATTATACCTGTTCTATAAGTCTGTAACGCTATAACCGGTACCACTTCTGCACAACGCTGCTACCTGTCCAAAGCTACCTCTAAAGATTTTAATAACATTGACAAAATTATAAAAACGGATATTGCATGCGTGGACTCGTTTTTTCGAGTGCTCTTTGCATTTGTCATATAAGCTCACAACTCAAAAGTGGCAAGCGACCACTGATTATCTATCTATATATGTATGAGATCCATACTGAATATGTGCATCTATGTATGTGTGGTGTGTTGTAGTTGTTTTTTTTTTTTTTTTTGACGGCCAGACGCATATGCGTTTGCGCATTGTCTTTTCACATTTTCAGATGCTATCCATCTTTTTCGTTGTGTCTAGTCGGTTCGTGCTTATATTAACTATAGCATTGCCCAATTTTTTACTTTTTCTTACTTATCGATTACCATATGATCTGTTTCTCGTCTTTTGTGTACGTGTAATTAAAATTACCACTACGTACATTTTTTTACAAACTTTATTTCAAGTTTAGAGTTAATTGTAGGTAATCGTGACTACTACCTTGAAAGTCTCGCACTCTATATGAAAAAGCACACATTCAATGCATGAACTGGAAAACCAAGATTAAAGTGTCGTTCAATAAAAGTTCTTTTTTACTGTACTTTAAGGAACTTAAAAAAAAGTGTATTCTTTTAGCAAGTATTCACTATTGAATAATGCATAAGTTTTGTGGTTGATCGGTCTGTCCAATCATTAAGCACGTTCGATTATCCATCGTTCGTTCGTTTGCACTTCATTAAGACCTCGATTTATAGGACCAATGCTTATGAGGAACGCACGATTCACCAAGTGATTCATTTTTTCCTGCGTTGACCAACTCAACCTATTGAACAAACTCTCCTGTACGACGAAAAATCGTATACATCACTCGGCCGTAAGGTGGTTGATAGACGACACACTCCATGCGGCCGTACATCAGCCTCTTCACGGCCTTGTGACGTAATATACTATATTATCACCATGTATAAGCACAAGCCTTATATGATTATATCTAGCAGATAAATCCTAAATGTGATTGATGACCAATGACATGAAGAGCAATCTTTTTTTCTATTTCTATGGCTACCATTGCCTTTGGCCTCTTACATAATTAGGATTCTATATTTAATACATAATATAGGTCTCACTTTGTTTTAAAAATTTAATTCAAAACTTGATCAAATATAAGATTTTTTTGTACACTGTTTTCAGATGGAGTATTTACAAACCCTATCAGTCTTACGTGGTAAAAAAAAAGACAATAGCTCTGAAACTATTCCATCAATGTTCAATGCAGTTGCTAAAAATAATCCACAGAAAATTGCACTTTTAAGTGAAGGTATTTATAAAATTTTTTTATTATATTATTCATATTTAAGTACTATCACATGTACTTTTACAAACATAGAATAAAAATGGTAAAAACAGGTTGTACCACATAATCTGCTAAAATCAAACAGGAAGTTTTTCGCAGGATCTCACAAGAATCAATGTATGATTTTTTTCAGCAAATTTTATCAAGAACTTGTGACTGTGTAATGTTTTTTTGTACATGTTTGACAGATTCTTAATAAAGTTTAAGATCAGGAATTGTAATTTTTACATGCATAGTATAAAAATTATATGTCCTCAAATGTTTTAAAATAGACGAATACAACCTTCCTTTAAAAGTGGATAACCCAGTTAGGAAAAAGAAGAGTAATAATAAGTATATATAGCACAAATAAAAATTCTTATAAGTTAAAACATCAAAAAGTGATACATGCTAGAAAAATTCAATGATTGACTTTCTTAAATTATTTTGTACTTGTGTGACAAGCTTATATTTTGTAACAGTCAGTATATTTGTAAGTTTGAAATGCGATGTACTATAAAATTAACATGTCTAAAACCTACAAAATCAGTAACTATGACAATTTACTCACGTTTGTACAAAGTTTCACGTAAACTCTGTTATTTTTTCAATACCTGCATTATTTTTTCAATACCTGCATGATAAGAAGCATCCAGTCATGTTTTTTACATTAAAAACCCAAATTTACAGTGACTTTTATTTTAATATCTTTAATGAAATCGGTTTTTATTTAAAGTTACAAATAACCTTACATTTTTTAACACCATAAGTTTATAACACCTGTTTTTTAAATGAATTAAATTTCTTATCATTTAACTTATATTTGAGATTTTTTTCTTTTGTTTTCTTTTGTATAATCTGTACTAATGTACAGCTAGGTAGAGAGAGAGCTTTGTAGCAAATGCTGAGTAAGTTCAGGGTCAAGAAAAAGTTTGTTAAGTTGGTTCTTTCATGACTTCTGAGTCTAAGGTACCACTATCAAGTTTATGATTTTTAAAACTGCTCAAATTTTAAGTGACTATAGGTAACTGTTGTTCATTGAGCCAAATGAAGTATAACGAAGATTTTACATTTCCCAATGTGACTTACCGTTGGAGAGAAAATATCGTTATAATTCTCTCTCGTACGTCTCTGCTCGACAACACTCTCCCTCTTCGCCCCTTCACTGGACCTGTCTCAAAAGGGGATTCGCGTATTGGGCAAATGAACACAAAAGGCGATGTTGACTTTATTTTACAGATTTATTGAAATAAACACAATCGCTATCTACAATAACTTCCCGTACCTTCTCTCGGTCTCGATGCTATGGCGCAGGCCCTCGATCGCCACCACAACGCCAGTGGTGCGCTTGGAGAGCCACTAGTCCGCTCACACGCACACACACTCACGCACCTTTACACCCACTTCCCCTCTCACACTACTCTCGGTCAGGGATCAGGTCCCCTCGGCGTGGTTGCCTGTCCGTACCAACACACTCCCACACTCACACTCAGCGTAATCTATAGGTCCCGGGCGTGGATTGCCGTCGCGACTGGAGACGGTCACAAACACGCCTTACAACTCACAGCATCCCGACGTCGGCTCTCGATCCGTCCTGCCCTTACACCACGACTACGCGACTACTCACTTGCTCTCGGTCTCACGCGCCCTTTCTTCCACTCTCTCTCTCTCTCTCTCTCTCTCTCTCGTCTATCGCTATGGCTGACGATCTCACCTGCGTCCCCACGTAACCCACACACTGTACCTTGGCGAATCCTATGCTTCCTTACAGTAAGTCCAGTCCACCATGAGCGACAAGGGTTGCAGTCCAGGAAGTCGACGCTGTGTGAGCCTGGACCTCTCTCGCCTGCTGTCTGGTACACCTCTCACCTCGGGCTTGGCTCAGGCCATCACGGGAGGACGCTTTGTCTCAAGATGGCCGCCGTTCAGGGCTGGATGGGTCGGGATCAGGCTTATTTTTCCGGGTGTCCTTCTTCCCGCTTACTCTCTCACTCGCTCTCACTCTCTCGCACTTAATACTCGCTGTAGACTCGGCTCTCTTGCTTCACGTACTCTCTCCTACCTTCGCGCTCGGTGGTCTCACACCCACTGAACTCATCAGTCGCGTCCGTCCCCAACTGGTCGCTTGGTAGGTCAACTGACTATCTTTTGACCTACCTATCCGGTCCCTACCTTATCTTACGGATAATGCTTACGTGCTGACGCTTCAACACTTACATCATCACATTCACTCGTACGCAGGCTACAATTCTGGTGTAGGCGTGTGTCTCCTTCTCTGGCTTACCGTTAGTCGTTTTTAAAACACACGAAGATTTTGGTTATGGGAGGATCCCCTTAAGAACACTAATTGGTTTTAGAATAGGGGCGTCGACAGTAACGTGCAAAATTGTGAAGCAAATTTTGATACGTCACAAACTCTCCCCCCCTAGGCTAGACATCCCCTGGATGTTCTTACGCCTGTACAGTATCATCGACGCCCCTGCTTCCTTAGCATATAGTTTACAATTAAACATAAATAGATAAGATCATACCTTGTCACACGTTACTTACGTGAGGCCTTAACCTCTGACTGCAACGGCCACTCTGGGCTCTCCTTCGATCTTCTGAACCTCGGGTCGTTGTTGGAGGTACGTATGGTCCTGTACCTACTTTCCCCTATTGTCCAGATTCCTGCCTATTGTCTGGTCCCAACTTCTTCTGCTCTCTTTTCGCCTGTGTCCCTCTCTCCCCCCTTGATTCCACTAGTTTCCTTGTTCCCTCAGCTCTTGGAATAGGTTTCAGTTTATACTTAATAAATAGTCTGGAGTCTTAGGTCCGGAATTCACAACTCCCCTTTATGGTTGGATAGTTTCTCTTCTGGCACACTTTTCATTCTTTCCCCCAGACGTACCCTACCGGAAGGTGGTTGGGTCTTCACCTCGCACCCCACGCCAATTCGTTTCTTAATGTCTCTGGTATGTGTTTGCACCTGGGGCAATTAGCGATCGTCACCCCCACCGTCCTACAGGAGATACAAGAACGAGCAGTGGAGTTCTGTCTACTGGGGCATTTATGTGCTATATGTCCCTTTTGACCGCAGGCAAAGCATAGTGTATCAGGACACTCGGACATCCGATGCCCTACGGTTTGGCACTTGAAGCAGGCACCGTGAAAGGTATTCTCGGTAACTCCTCCTCCACACTTCCCCAGCTGAGGCTGGGTGTTCTCTTGGATAGTAGAAGCTAGATTGCTTTGTCCCGGTCGCTGCCTCCATGCCAGGTTACCCGTCCACTCCTTCCCCTTTCCTCCTGATATCCTATTTATCCCAGCTATTCTTTGCGTAGCAACCGCAAAAGTCGGGGTTACCCCTGTCGCTTCTGTAGCCGTTTCAGAATTAGGTACCTGAGTATCTCCTTGCCCCTTTTCGCTCGACTTTGTCGTATTCTGTTTCTTCTTCTTCCCTGGAGTCGCCTCCGCGTTGCCGGTGACCGTTTCCTTTACCTCATGTATCTCCAATACATTGGTCTGCGTTCGCTCTGCTATGTACGCTGCTCCGGTCACATGCAGAGCGCTGGCAACTGGAGGGGGTACGTATCTTTCATTCAAGTTCTTCTGTCTCTCCCATCGTTGAACAAACTCTTGAACATCCTCGAGCATGCTGATCACCTTATCTTGCATCGCCCGCCGATATTCTGGGAGTAGATATCGGTAGGCTTGATCTGCCTGTTCTTGGATGGACGGGGGACGTCTGAATTTGGAGACAATATATTAAAAATTGGCCAAAAACACCGATACTGTCTCCCCTTTTCCTTGGGTCCGAGCATACAGGTCTTGTCTTGAATCCTCCTCCTCAAGCTCTCCCCTAAACTGCAGGACAAACGCTCTCTCGAAATTTTTAAAGGTCGTCAGGGACTGTCTCTTGACCCGAAACCAGCGCGTGGCATGGTCGGAGAAGACGCTAGGTAGTGCTCCTAAGATGTGTTTATCCATTAAATCCGAGCTACCTCTAAAGTCATTGAGATTGTCTAAAAATTTCGCAGGGTCACTTCCCTTGGCTCCCGAAAATTTGAATGCCCAATCTCTCAGTTGTTTTACGGCCGAAGTCACATTAGAGTGGGGTTCAGTTCTCAGGTGCCCTGTTCTCCGAGGCTGATGTCTCGGGATAATGGAGGACCTACCCCTCTGTGTCGGATGTCTACCTATTGGCTCACCCTCTCTCCTTCCTGCTCTGGGATCCATGTAAATCTCGTCTTCTCTTCTTTTTCTGTTTCTCTTCCTTTCTGTCACCACTCTTTGGATTCCACTTACTCGTTCGGGGTCGCTTTCACTTTTGGTTAGCGGGTAACTCCGTCGCCATTCGGATTTGCGTCGGATGTCCCCTTGGTCACTACCATTCTCTTGGGTCTTGGGGAGAAGGTGTTCTCCATACCCCGGGGTCTCTGACGCCCGTTGTTCCCCTCGAATGGTTGCTCTCTTCTGGATGTATGGTGTTCGAAACATCTTACCCTTTTTCTCCTCCCTCCCCAACCTTTGGTCCCGCTTATACTCCTCTCTCCTTGATACCGCAGAGATCCTATCCATCCAGGGCAGGCCCATGCGTTGAGTCTCATCACTTGGTTGTGCTTTGCCCTCCCAGCTGTGTCCTTCAGAACCGCGATTGAGCTCGTCCCTCTGAGGTGGCCCTTCTTTGCCTTCGCATCTTCTCATGAATCTTGCGTCATCCCTTTCACTCGTTACAGGGGGCCGCTAGCCTTTCGAGAACCGATTAGCCGCGCTCAGTCCCTGTCTCCCATTATCGCTGTCCCACGTCTCTACGAACCTTTGCTTATAATCTTCCCAGCTGTTCGCAGTTTTATATTTGGTCCCACCGGTTCGGTCTCCTTCGTTATACCTTTTGTCTGATCCATCTGTCCCACTCCAATAGGTCTTGCCTGACTTCCAACCCAGCTCCTCGGGGCCACTGTCATCAGACTAACCGCACATATCCACCTCAGGGCCCTCGCTATCCTCTGTCATGGGCCTCGACGGTGTCCGAGATTCCAATCCAACCCAGTATTTTTGGAATTGGTCCTTCATCCACGGAGGAGCCGGCACATTACTCAATACCTTAGGGGTGGCTGCCGGCGTGGAGTGATCTCCCTTTGCCATGATATCTTGGTACGTGAACGGCTTTGGTATCCCTGCGCGTGGTTTTGACAGATGCAGGCCCGTGTTTGTCGTGGCCGTGACGGTCGTCGTCGTGGAGGCCGTAGCAATGGAGACGGGCACCGAAGCTACGTTGAGTCCGCTGGCTCCCACATGCGTCGAGGCCCTCGTGTGTCTTACCCGGGGCTCGGGAGTGGAAACATTCCAAGTCCCGATGTCCTCGTTAGTTGGGGAATATAACTTTCCCCTCCACCCACACGACGGTTTGCTTGTGGTACGGGCCAATCTCTTTGGTGCCCCACCCTCTTGAGTCTCTTCTCTTCCACGTCTCGTAGGGGTAGTCCCCCTAAAATCTTTTCCCATTCGTCCCTTATCACTTTCTCTATCTGAATACTGTCTCCCCGTACTTCTTCGCTCCATTAGTCGATTTTCCTCCTCGTTCAACAACTCTTCATCTGAAAGAGCAAGGCTCTCCCGTAACGCTGCTTGCAGTGTTGATTCGGCTTAGTCGTCTGCATAAACCGAAATTTCGGTGTTTTTGGGTTGCATTTCTATCAAGCAGAAACGCAACAACCGATCCCGAATCACTTCTTTCTCCCTTCTAGTACTCAGACTTCTCGCCTAAAGTTCTTCTTCCACTTCTCTTGCCGATAATTTATTTACTGACCTCTTTACGGCTCGGTACTCTCGTTCTAATTTCCCTAATCGCATGGCTTCATCACTCACTTGCGGCCTCATGTTCCCGAATTTAGTTGCGTTAGGTTAGGAAGCTTCACTGACCTTGACTGGCTCCTGAATGGCCACACACTCCCGCTAGGCCTTAGGTATCCAAGCTGTTGTCACAAATTGTCCCCACTCGTCTATTACCACCACTTAGGCACTGACACGGTGTATTGCACTCGTCTTCACGATGTTCTAACCCACAAGAATCACCCTATACAGCCGATGTCCTCACTTACGGGAATTTGTCCCACAGTATCTGACGAAGATAATTTAGCCCCCCCCCCCCAAAAAAAACAAGTTGTAGAAAGTCCCAAAATACTTTTTAGTAAGTAAGTTCACCTTTCAAGAAATATTATAGTGAAGCTACTAAATGTCCCAAAATACTACAAAGCTTAAAAAAAGATACTTTAGTTCATCAGAAAATAATTTCTAATGTGTCGACAAACGTCTTGTTTACCAGCTACCACACACGGGGCTGCTAGTATATATATACAGCGCCACGTCGTGTCGCGCTATAAACCACCGTTGACCTTAGTTTGTTTGATTAACACTACTGGGGCCCCCTGGACACTTAATAACGAGGATCTTGCTATCCCGCTATTCTTATTCACAGGTTCCAATAGTTGTAGCTTTTCACAAATTTCTATTAACCTCAAAACGGCTGACAACAATGACACAATTTACCTATACTCGTACTCTATTTACGCTATACAAGCTTTAACTTGCCAGACGCGCTCTCCCCACAAAGGATGCCATTTATGACGTAGATTTTACATTAAAAACAAAAGGCAATGTTGACTTTATTTTACAGATTTATTGAAATAAACACAATCGCTATCTACAATCACTTCCCGTACCTTCTCTCGGTCTCGATGCTATGGCGCAGGCCCTCGATCGCCACCACAACACCAATGGTGCGCTCGGAGAGCCACACTAGTCCGCTCACACGCACACACACTCACGCACCTTTACACCCACTTCCCCTCTCACACTACTCTCGGTCAGGGATCAGGTCCCCTCGGCGTGGTTGCCTGTCCGTACCAACACACTCCCACACTCACACTCGGCGTAATCTATAGGTCCCGGGCGTAGATTGCCGTCGCAACCGGAGACGGTCACAAACACGCCTTACAACTCACAGCATCCTGACGTCGGCTCTCGATCCGTCCTGCCCTTACACCACGATTACGCGACTACTCACTTGCTCTCGGTCTCACGCGCCCTTTCTTCCACTCTCTCTCTCTCTCTCTCTCTCTCTCGTCTATCGCTATGGCCGATCTCACCTGCGTCCCCACGTAACCCACACACTGTACCTTGGCGAATCCTATGCTTCCTTACAGTAAGTCCAGTCCACCATGAGCGACAAGGGTCGCAGTCCAGGAAGTCGACGCTGTGTGATACCTGGGCCTCTCTCGCCTGCTGTCCGGTACACCTCTCATCTCGGGCTTGGCTCGGGTCATCACGGAAGCACGCTTTGTCTCAAGATGGCCGCCGTACAGGGCTGGATGGGTCGGGATCAGGCTTATTTTTCCGGGTCCTTCTTCCCGCTCACTCTCTCACTCGCTCTCACTCTCTCGCACTTAATACTCGCTGTACACTCGGCTCTCTTGCTCTACGAACTCTCTCCTACCTTCGCGCTCGGTGGTCTCATACCCACTGAACTCATCAGTCGCATCCGTCCCCAACTGGTTGCTTGGTAGGTCAACTGACTATCTTTTGACTTACCTATCCAGTCCCTACCTTATCATCCGGATCATTCTTACGTGCCGACGCTTCGACACTTACATCATCACATTCACTCGTACGCACGCTATATTTCTGGTCTAGGCGTGTGTCTTTTTCTCTGGCTTACCGTTGGTCGTTTCTACAACACACGAAGATTTTGGTTATGGGAGGATCCCATTAAGAACACTAATTGGTTTCAGAATAGGGGCGTCGACAGTGACGTGCAAAATTGTGAAGCAAATTTTGCCATGTCACAGAAGTACTATGTTGAAATTTTAGATTATAATATTTGATATAAAAGTTCATAGATATGATTACGTAAAATTTGCATTTAACCTACAAGTACTAGCAGTTAATGCTTGCCTATGCTTTTAACATAGGAAACGAAAATGTATGCCTGTGTTTCTTTTAATATCGTTTGATTAAGTTCACGAATTGAGTATTTCGAGATGATAGTCTATTAAGTATTTTATAAGCTGAATTTTGTTATTNAAATAACGAACTGTTTAACGTAAGCTGTTACGGGACAAATGCTAAGACCTTAAAACAGTATATCGTTGTACTAGATAAAAAATTGTAAAAATATATGTTTATACTTTTTAAACAGCGGATTTACGTGATCCTTAAATTTTTATCTCTATATATTCTTATTATCGAGGAAATGATGACTTTCAAAATTAAAAGTCATAATTTTGGTTAGGTCTAAAACAGTGGGGCCTTTATGCCATATAAATGAGCTAAATTATGTCTTATTGGTGATGCCATGAGCTTCCCAAACCCTTGACTCCCTTTTGACACCCCACCCATGAAAAAGTACACGTTTTTATACTTGAATTTAGTGGCCATATAAGGTGTTACTTTTCAAATTGCCATACCAAAAATGTGGGACTAAGCTTATTTATTATAGTTTTTAGAAATAACAATATTTTATTTTATCGACTTGAAAAGCTTACAAGAACATTAAAATCCCTATTTTAAGTGTTCAAAGACTGTATTCAACCTCTTCAAAGAGTATTAAGGTAGAGTTTTTAATATCAAGATAAAAAATAGTCTGATCACTCGACAACATATAAGTCATTGACCAATGTAACAGTATTTATTGATAGAGCTGCGTTTTATATGCTGTATACCATAATTTTTTGTGAGAAATACTATATAAATGTACAGTAATTTTTCTATTCTTGTACACCTGCCAAAAGTATGACTTTCTTTTCTGGTTTCAGGGAGCAAAGTGCCACATATTTTCGATGTGAAAAATTATATGTACTGCCAGTAGAAAGAAATATTAACTATATTAAATATTTGCTGTGTTTACGAATAGATGATAAATACAGGAAGTGCAAGAATCTAATCATAGAAAAGGAATGCATTAACTTATTTTATCTAGATATTAGAGTTTCAGTAAATACTAAACGTCTTGCGCATAGTTGTACTCAATTCAGCAAAAACACAAAACCGAAATTCCATATTTTAAAAACACCTTTGTTTCCGTTTGTGACAGCCATAAAAGTGTAAGTACCATCTTTTTAAAATAAAGTAAAATTTTTTAAATAACAATGACTCACGAGACGTAACTACAGAGCTTCAAATTGAAAGTTACTTTCATGTCTTGAAGTTTGTCAATTGTCTCAGCGAATGCCAAGACTGAAGGAAATTGCTGTCTGTCACGTATGAAAAATAATGACAAGATATTAACTATATTTAAAGTGATATTCGGTATAAATACTCTATTTCCAAGTTGTTCTCCTGTGATAATTTCAGCTTCAATATTTTAAACAAATAATTTTATAATTTTTGTTTATGTACTGTTGAACAAACAGTCTGCTACACACAAATTTCGTATTAAACATAACTATTGCGATAACTTTCAGTAAAAAAATGGTTAGTTGCCATAAGAGCACATTTCTATAATTGAAATTTGATTTATTATTTTTTTGCATTTATATTCATCTCCCTATTCTGAAATTAAGACATGAACTGTGTTGTAACTTAATGAATGATTACTCAAGGTGTCATGTTATTCTGTTTATAATGAGTTCATAAAGGACCCTCATTAATTTTAAAAAATTTAATTTGTCTCTGTCTGATTTAATGATGGTATATTCTTGTGTTGTGTTATTTGTATTGATTGAGCTTTTAACAAGATAATAAATAATGAAGAGTACTAGATAACACAACAAGAATGATTAATTTAGTGTCTTGGACCAGCATCAGATGTCAGTGACCTGACTCAAGGCACTTGCTTATCTAATTAAAGTACCAAGCAGTGTGTGACAAAATATTGTAAGCAAAATCATAGTACATAATGTGGTACAAAATCAATATCTTTGAAATTACTTGCTAAGACGTTTACCTGCCACATAACAAACATTAACCATTAAGTACGGTAATATTTTCACTATTCTGTTATGGTAGCATCATCAGTATTCTTTTATCAAGTATTTTAATTTGTAAAAAAATCTTTCTATTTTACAAAAAATCTATGCATTACGTTAAAGTAAAAACATAAATGCAGTCTTAATAAATGCCCAAATAAACTAAAAGATGACGCTTTAAGTAATTAACGCTTTTAATTTTTTCTGCCTGTACTGCTACTGGCATGTGGAGTATAATAGTGATACTGAAAGTCCACTTTTATCACAAATTAAAAAAGAATTGAAGAGCTATTACTACATTGCGTCAAGACAAAAAGCTTTTGCATCTGACTACTTACACTTCTTACAAGCCACTAATGCTTACGCACATGTAGTAGCTTGTAAGATGCTTAGAACCTCTGTGTTTAGCAAACACAATCCACTTGGCTGATTCGGATAATTCTTCGAAATATGGTGAAACTTACAAAAGTTACAAAAATTGTTTAAATTTATCATTTTTACTTTTTTTTAGTTCTTTAGTTCTTTGTTTTCAAGTTTTGTACGATAAAACAATAAACGTTAAGTCTTCAATACAGAAAAAATAAGAAATGTAATTGGAAATTATATGTATTATTTAATATATTAAAAATAGCAATTACAACGTTTATAAAATCTCAACTATCGTTGATTATAAGCAATAAAGATAAGATGAATTTTTTTAATCGTCTGCTCACAAATAAAAGTATCAATAAAAACATCAATAAATTACTACTGCTCAATACTCATTTTCCTGAGTGATCATTGGCAGGCTGTATGTGGCCTCATCACTTTCTACTAAATACCTTCACAAATTTTTTCAGCCGTATATTGACACTTACATAGATTTTTGTATACTCAGTTTTAAGGCATGTAAGAACTATCTTTCATTAAAGTAAGAAAGTTAACACGCTCGTTAGAGGTACACTTCTATTGTTACTTACAATTAAAAAATACTAAAATGTCTGGGGCATTCCACATCAAACCACACAGTCCAAAAAAATTTTTGGTAGAAACAAATGTTTATCAATAGTACTTAGTAAGACTAGAATTTAAGCCTCCAAGGGTCAAGTGACTAGTGTTAGTAGTAGTTAAGAAATTCAAATGTAACTATGGAATTTCGAAAAGTATGTATATCGTGTAATGTTACAAAGTTATTTATGCGGTGCATTCCACATATTAGACCCTATAAAAATCCTTATCACCTCACCTAAAGCCCCCACATACCACCGACCACTTTTTTCCCACAAAATAGGAAAAAAGTTAGCATTCTACTTCATTATTTTGACTATAACCTTTTTGTCTCCCAGACCCTCAATACAACTTTGCTTGTCCCCCTACTAATGTCTTATTGGCCCCTTACAATCCACCGCATAGTTTTTGTTAAACCATCACTGACCCTTTGCCAACGTTTGCAGACTCCAAACTACTTGGTTATTGTTAACAGACTAGATTGATGTTATACAAAAAGGTAGTCCGCACATTTAATCTTACACCTGTCATAATGTCATTAGTTATTATACATATTTATTGAGTTATTTATGTCACAAAAGCCAATAAAGGTTGACGCATTAGTCGAATAATGTTGCTGTACCAAACGCGTCTTTTTTATTTCTTACTTTGGCCCCAAAACTAACAAAAGATAAATCAGGCCATACTAACATAAAGGGTGACAACCATTTAACAATTATGATAAACATCAGCATACATCTGATATTATTCACAAAATATCACTAGACATTATTATATGTCGATCAGTACTCGTGTTCTTCACTTATGCGATAGAGATCGTACATGTGTCATATCAGGTAAAGTTACCTTAAAAAATTGCAACGTTTATCAGTTGTATAATGTGTCCTCAGAGGACGAAGAAGATGTGAACTATAAAGATCATGTCAGACATTCAAGCACTGTAATAAAATATGAAAAAATTAATAAAGGATCAAATAGTATTAAACAATCGTAGAACAATTAAAAATGAGTTTCTAAGGACTTCAAGAAAATTATTGGCTTGTGCAATTTACCTTTCACTTACGATTAAAGCTTGTGACGGATCAACATGAAGGTCATGTTAAACTGGTTTAATTTTGTCTAATAACAGTATTGCGTTTCTATAGCTAAGAAGATTCTTAACTAAGTCAATAATAAGCTAATTTGGCTCCAGAGAGTCATGAATGGTGACAATTCATGACCTTACAGTTATATCAAGAAAACAAAAGCCAGGTCATCCAAATTGAAGCTGCTGTATTAACCAGGATAAAGAAAATGATATTAAAAAAGCATTTTTTCTAATACTACAAGGCCTGTACTGTCAGTTGAGAGTTGAATTTGGTGTTTCTTGGTCCTCATCAAGAAATTAAGCTAGTATCCTTTGAAATAATTAAAAAAAAATCAAATTGTAACGTTAAAAGTATTGTAAAAAAAAAAAAAAATAAACCATATTCCAAAAGTAAACAAATTATTTATTTTGTGTATATTTACACAAAAAATTATAAGTCTTCAATAATGCTGATTTTTTGCCTAAGAACAAAAAATGTTTGTTCAAAACTTTTACATTTATAAATTAAATACGATCAATAAGTATACAAAGCGTATCATCTAAATCATAGTATCAAGAAGTGCATATGTATAGATGGCAGCATTTTTTATACAAGCACTCTAAATCGTCCACACAGGCCCTTTTTCTCAATATCCGATGTACTTATGACTCACAATATTAAACCACATAATTTCTTTTTCAAAAAATTATCTTAGAAATAAATAAGACTAAGAAAAATATCCTCCCCAGTACGAATCAAATATACAACCTCCTGTTTACTAAACAGTTGCATTACCACTTGAGCTATCGAGGAGCCGTACATTCACTCGCACCGTAAGTTTAGATAAGTTTCTCATTTTTTAATTTAAGAGCTGTCTCTTACTTAAGCTCGATATAGTAGGTATATGACTCTATTGCTTGATGGTAAACTAGAAATTTAATACGACCAATGGACATACAAGCGAATGTTAATACATCTTAATCGCTGTATCAAGAGGTACATATGTATATATGGCGGCACTTTATACAAGCACTCTATATCCTTCATACATGCTCTTTTTCTCAATATCCAATATATTTAAGACTCAAAATACTAAACCACATAATTTCTTTTTCCAGAAATATTCTTAAGAAATAAATAAGAATAAGAAAAATACCTTCCCCGAGTGCGAATTGATCACACAACCTCCTGTTTACTAGACAGTTGCGCTACCACTTGAGCTACCAAGGAGCCGTACATTTACTCGCACCGTAAGTTAAAATAAGTTTCTTATCCCTAATTTTTAGAGCTGTTTTCACCTAAGCTCATTATACTCTACTACTATAGACTACTACATACTACATACTATATAAATAACTTCTTTGCTTGTCGGTGAACTAGAAATCAAATAGGACTAATAGGTATACAAGCGAATGTTAATACATCTTAATCACTATATCAAGAGGTGCATATGTATAGATAGTGGCATTTTTTATACAAGTACTCCATGTCCTTTATACATGCTCTTTTTCTTAATATCAAGTGTACTTAAGACTTACAATTCTAAGGAATTCTGTGGCTTAGTATTGTGAGTCTAAAGTATATCGAATATTAAGAAAAAGGGCACGTATGGAGGATATAGAGTGCTTGTATGAAAAGTGCCGCCATCTATATATATATGCAGCTTTTGAGACAATGATTAAGGTGTATCAACTTTTACTTGTATACCTTCCTGATCAGAAATCGTAAGTAGGCGATAGGTGGACCCCACCTCGGCAGCCTAGTTAACCTACTGAGGTCCAAGCGAGGCTAATGTACAGTGTTAGACAGCGCCGTGTAACGGGGCGCTAGGTAGGTAGGCCCTACGTAGGTACCCTCGTTTGGTCATTTTTTTTATATTAGGAAATCATTTTATCAGAGCAGAAATGACTTAGTGTTATAAAATACCTACAGTAAAAACTTTCGTCATGAAAAATTTATCAATGCAGCAACTTATATAAATGTAAATTAATTTTTTTACAACTAATGTACGGTTAAGTATACATAGTGTATAAAATTATAGTTAGTATTATACATTAGAATTTCACATTAAATCTTTGTTTAAGGAGTTTATTTTTTGTTTACCCTGGATGCTTTTTTAAGAGTCCAATTATTAAAATATAAAAAGATAGTTTCAAGACTACTTTAAACATCGTCTTCAGATGTAATATGTTACTTCTTCGGAGTGTTGCTGACAGCAACTTGCTGTTACGTATAGAAATAAATAAATCTGAAATTTTGTACTATTAAATCCTTTTTTTTGTTACGTTATAAAGAGTGCTTTAAATAATTTCTCAACAATTATTCAACTAATTAGTTCAGCTATTTTCAGCTGAATATAATGCAAGGAATTACATGTATTGATAAAAATACCGACCGTAGGATACATGAGAATATGAGTACTGAACTCGAAAAATGCAGGACAGCAGAACACATAAACGTAGACATATGCATCTATACACATGTATACAAGAATACATATAATACGTACTCTCATACTGATGTGTGTGTGCGTAAGCAGTAGGACGAGAATAATATATCTATACATAGATAACCTAGCTAGGCACTACCTCGCGCCAACCTCACGCCGCGATTCATGCCTACCTAAGCCCTACCATGGCATCCTAGCTAGGCCCTACCTTGCCAACTAGGCAGCCTAGTTAGAATTTTTGATCAGGTATTATAGTCATTTACCTACTATATCGAGCTTAGATGAAAGACAGCTCTAAAAATTAAGGATGAAAAACTTATCTTAACTTACGGTGCGAGTAAATGTACGGCTCCTCGGTAGCTCAAGTGGTAATGCAACTTTTTAGTAAACAGGAGGTTGTATATTTGACTCTTACGGGGAAGGATATTTTTCTTAGTCTTATTTATTTCTTCAGAAAATTTCTTTAATAAGAAATTATGTGGTTTAGTATCGTGAGTCTTGAATATATTGGATATTGAGAAAAAGAGCATGTATAAAGGATATAGAGTGCTTGTATAAAGTGCCGCCATATATACATATGTACCTCTTGATACAGCGATTAAGATGTATTAACATTCGCTTGTATGTCCATTGGTCGTATTAAATTTCTAGTTTACCATCAAGCAATAGAGTCATATACCTACTATATCGAGCTTAAGTAAGAGACAGCTCTTAAATTAAAAAATGAGAAACATATCTAAACTTACGGTGCGAGTGAATGTACGGCTCATCGATAGCTCAAGTGGTAATGCAACTGTTTAGTAAACAGGAGGTTGTATATTTGATTCTTACTGGGGAGGATATTTTTCTTAGTCTTATTTATTTCTTAAGATAATTTTTTGAAAAAGAAATTATGTGGTTTAATATTGCGAGTCTTGAGTATACTGGATATTGAGAAAAAGGGCATGTATGGAGGATATAGAGTACTTATATAAAAATTGCCGCTATCTATACGTATGCACCATTTGATACAATGATTAAAATGTATCAACATTTGCTTGTATATTGATTGGTCGTATTTAGTTTTTAGTTTACTTATGAGCAAGAGCCATATACCTACTATTTCAAATTTATATTTTTGAAGACACTTTCTTAACAGGAGTAAATCAACGACTTTAGAATTATCTTGCTCAAAAAATATGTAACGGAAACCAATGCTTTCCCTGACGTCCAGTCCCTACACAAGGATAAGAAAAACAAAAGGGATAAGAAAAGTTGATTCTTTAAAATGCAGTATTCAATCCCTAAGAAAAAAAAATGTTCGTTACTAGTAGCTTTTCTGTGTATAAAATGTATCTCATCAATTCTCATCAATTTTTTTATTTTTAAGTAAACAAACAGATAAAATAGAAATTTTCGATTTTGTGCGTCTTCCTACTGCAGGCAGCACTCATATACATAACATAAAAGCTTCTTCATCAAGGTTTTAGTAAACATGCTTGTAGAAAAGTATAGTTTTTTTTTATAAGTCTAAAAAATTTCAGGCTACTGTCTGTGATAGTCAGAAAACTAAACAAAATCTAAACAAACTTTTTTGTTTCCAACCCACAAAAGATTACTAAAAAATGCTAAGAAAATCAATTCTTGTTGTTTTTGTTAATTGTCATACTCTAAATGGTTAAGTCAAGTCAAAGAGGCATAATTACTGATAAAGCTAATAAAAAAAACAAATATAAGAATCTTTTCTATGAAAAATATGACTGGTTTTTAACATAGTATTGAAAAGTTATGTAAATGTACTTAACGTTACCGAACCCAGAATTTTTCACTACTTGTTAGTAAGAACAAAAGCTTAGGAGTCTTCAGTATATGCATTATTTCAGGACATACGCAAAGGTTGGCTAAAATTACCTGACAGTTAGAAATTTTCTACAACTAAAATCACTACTTAGACTAATGTACACTTCATATTGAAAAGAGGAAGCGAACCTTTAAAAGGACGAGCCAAACTGTCATGGTACCAGCACACGCAATCCTATATTGGAAACAAGAAGATGAACAAATATAGACTATCATCGCTTAGTATCATCAAGAAGCAGAGTCACTAATAAAGCGAAAAATCAATCCTATCTAGGGGAAATTCCAAGTTCAAAGTTGTTTTATTCATTTTGAACGTCATATCAAACGACAGGCCCATACAATTAGTAAAAGCTTCAAAAACATACGTTAAAGTTATGTTTAATAGAACAGACACTGTACACCTAGTTACATCACACGCATAAAAGGTGCAAGCCTCTTATTAATTTTAGCTTGTGAAAAAAGGAATTGATTATAATGTTGACTGCAATGTACTGAGTTTACATTTAATAAATATAATACTAAAATACCGCAGTTCAAGCTAACATCTCATGGGCCAATAAATGGAACAAATATGACGGCACAAATAATGTGAGTTATACATAAAAAACTTTTGATTTCTGCTGTTACATAAAAAATTTGATGGGCGAAATATCTTTATCCTAGTGAATGCATTAAACAATTATTTTCCAGTACAAGAAAATCCATATGAAAAATATGGAAAACACATAAATCTTTCCTTACTTCTGTATATATATTATACTCAGTTTTAAGGC
>NW_019379600.1:175813-258573 GCF_000648655.2 Copidosoma floridanum
AATTATTACAATTCTTTTAAAAATACTTGAATCCTCCCGTTTTGGTGTTGCCATCCTGATGGTGGGACCTAATATTGTACATTTACTTATGTTAAATCTTGTGCTTTTAAAAAAAATAGATATGAGAAACATCGACTTTTAAACTTTGTTGTGTTTTATTTGGTTTTCCGAGTGCGGAAGGTGACTAGAAACTGACAAAAATATTTTTTATTATTGGACACTTTCAATTGGGTAGTGATCTTTTATTAAGAATGATACAAATAAACAGTACGTACTAGGTCAGTACTAGTAGCACTATCATACGTATACTTATTTCAAAATTTAGTATGGAATGGAATTATACTACCGTGGTGTCAGTTAATGTGTGGTTGCAAGTAATTAAAATTTTTTAAATAATGATTTCTTTTCAAAATCAATGATGGTATACGGAAAAAAAGTTGCATATGTAACTATAACTTACTATAAAAAAAATTATTTTTTTGAAGTGATAACTTCTTAAAATACGCCTTAGTTAGAGACCATGGCGGCAAAACGTTCGAACAAACCTACACACTTATATATACTACACCTGTGGCAGTCTTAAAAGCTAACTTGTCGTGGATAAACCTAAGTTCTTTCGAAGCCAGTCAAAGTTTCAGTATATATAGGCATGTACGTACACGTATTCTCGTATTCCACATGACCTCTCCACAGCACTTCATAGACTTCCACTGGATCCCAACAGCCCCTATGTGCTCCCCACTATATATATATATATATATATATTCCTATATTATATAGTCGTAAGAGTTAGAGCAAGGTTTTGCTCTCCCCACCGCAAATAGTTTTTCTTGTCTAATATTATAATGCTACACAGATCACGTACAAAACATTTTTTTCGAGAATTTTTTTGTGGAATCATAGACACTCTTGATTTAAAAATTTTGAGTAACATTTGTCACACTGATAAAATTTTGCATCCATGATGGTGTATCTGGAAATATATTACAAAAAACGGAATGTTTACGATTACATAAATCTGAGTACTAGATGGTAGTGAAATTAGCTTTTTTAATGAAAGAGAAAATTTGCAAGAAAGTATAAAAATAGTAGAGAGCTATAAAATAGTTTTTTTGTTACTCTAAAATTTCATTCTAAACAATAATTTTGATTCCTAATTTGTTTTCTAATTCAATTTGGATAAACATTTTTTTTGGGTTTCTACATCTAGACAATGGAACACATAATTGCCCATGAGGAAATAATGGTTTTCTAAGGTATAATCCTAAGGCATCAAAACTTTGACCTTGAGATTTATTGATAGTCATAGAAAAAGCTAAGGTAAACAAAAATTGTTTTCTGTACAATATAAATGGTAGCAAAGAAGAATTGTTTGTTTGTAGTGTTATTCTTGGAATAAAGACTTTATCTCCTTTTTCTTTACCTGTTATTATTTCAGCTTCATTGTTGTATTTAAATAATTTTGTAATTCGTAATCTTGTACTATTGCAAAGTCCTTCAGGTATGTTTAAGTTTCGTATCAACATAACAATAGCGTTATTTTTTAAATTTAATTCATGTGGCAGATGACCTTTTTTAATACCATTTAAATTTCTGTAGGGAAATTAATATAAATATTATTGTCTGATTTATCTACTCCTTAGTGAGTTGCTTTAATAATACTAATGTTCCTACCATATCATTTAAAATTTTTTTGTTAAAAAAATGAGTGTATTCATTGTGAGATGTTAAGATAGCTTACTTTGTAAAAGAATCATCATCATTATTACAAATTGTAGAACATACATCATTTGTTTTTCATATCTGAGAAATTATAAAAATTTCAATTTTGCCTTTTCCTATATTAAGTAGCAATGAAGAAAATTTTTTATTCATTGAACATATATTGTTTTTCAAATGAAAAATATTAAATAAAGGCCCAAAACTGGAAAATTTTATGGTTTCTTGAACAATAGTAATTTTGCTTCCGTTCTTTACTGCTGGGAGAATTTGATGAAAGTCTCCACCTAAAATTATTATTTTATTTTCAAAAGGCTTATTACTCCTAGATAAATCTTTCAAAGTCATATCAACAACTTCTTACGCTTTTTTCGGTATCATAGAAGCTTCATCCCAAATAATTACTCCTACATTACGTAGTTTTTGTTTATCTGGCTCAAACTTGAAGAATGCACTTTCTATAGTGCTTAAGTCTAAAGGAAGTCTGAAAGTTCTGTGAGTGGTCATTCCCTTTGAGGGCAGAATAGAAGCAATACCAGTCCAAGCCATTGTTATAATAAAAAATTAAAAAAAAAAAAACAATTAACTAACGATACTGTTAAAACAAAATCAATTTGTGATTCTAACAATATCGTAATTTTGACGATATTTGAAATCTTTTAATACGTTGTCGTTTTAATTCTATAAAAATTAGGCATTGGTTAGGGAAAATCAAATGTGATTGTTAAAAATTCATGTAATTAATTATGATCAATGTTTATTTATTTCATATATAAATTTAAGAAACAATTAATATTATTCGGGTTCGTTTTCATACTTCGTAAATGTAATTTGCAATTACGGGGGTTGGTGTGCAGAGCGCGCAGGGGGCAGATATAGCTATAAGAGCTTAGAAATATCTATTGACACATCCAGGTTAGACAGCTCATTTAAATAAGGGAGCCACTAGAAAAAATAATAAAGCTCACAAACAAAAAGTCAAGGGCACATCTCTCTGTCTATATAAACTTTACCACTTTTATTTGAAATTAGCGGCTTGTTCTTTATAGTTCCTTAAAAGCAGACTAGTAATTATTCGCCATCGTAGAAAATTTATTCCCGAGTATGTTTGAAAAATGCCATAGTCTTCTGAATTCTGTAAAATATACTCTAACATATTATTTTCATACTAACAATTAATTTTATCATTTTTTAAGGCTTTAAAAATATTAATACAAATCTTATTTTAAAAAAATNAAAAAACTGAAAATCGAATAAACCTAGTTTGTACTAATGTAAAAATTTTTATACTTTCTGCATAAAATTGTTATACTGGCAAACATCAAATTTAAGAAGATTCATTTTTTCTCAAAAAAAAAAAACTCAATTGGCTTTTGTGTAAGAATAGCCCAACAAAATTTTTTAAGTTCTCCTTGCCACTCTCTACCCACCTCAAATAGCTAAATAAAGATTTCTGTTCTGGCCACACTTTTAAAAGTTTAGCTTCAGATTCAGCAAATGTTTTAATCGTTTTGAAAGAATTTAAATATAAACAGAGATAAACGAAAAGGTTATATCGTTCACAACAATGAGAATTACTGCTTGTAGCATTTTTTATTTACTGATGAAATTTTCCATGGTAATAAATCATAATGAATTCTAAGCATACTTTATAATTGTTGATATATTAAGGATCCTCGCAATGTTGTTGTTTTGATAAATCTTCTGTTTAATATACATTCGCTACTAACGCACTTTGCGAGCTAACTTCCTTTCCTCCTATTACAAAACTGTATCCTTAGATGTAAGAAAATTGTGATAGTTAATTGAATAACCTTAAAATTCTATGAATCAACCTATACTTGAGTATAATTCAATAAGAACCATTAATAAATATAATTTAAAAAATTCTCCATTGTTTTTATGTACGTTTTTGCAATGTCATATCTGTAAATGCAAAGGTGTCTGATAGAGAGTTTTTTTGAAAGCGGAAGAAAGGTGGTATAAAACTGTGCAAGGGAGCAAAACAAATAAACATAATTTTGCCTTTTAAAGAGGTGAGGGAATGAGGAGGGGGTACAAAAATTTAACGGAATTGTGTGGTGGCTCAGGAAATAAGGGGAGCTGTCTAAAATTAAATCAGGTTAATATTTAGAGGGAAATTAAACGAATGTTATTTTATTTTAAAGGATGGCTGAGGGCGTTTAATTTAGTGGAAGAAATGTTTAAGGTGAGCTAGGGGGATAAAGGAAAGGAGTAGGCCCAGAGAGGGGTTGTTGAATATTTTTGAGCCATTCAAGAGGGAAACAAGGGAATTTATACTTATTTTGAGGTGAGCTGAGGGGGGTTATGGGTCAACGAGGTTGTCAAGGTGACTAGAGGAGAGGGAAAGGGAGTAGAGAAAAGGGGGGTGGATATTGTGGAGAAGTAGGTGATATCAAAAATTCTGTGTCATTTACTCTTAGAATTTTCTAGCTGACAAATTTAATTTCTTACCTGACACTCTGACTAAAATTGTCTTATAACTAACTAAATTTATACAAAACAAACTTTATCAATAAAGAGATTATAGAAAGTTTTATAAGATTAGCTGTAATGGAAAAAGGTTGAGACAGTTAGAACCTGATCAGAAGTTAGGCCTTTTGCTGTGACTGGTCTTAGCTAAGGCCCTATTACAGCTACAATACCATTTTTTGACCTGTAGGACTTAGTAGTTGAGAAAAACTTGAGTGGCTGTATGAGGGCATGAGAGAAAGCAAAAGCGAGAAATAGGGCAAGAGAGGGAAATAAAAGCACTCAGTAGGGGTATTTACTAAAATATATATTGGTAAGCAAAGGAATAAAATTAGTAAGTGGGAAAGTCATAGAATATTGTAGAGAAATATCTATTAAAATAAGTATGTAAGAAGCAAGGTGTCACTATTCAAGCAAATGAAAGTATGTTTGACAGAGTTCGGCGAAAAAAGGAACAGCTCATAATATCTATTAAGGAAAATCATTGCTTACAGAATCTCACAAAAAAAGCCTAACTTGCTGCACTACAGTGACAAAAAGCCTTTCTCGCAGCAATTCAGCGAAAAAAATGCTTAGTCACTGCGCTTCAACGAAAAAAAGCCTTACTCGCTTTGCTCCAGTTAAAAGAAGCCTTGTTCGCTGCGTTCCAGCGAAAAACAATCTTACTACTACGCTCCAGTGAAATAAGCCTTACACGTGGCGTTCCAAAGAAAAAAGAGTTAGCTTGTTACGATAATAAGTATGAATAAATATCATGGTGTTATAGTTTTATGTGTTCTTAAACCTCTCATTATCGCCACCCTTCAAATATCAATTATGTTAGAAGGAGATAGGGACGTAGTATTAATATTGAAAAAGATATAATTTCGATATGAATTAAATATCGAAAGAACTACAAAAAAATCGTTTTCATTCTTATTCGTAACAATAATTTCATACTATTATTTTTGTCTTAGTGTGGCTAACATCTGCTCTTTTTTTATCACAAAACATAAACTGATATTATATCATTATAAAAAATTAACAATAGTCTACTCGACTCTTTCTATTAAGTTATTACACTAGAAACTAGTAATGATCGTTTATTTGCATATTTATTAGATTCGTTTTTAACATCGATACGTCAAACAAAAAATATCGGGTCTCTGCATATCACAAAAAATATCGTGGTTTCATATTTTTTACTAAATTAAGAACTTATTTTATATTTTTTTAGAAAAGGTAACGTGCTTTACTTATCTTTCAAAAAATATGTTATAAAGATCATTTTTACCTAACCAAGAAAAATTTTACTTTTTGTTGTTAGAGAAAACTAAAACACGATGTACAATTAATCTTTTTTCATTTAAAAATTATTTAAAGTCAACGTTATTTTAGTCCAAGGTATAGATCTACTTATATATTTAATGCTTCATTAATTTATTACTCTATTCAAAGATTTTATTGACTATAATAGAATAGTAGTATAATAAATATTATTATTAGTGGGAGTGTTTATAATATTTGATTATAATCTAGTGAAGACTATGGTAGTAACTGTGATTTATTGTACAAGTGAACTTGTTTTGAATAAAAATAACATGTAAAATACATAGTGCGATGATTGACAGTACAGAAAAATGAGAAGGGCAAAAAAGTAGCAAAATTGTATATGATGAACTCAACAAGTTAAGGCAGAAAGCGCATTTAAAGTTATTAAGATGCTAAAAAATATACTCATTGATTACTACGTATATGGAGAAAATTACGTCAACTTCCCCAGCGCCACTGTGAACGGCCGGCGCAATCGTGAAACACGACATTTTTAACTCTTCGTTTTGGTCTTAAGTAATACAAACAATTATCAATACTTATACTCTTACGTATTTTTTTTAGATTTCTAGTTGTACTAACCGTTTTCTGAAATTTTGCCTCCATAATGTCAAAAAATGC
The DNA here is from genome assembly GCF_000648655.2 of Copidosoma floridanum. Next base: position 181,958 of record NW_019379600.1, read on the forward strand.
TAAAATATAAAAAACATGTTATATCTTCATGATGTTTAACTTTTGGCCTTGTTTGGGATATCTAGAGCAAAAGATAAGACTTTTTAATACTTAGATATCGACAATAAAAAAAGATGGATTCCTCGTTTTAACGTAGGATTTAAGCAGAAGTTTTTTTACTAATAAATGTGAATATTAAGAAACTGCCTTAAAATTTAAAGAACACACTTCTAGTGCAAGAACTATTCCAGGAACACTGAATAATCATGGGTTGATCTCTATGAAAAATAATAAGTTAATGCTAAAGAAAACGTCATAAACTCATTAATATGAAATTATACACCTGAAATTTAAATGACGTAAAACGATTATAACTACGAATTATATTAATTGTTACTTAAAATTGATATATGTAATGAATGTATATTAATTATAACTAATTAAATGAATTTTTAACAAACATTTTTATTTTTCCTGTCTAATGCCTAATTTTTATGTATTTAAATCGACAACGTATTTAAAGATGTCAAATATCGTCAACAATCAAAACATTACGACATTGTTAGAATCACAAATTGATTTTGTTTTAGCAGTATCGTTAGTTGATTGTTATTTTTCTCTTAATTCCTTATAACAAATTTTGGCCCATAATTTTTTTTTTTCTCGATAACTTTTACTTTATTAAATTCGTTTTAAAAAATTAAAAAATGTCTAAACAAAAATGTGACAGTGAATTAGACTTTGAAATTGCAACGAGAAAAAATTTTTCTTTTACATCTTACAAGAACTAAGAGTCTAAATTTTAAGTTGGAGACAGATTTACGTTAAAAAAATATTAATATTACTACTGTTTTTCGAAAAATAGTAAAATTGGCAAAAAAAACGTTTTTCATCAATGGTCCTGGTGGTCTAAAAAAACGTTTCTATATAAAACATTAATTTGTTATTTTATATCAATTCTATGATACCAAAAAAAGCGTAACAAATTGTTGATAGGACTTAAAAAGATTCTTTTAGTAGTAATAACCCTTTTGGAAATAAAATAACAATTTTAGGTCGAGACTTTCGTTAAATTCCCCTAGTGGTAGAAATTGAAAGCCAAATTACTATCGTTCAAGAAACCATGAAGTCTTCTAATTTTCGGCCTTTGTTTAATATTTTTTATTTAAAAAAATTATATACGTTCGATTTATAAGAAATTTCCTCCATTGCTACTGTATATAGAAGAAGACAAAATCAAAACTTTTAGAATTCCTCAGACATAGAAAAAATGATACATGTTATAAAATTCCTAATAATGATGATTTTTTTATAATTAAAGCTATCTTAACATCTCACAATGAATACACACATTTTTTAAACAAAATCATTTAAATACAACATCGAAGGTGAATACTCACAGGTGAATAAAAACATATAAAGTCTCTATTCCAAGAATAACACTAAATACAAACAAGTCTTCTTCGCTACCATTTATATTGTACAGATAACAATTTTCATTTACCATAGCTTTTTCTATGACTATTAATAAATCTCAAGATCAAAGTTTTAATGCCTCAGGATTATACCTTAGAAAACCATTATTTTCTCGTGGGCAATTATATGTCACATTGTCTAGATGTAGAAACCCAAAAAAAGTTTTTATCTAAATTGAATCTGAGAACAAATTTAAAATTGAAAATATTGTTTAGGATAAAATTTTAAGGTAACAGATAAACTATTTCATAGTTTATTACTAGTTTTATGATTTCTTGAAAATTTTTTCTTCCTTCAAAAAAGCAAATTTTAGTACCGTCTAGTATCCAGATTGATGAAATCATAAGCAATCCGTTTTATGTAATATGTTTTTAGATACACCATCTGGATGCAAAATTTTATCAGTGTGACAAATGTAACTCAAAATTTTTAAATCAAGAGTGTCTATGATTGCACGAAAAAATTCACGAAAAAAATTTTTTGTATGTGATCTATGTAGCATTATAATATAAGAGAAGAAAAACTATTTTTGTGTCACACAAAGAATCGCCAAAACATTAAGAAAAATTTGAAGTGTATTAAATGCGGGAAACGTTTCAAAAGAAATTATCAGTTACAGAGCCATTCAAAAAGTCATGAAAAAAACGTTAAGAGAAATATTTGTCAAAATTGAGGGAACGGTTATATAACAACAGAGCACCAAAAATACATTTTTGAGTATGTATTAAAAATAAACATCGTAAGTAAGTTGATTGTGACAAAATTTTTAGTTATGGTCAAATAAAATTGTATGTCAAAATTAGACCTTTTGTAATGATTAATATATAAGGCCTTACAAATTTATTTCCATTATATATAGGGGAGCTAGGAGAGAGTATAGGGGTGAGCGGACGGAAGGTGGGGGAAGCAGGGGGAGAAAAACCTCGCTTTTACTCTTACCACTATATAATATAGGAAGATATATAAATATTAATTTTATCAAAAAATTTTTTACTTTTCCATTGCAAACCCTCGTGAAATAACTGTTGTTCACACCTTCAATGTATGTAACTGAAAAGACCGTTGCAAACGGCATGTGGTGGACCCACTGCCAGCGCGGCTGCAGAGGCTCGTTTGTTGTTTAAATCCTACGTTGAAACGAGAAATCCATCTTATTTTATTGTCGATATCTACGTATGAAAAAGTTTTATCTTTTGCTCTAGATATCCCAAAAAAGGCCAAAAGTTGAAGATCATGAAGATATAACATGTTTTTTAGATTTTAGAATTTTTCGAGATTATAGAGGCAAAATTTCGGAAAACGGTTGGTACAACTAGACAGCTAAAAAAAAAACGTAAGAGTATAAGTATTGATAATTGTTTTTATTACTTGAGACCGAAACGAAGAGTTAAAGATGTCGTGTTTTACGATCGCGCCAGCCGTTCACAGTGGCACTGGGAAAGTTGACGTGATTTTCTCCATATACATAATAAACAATGAGTATATTTTTTAGCATCTCGATAACTTTAAATGCGCTTTCTGCCTTAACTTTTTTAATTCATCATGTAAAATTTTGCTACTTTTCTGCCCTTATCATTTTTCTGTACTATCAATCATCGCACTATGTATTTTACATGTTATTTTCATTCAAAACAAGTTCACTCGTGCATTAAATCAGAGTTACTACCGTAGTCTTCACTAGATTATAATCAAATATTATAAACACTTCCACTAATGATAATTTTGATTATACTACTCTTCTTTTATAGTCAATGAAATCTTTGAATAGAGTAATAAATTATAGGAGCATAAAATATATAAGTACATCGATACCTCGGACTGAAATAACGTTGTCTTTGGATAATTTTTAAATTAAAAAAAAATAATTGTACATCGTGTTTTAGTTTTCTCTAACAACAAAAAGTAAAACTTTTCTTGGTTAGGTAAAAATGATCTTTATAACATATTTCTTAAAAGATATGTAAAGGACGATACTTTTTCTAAAAAAATACAAAATAAGTTTTTAATTTAGTAAAAAATATGAAACCACGATATTTTTTGTAATATGCAAAGACCCGATATTTTTTGTTTGACGTATCGATGTTAAAAACAAATCTAATAAATATGCAAATAAACGATCATTACTAGTTTCTAGTGTAATAACTTAATAGAAAGAGTCGAGTAGACTATTGTTAATTTTTTATAATGATATAATATCAGTTTATGTTTTGTGATAAAAAAAGAGCAGATGTTAGCCACACTAAGACAAAAATAATAGTATGAAATTATTGTTACGAATAAGAATGAAAACGATTTTTTTGTAGTTCTTTCGATATTTGATCCATATCGAAATTATATCTTTTTCAATATTAATACTACGTCCTCATTGCCTTTTAACATAATTGATACTTGAAGGGTGGCGATAATGAGAGGTTTAAGAACACATAAAACTATAACACCATAAAATTAACTCATACTTATTATCGTAACAAGCTAGCTCTTTTTTCTGTGGAGTGCCACGTGTAAGGTTTTTTTCGCTGGAGCGCAGTGGTAAGATTGTGTTTCCCTGGAACGCAGCGAACAAGGCTTTTTTTCACTGGAGCATAGCAAGTAAGGCTTTTTCTCGTTGAAGCGCACTAAATAAGTATTTCTTTCAGGTTTTTAGTCGAGATGATAAATACTCTTTCGAGAAAATGAATATGTTGAAGAGGAAGGGTGTATTTCCATACGATTATGTCACATCATTCGAAAAATTTGATGAAATTGGGCTCCCATCTAAAGATGACTTTTTAGTACATTATATGATGCACATATAAGTTGTGAAGACTATATACATGCTAAATCAGTATGGAAAACTTTTGATATTATAACTCTTGGACAGTATTCAGATCTTTACCTCAATACTTCTGTACTTCTGTTAACAGAAGTATTTGAAAACTTAAGAAATAATTGCCTCAAGGTTTATAAATTAGATCCTGCTTACTATTTCACTACTCCAGGCTTCACTTGGGATGCCATATTGAAAAAAACGAAAGTAAGTATTATGTATTAAAACGTAATGTCAATTGTGCTTTAGTTATTAATTGAGAAGTTTTTTCAAATTCCACTAGAGCTAATTACTGATATAGATGTGTTTATGTTCATCGAAAAAGGCATACTAGGTGGAATAAGCCAGTGCTGTAACAGATATGCAAAAGCTAATAATCACAATATGGAAAATTATAAAAAAGATGAAACTGAAAGATATATAGCATATTTTGACGTAAATAATTTGTATAGTTGGGCAATGACTAAAAAACTTCCTTATGTTGGATTTCAGTGGGTCGAAAATGTTGAGCAACAGCCTCATGATTTTTATAATATTGGAAATGAAAGTGCTTACGGATATATTTTAGAAGTGGATTTGGAGTATCCAGAAGAGCTCCACGATTCTCATAAAGATTTGCCATTTTGTTCCGAACACATTTCAGTACCAGGTTCGAAGCAGCCTGAATAAATGACAACATTAAGTAACAAGCATAATTATGTACTTTATTATGAAGCCCTCAAGCAAGCCACAAATCATGGATTACGAATGACAAAAATTTATCAAGCCTTAAAATTTTGGCAAAGTGCATGGCTTAAAGAATATATTAATCTCAATAGCATTGAGAGAAAAAGGGCTAAGAATGAGTTTGAAAAAATGCTTTTCAAACTATTTAATAATGCTATTTTTGGAAAAACGATGGTAAATGAGAGAAAGCGTATCGATGTCAAACTTCTCAACCATTGAGATGGACGCTATATTGCGGCATCCTACATTGCAGAGCCAAATTTTCACAGCTGTGATATTTTTGATGAGAATTTTGTAGCCATACACCGACAACGTGCAGAAGTGATGATGAAAAAGCCAATATACAATTGGCTTAGTGTTTTAGATTTTTCAAAGACACTTGTTTATCGTTTTCACTACGATTATATGCTCTCCAAACACAAAAATAATTGTAAACTCTTATTCACTGATTCAGACAGTCTGATATATGAGGTTACAAACCATCATATTTATAAAATGATGAAATTGAATATTACCATTTGACAAATCAGATTATCCAGAAAATAATAAATTGACGATGCCCTTAAAAAATAAAAAAATTGTTGAACTCATAAAAGATGAGTGCAATGGAAATATAATATTGAAATTTGTTGGGCTCAGAAGTAAGATGTATAGTATTCTTCTTGAAAATGAAAATGTGATTAAAAAAGCAAAGGGTGTTAAGAGTAACGTCGTAAAAGCAACTATCAATTTCAACGACTATACTGAGTGCTTACGTGACCAAATTATGAACATTAATCGAGAGCAAATTAATCGAAGATCATGTTATCATAAACTCTACACTGAGAGGCAAAATAAAATTTTTTTTAGTTCCCGAGATAATAAACGATATATTTTATCAAACACTACAGATACGCTGCCTTGGGGCCATTATAGGATTAAAATAATGGAAGAACAAAGAGCTGAAGAGTGTGTAGAAAATCATATCAGACCAGCAGCCAATGTAGAAGGGGAGATTTCTCCAGTAGTGGGAGAGTCCCTATATCATCGGCAGCATCAACCAGCGCAGCTCAGTCAGAGCTGTAGTGAGCAGATAAAAGCATCAACTGCTTCATCATCCAACGCAAGCAGCTCAGGTCAACAACAAGCTCTCAAAAGAACAGGTTTGGAGTTGAAAAATTTTTACAGAGATAAGCAGATCTGTTTGGAACAGCAAAGCTCAGAAATAAAGGTTTGTAACGTGTTTTCTTATTTATGTATATTTTTTTTTTAACATTTATAAAACTTATATAATTTTCTTATGTTTCAGATGGCTGATTTAGCAGCACTTAATCGGCTGGCCTGTGGAAGATTCCTTCCAACAAAGAAGATCAATGAAATGGTCAAGGGGCAAAGTCATGTAGTGTCGAAGCTGAGAAAAGCTAACACTAAATTCGGCACGAAAGCTATCGCTGAACTAAACGATCACTTCTTAATATTTTTACCTAATCAAGTATCTGAGTGTCTTGTGAGTAACGAACTATCATTTAATAGTTTGTTGGAATCTATGTATAGAAAGAAGCTGTCAGCTCGCTATAATGGTGATAGTGTTGAATTTTTTTACCAATAAATGTTTATTTATACAAATACAAGAAAAAGAAAGTTGTTCTTGTGAAACTAGTTTAACGTGAGAAAAAATGAATGCTTAGAGTTTGTATTTATCTCAATGAATCTTATGTAAGATATAACATTACCATGTATGGTAAAAAAATTTTATTTGCACACATAACTGATAACATTAAAAGACCACAACAAGTTTTATACAAATTTTTTCACAACTTCTGAATTTTAATATTTTTTTAAAGAACATATCACTTTAATTCTTTGTTATTATCAATCTAACTGTTATGGGTATTGTCAAAGCCCAACCACTTGACGAATATTTGATTTCCTCGTCGACGAAGAATTTTTTCTGCAAGATAAGTATCAGGATACTTAGTTTTCTGCAGTTCCTGTTCGTAGAAGCCTCCAGAAATTGCTTGATTTTGGTAATCTTTCAAATTGTAAGTTGGTGGATTGGTTAGAGCTACTCGTGTTATAGTGAATACCTCAGTCGACCAGTTAGGTGTGTATCCTTTTTCAAATACTTGCTTAGCATTACTTATTCGCACTTTATCTCCCACTTTAAATTTCGTTTGTTTTTTCATCCCCATTGTTCTTGATCAAATTTTTTTTTAAAAATTTCATTTTCAGTAGTAGCTGACGCATCCTTTGGTTTCATAGCTATTGTCCGATGTTTCCGACTATTATAGGCCGTCAGTAACTTAGGTAAGATGTCAATCCACCTATATCTGCCACACAAGCTGAAATTTTTCCACATATGCTTCAATATACGATTGAATCGCTCACATATAGATGCTTTAAGAATACTATATATCGAGTACAAGTTAATTTTGTTCTTTTGCATGAGACTTTGACAATTCACATTGTAAAACTCTTTGCCATTATCTGTTTGCAAATTAGTTGGAACTCTTTCCTCTGTTAATATCGACTTCATAGCTGCAGTCACATTTTTATCGGTTTTATTCTTTACGGGCACAGCCCATGCATACTTGGAGAATACATCTATAACTGTAAGCAAATACCTCTAACCTTTATTTTTATGAGCACAAAGTATCATCTCCACAAGATCAGCTTGCCATGTTTCGTCCAAGCCTCGAATATCAAACTTTCGGCGAAGGTAGTTGCGTCTCGCAGGTTAATAAAGCTCTTACACTACTGCTTCCATCTCTCTTAACTGTCTTCTGGAGTTGTACTAGATATATGAGCTACAATCTTCTTAAGTGTATTTATTTCACGCTGCAAATTAAGTATTGTGTCTGAGAATACATCACTTAAATTGCTCAATAGTAGAGTTATTTTCTCTTGTTCATCCGAAATGAAACTTTTTTCTTTCTTTTTTCTTTATTTTTTCTTTAGATGTGTCAAATATAATTATGAAAGTTTCTGAAATTTTGGTACATACAACTGCGACCATCTTTGCTTAAGCTTTCTTTGTAAAAAACCTAATTACCAGCCAATATAAATGTATCCCAATACTCAAGTAACATTAGTCATTGACACATCGTCATGGAAGAATCATTGACATTAAGTTTATCAGGAACATCATCTATTCTTGAAGCACAATATTTTCTACCTATCGAGTTGTCACCAGCACATAACTACGTTATTGGTCTAGTCGAACTCCTAACTTTTAATTCAACTCCAAATATCGACGAAGGTAATAATAAATTTTATGTAGGCGATCAAGTGGTTGTTTTTCCAACTGGCAGCTATAAAATTCAAGATATTGAGTCATTTCTGATCAACGTGTTACAACCTGACGATATAGCTATTAGCATCAAACCAAATAATAAAACTCTTCGCAGTGTGATAACGTGTAGTCATACTATTGACTTTAGGCCAAAAGATTCTATATGCCGTCTTTTAGGATTGACTGAACGAATTCTTAGAAATACCAGTACTCACATCTCAGATTTACCTGTTGCTATTCTCAAGGTTAACACATTGAGAGTTAAGTGTAATATCACTAGTGGAGCCTATATAAACGGAGAAAAAGTTCATACCATCCACGAGTTTTTCCCTGCTGTATCTCCGGGATACAAGATTGTCGAAGTTCCATCGCTAATCATTTATTTACCCGTTGCTGTTAAAATTATAGATCATCTTCAAGTACGCATTGTTGATCAGGATGGTATCTTGATTAGTTTTCGTGGAGCAGTTATAAATACAAGACTACACTTGAAACAGCTCAACTGAAATGGGCATAGTGTGCAACAATAGTAAAGTTGGACGAGGCTATAAAAACAAATTAACGAGCGTAAGGACGAATAGTCATCCACGAGACAACAAAATTTGACGAAGCTATAAGAATAAACCAAAATGGATGAGACGGATTAGTCATTGACGAACGCTCAAAGCGTTAACTTAAATCGTTAAATTAAAGCGTGCAGTTCTTAAAAAACCTAGGCCTAAAAGTAAGAGCTCTTGGTGGCAAATAACTTGTGCTTTTTTTTCTGCCTGCTAACAAGAAAAAGTTGTGATGGAAGAGATTCTTGGGATTCAGTCAGGTGTCGTGTTTGATAAGTCGGTTGCACACTACGAAATTCATGCACATCGACCCCACATTGCATCAGCATTTTATAGCAGTGATGAAATTTGCATCTTAATTCAACATCAAGATTTATGTCTTTTACTTTCTCAAAGTTCCCTACGTATTTTTGGACGTATAACAACTGGAGATGATATATCTACTAAACGAAACTAGTTAATAACGCCATCTGCCATCTGTTTTAAGAAATACGATATGAACTAAATGGTATAGAAATTGATAGGTGTAAGAATGATGGATTTACAACTTTAATGAAAGGATGGATATCTTTTTCTCCCAGTCAGAATTTAATGCTCAAAAATGCTGGTTGGATGGACATCGAAGAGAAAAAATCTATCATCAATGATCATTCTTACTTTGAAGTGTCAATACCTTTGAGTATGATATTTGGTTTCGCTAAGGACTATTGCAAATTTGTGGTCAATGCAAAGCATAAATCAATTCTCACTAGATCAAGAGACGATGTGAGCGCCGTTATACAAGTACCTGATGAAAAAATTTTCGAAAAGTATAAGCTTAAATTGACTCAGATTGAGTAGCTTGTGCCTTACATAACTGCATCAGACAGACGAAAAATTCGTTTGCTTGATGTTATTGCAAAAGACAAGCCTATTTCTATGAGTTTCTGAAATTGGGAGTTGTATGAGTATCCTCTTTTGCCAAAAACTTCTAGGCATGTGTTGACTGTCAAAACTTTCAATCAGTTGGAAAAGCCTCGTTTTGTTATTTTGGGTTTTCAGAATAAGCAAAAAAATGATACTGCTTTTAATGCCAGTGTAGTGTATGTGTATATTATATACACATAGACAATGCGTATATATACAACTGCGAATATGTAAGTATATTTGTATACACTAATAATGCTCTGTATTCCCTTGTATGGGCACTCTGGCTATCGACAAGATGTAAGGAAACGGAATAAAGTCAGTCCATCCTGAACCATCAAAGACACACATTGTTATTTACCTTATCACTTTATTTTATTCGACATATAGAACAGCCAGTCTCTTTGATTACTGTAATATCAGCAATGTAAGGCTTTTCTTAAATTCATAGTACTATCCTTATGAAAATCCTAATCTTGATATTAATAAAAAACAGCTTTCAACATTATATGATATGTATAAGAATTTTTAAGCCGCCTATTACGGGAAAGAACCAGAACCTATGCTGAATAAAAAAGATTTTATCACACACATGCCTCTTATTGTAATTGACTGCTCTAAGCAGAATGAAGCTTTGAAAAGCGCGCCAGTGGACGTACGCTTGGAGCTTAAAGCACGAGAGAATTTCCCGGAAAATGTATCTGCTTACTGTCTCAGTCTACACGATCGCATCGTAGAGTACAATCCCATTAGCGGTGACGTGAGAAAACTTGTTTAAGCACGTATATAAAATTAACAAAAAAAAATACTAGCAGTGAAGTCAGTTTTTATCATGATGGAGTACATGGTGGACATGCAGGGCTTTAAGAAGCCTTGCAACGATTATGCGCTTAAAGAGTTAGCGATTCTTTCCCTCCATGGAGATGATGAGCCTCAAGTATTTCTCTCCAAGCTGCCATTTCCTTGGCGCAAACTAAATGATAAATGTTATCGACTACACAGAAATTAGTAATGTTCTTCGGGAGAATCTCAAAGATGCTAAGAAGATTTTTGTGATTGGAGAAGTGAAGAAAAGAAGGCTCGAAAGGTTTAATTTTCAAGTTAATGATATGGTTGATTATCCAGAGTTTGAACTCCCAAAATTAGCTACTGCATGTCCTTACCATAATGGTGCGTATAGATCTATATGTGCCACCCACAATGTCAAACGAATGAAAAAATTCTACTTTTATATGTAATGGGAAGATGTTACTGATTCTGAAGAAGATGCATAATAAAAAAACTCAATGAAACTGTATTTTTTTTGAAATTATGTCATAAATAAATGTATTGAATTATATTGTTGTTATTATTTATGTAGCCTTTCCCTTAAAACTAGTTTAAGATTAAAATATTAAGAACTGATGATTCATTCTGATAAAACACACACTTGCGCAGTGCCTACACTAACGTGTGTATAAACTGATTTCGGTGCAGAGTGATGCTTAGTTCATCACGCAGCATCAAACGCGACGGATACGTGTTTATATCGCAGTTAGTACGACGCTTTTGAGCTGCAAAATAAAAATGGAGTTTTACGAGGATTATGTTATTGAGATTAGAGGTTTTCTGGATGCTTCTCGGCAGTTTTTACCAAAAGAAATGGCTGTGGTGTCGCTTATGAGACCAGCAATCAGTCATTGGATTGTGCGGCCCCCGTGCAATTTTTTCACCTTACCTATGGATGTGTGCCAAAACAACGACTTTCAGTCAAAGCGAGTGCATGGACTTCGCTGGTTCGAGAGTGATTGTTCCATTAGAAAGTTACAGCAACATTTGTACACTGTAGAAAAAAACGCACATCAAATTTACGTTTATGAAGATAATACAGCCACTTATTTGGAATCGACCATAGGGTGTACTGTGATTAACATTCAGCAGTATATGGTGCCATCGTGTCACATTCTTAATATGGAATATTCAACAAAGGCGTTAAAGTGAGGAACTCATGATGTAAAAAAAAGTCTACGTAAAAAGCAATATTGCGCACTTAGTACAGCTCATCAAATAAAATTGTGGCTTTGCTTTTTGGTGGAAAGTAGCATTGAACCAGACTCAGAATGTTTTTTAGACGCGCTTAGTAGTTATAAGAAGAAATTTTCTAAAACGCTTTCCAGTTGAGATACTGTTGATGGAATCAATGCTAATGATACTGATACTGATACTGATAGTGACTCTAAAACTGATACTAATGTTGGTGTAAAACGATGACTGTGTGTAGGCAAAAAAAAAAAAAAAGAGTAAAGTAAGCATAAAATTTAAGATAAAAAAATTAAAGTACATCTTGCCGTGTGGTAGTAGAAAGAAATCAGCGCCGTCTTATAAGCTGATGAGAATTTGCTTATTGCTTCAGTTATCCTGTGACGATGGATCAGGCAACATCAACAACATGGGTCCGATCTTTAGAAAACCAAAATATGAGAGCTTCAGTAAGGAGGAGGAGAAGGAAGATAAAAATTGCCAAAAACTTCTTTAAGAAAGGCACGTTAAGGCATCTCAACCAAAAGTGAAGGGAAATTATTATTCCGAAAATATTCGCTCTTATCCAAATAACCCCTACCGCCCCTACTACCTATACCACCCGTGCCTTTCCTCCCACCACCCGATCAGCCTCTCCCCCACCACCACCTCTCCTCTACCACCCGATCAGCCTCTCCCCCCACCACTGCCTCTTTTCTACCACCTCTTCTCCATCCACAGCTATAGCTAGAGCCTCTCCCCCCACCACTACCTCAAGGGGGGAGCTGGGGGGGTGCCAGAACCGCCATGGTTTACCTACTTCCTTACAGCCTTTTTTCGATGCAATTTTTTTCATCTACACAGAAATCATTTTAAACAACACCGTAAATAATGTCAGTTTGTAAAGGCTATATAATAAAAAAAAAAAGAATTTTTTGTTATTATCATACATACTACAAATTTTGTAGTATCCATAGGAAAAATAAATAATAAGAAGAAAAAGCTAAAAAACTTAGATTTCTTATTCTTTTTTTTTTAACTAGTAAATTATAAAAAAATTTTGGACTTATATTTAAAATGATCTCCTACTACCTCAATGTATGTTATAAAGCTAAGTAATAACTTTAGCAAATCAATACAGTGTTGGTAAAATACGAAAGTCTTATGTACATGATAATTATGATTAAAGTATAGGCAACAACCATTTTATTACTAGTGTAATTTAAGCTTCAGAGTAATGTACTGGAGAAGTAACTACAATATATTCATAAAACTTACTTCAGCCGTCCGATTTAACCAACGTAATACATGGAGTCCCCTATCAAAAGGAGTAAAGTAAATAGACAAAATCTTTAAAAATATAATTTTTCATGAAAATCGTTTATATGTTCCATTTAAATTTTAGGATAACTATAAAAACTTACAGCTGACCTCTGTGTAGCTACCAATATTATGTCACAACTTCGATGTTGGCAGAAAATTGACAAATAATATTATGAAACAAATAAGTAGACAAAATCTTTAATATTTCCGTAAAATATCCTCTGTAACTTTAATTCTCGTTATAGGATGACTGTCAACCTGAAGCCACTGACTTCTGTGCACCAAGCAAAAGTATTCTATTAGTTCAATGTCAGCAAAATACAAAAAATTAATCTCATTAAACAAATAGACAAAATCTTCGGAAAAAACCTTTTTTACGGAAAAACGATTTTTCTCATATCTCATCACAACTACAATTAAAATAAGATGACTGTAAAAACTGACCCAGCTCCCCTCTGAAAACCTACCAACATAATGTTACAATCATGATGTTGACAGGAAAGTTAATACAAATGTTATCAAATAAGTAAATACACAAAATTTTTGAAAAATATTGTAAAATATCGTCCACAAACTTAATTAAAATAATAAGACTGTAATAACTAACAAACCTTAACTCTGTGTACCTACCACAAGTTTTTTATGAGTTTTTGTCGACAGAAAATTTAAAAGCAAAGTTATTAACTAAATAAAAAAAGTTTTCGGAGAAATCCAGATTTTCGTCGTATCTCCTCAATAACTTGAATTAAAATAATGGATTGACTGTGAAAGCTGACGCAGTTGATCTTTGTGTATCGGGCAATAGTTTCTTATAAGTTAAATGTTAGCACAAAATTTAAAAATAATTTTAGTAAACAAACAATAGACAAAATCTTTAAAAAAAACAGAATTTTCGTGAAGTATTCTCTGTTACTTTAATTCAAATAACGGGATCACTGTAAAAATTAACGCAGCTTATCTTTGTGAATCTAGTAACAGTAATTTTTAAGTTTAATGTTAACAGATAAGTTACAAATAATGTTATTTACTACATAAACAGAAAAAAGCGTCGAAAAAATTAATGTTTTTCAAAAAAATTAACTCAAATATTTATCAGATAACAGGATGATTGTAAAAAATGACACACTTTACACTTGTACGTACCTACCAATATTATTTCATATTTACTAACATTATGTTACGACTATGATATCGGCAGAAATGTAACAATAATGCTTTTAAGCAAATAAATGGATAAAATATTCGAAAGAATCAATATTTTTAAAAAAGCGTCTGCAATTTCTATACTTATCATAGGATTACTGCAATTACTGACACAGCTCTTGCCTATATACTTGGCAACATTATTTTACAATTTGACGTCAGAAAAGAAGTAAAAAAATATTATTAAATGAATTAGTAGACAAAATTATTTGGAGTATTAATATTTTTGAAAACTTTTTCCATAACTTTAATTTAAATGATAAAATGGCTGTTAAGAAATTTTGTCTATTTATTTATTTCATTAAGTTATTATAAAGTTCTCTGCAGTCATTAAAACTGCAATATATTGTTAGTAGGTACATCGATAAGCTGCGTTAGTTCTTACTATCATCGTATTATTTTAATTGTAGTTAAAAAGGATACTTTTTACGAAAATCCTAACTCTTCTGAAGATTTTATTAATTTATTTATTGACTAACATTACTTTCAACTTCTCTACTGACACGAAACTCATACAAATACTGTTGCCAGGATTATAGAGATAAGCTTTGTCAGTTCTTACAGTCATCATATGATTTAAATTGAAGTTGTAGAAGATGTTGGACAAAAGTTTTGATTTTTTGAAAGATATCGTCTATTTATTTATTTAATGTTAAAAAATGTTATATTGCATATTTCACGAATATTTTGATTTTTCTAAACATTTTTGGCTATTTGTTTATTTAATAATATTATTTGTAACTTTCCTCCTGATTTTAAAATTTAATCATAATATTATTAGTAGAAACAAAGAGGTATGCTGCATCAGACGTCAGTATTACTATTATTTAAATGGAAATTGTAGAGGATATATTACGTAAATTTTGTTTTTTTTTATAGATTTTGTCAATGTATATATTACAAACAATATTTTTAACTTTTTTGCTAGTATTATAGTTGTAAGATTATATTTTGAGGTATGCAGAGATAAGCTTTCTCAGTTTTTATAGTAATCCTATAATCTGAACAGAAGTTATTAAAGATTTTTTTTAAGAATCTTATTTTTTGGAAGATTTTGTGAATTTCTTATTATGAAAATATTTTTATCTGTTCTACCAACATGAAACTCATAAGATACTATTTTTAGGTATACAAGCATAAGCAGTGCTTCTCTAGCTGGAACGCTGCGAGTAAGGCTTTTTTCACTGGATCGCAGTGAATGATGCTTTTTTTCGCTGTAGCGGGTTGAGTAAGTTTTTTTTTTTTTAGAGCACAGCGAGTAAAGCTTTTTTTCGCTGGAGCACAGCGAGTAAGGCTGTACTCCGCTTAAGCTCAGCATGTATGGCCTTTTTTTGTTGATGGGTAATGAATCGTGCTTCTGTTTATATAAGGGCTTAAGGAAAGTTTTTTTTCGCTAGAGCCTGAGCAAAGCTTATCTTCGCCTGAGGCATCGCTATTTACCTACATCAGTGATTGCTAACTCACCTACTTGATTTATTGGTGAACTACTTGTACATGGTGTGCAAGAAGACCGTACACTTCAAATTATATACAGCCACTGCGTGGTAATCACGCAAACTCATAAGATCTTACTCATACAAAAATCTTTTAACATATCTACACACTACTGACAAAGTACAAAAGGTCACCGTTATAGCTTTTATTATCCATACATGGACACAGCCTGACAGTGATATGATACTAATAGAAATGAAAAAGCCACTAATAAACTAGTCAAACTCATTTAGATGTATAGTTTCACACAAACACTGTAAATCCAAAGTGTATAAGTACACGTTTAAAGTGTGTAGTTAAAATTTTTGTTTTTTATAAAACGCATTGAGGTGACGTGTATAATAATTTTAAGGACAACCAAAGCTATGGTTCACAAAGTGGTTAGTCAGTTTCATTAAATTTGATAATTTTTAAAGAAAAAAATCAATGTAGGAGTGCTGTGGAGTTGAAAAACTTGGCTGTCACAGATCTTACGCACTTGTGAGCGTGTAAAATCTGTGACAGACATTTTTCACTCTGTACACCTCTTTAATGTCAATCATTCAAAAAAAAAAAAAAAAAAATTATTTAGCTTAGTTAAGTAGGTGAAATAGTTTACAAAGCATCACTATGATGGTTCTTGAAATGTTTATCAAGACAACTATGAAGCATTTTATAAAAACGAAAATTTTGATTACACTTTCAATGTGTACTTAAGCGCACTTTGATTTAATAGTGAAGCTACATTAGATACAGTGTTAAAAATAATAACGATTTTTATTGAATGAGTAACGACAAACAATATTTTAAATAATTTCAGTAGAACATAGTTTGTTAAAGAATAGCCTTATGTAACGACACATAAATAATACTTTTACACTTTTTGAACCATAAAAAATTTATTATTGAATAATCTTGAATCTCTGAAAATTTTTTATTACTAAGAATCTTCTTTGCAGATGCACACAGTATCCAGAACATCATCTCATATGAACTTATGAATGAAAAATCAGATTGTATCGCACAGGTTCTTAGACAGTGCTATTTAAAAGACATTTTTAAAGAGTCTATAATCGGAGTAGCTCTTAAATCATCTAAAAATTTGCCAATAATATTATTAGGAATCATGAAAGCTGGAATGGCATACTTACCCATCGACTTGGAGTTTCCTGCTGATCGTATAATATATATTCTGAAAGATGCCAAACCCACATTATGTATAGTAGAAGAAACAGGTACCTGTCATCATGCTTGAAATAAAATAAAATTTAAAACGTATACGAAAATTAACATATATTTTTCTGTTTTATTAATTAAAAAGCATTTTGAAAATAAGATACTACAAAATTTTTTACTTGTCTTTAAAATTTTTTTAATCAAAAATGTTTGAATGCTTCATCTACCAAAAAAGGACGTTAGCAAATAACACTATTACATCACATAAATTATATATTTCAATGCCTAATTCATAGTTTTTTTATTTGAATAATAGTTTAGAGAATTTGTACTGTCACTTGGCTTTTTCTAGTATTCATCTATATTTTTTTAGAAGGTTTTTACAGCAACCATAATTTCGACCTTCTTAAGGTAATAATTGTATTTGTATAAAATATAAAAAAAAAAACATTCTTAAGAGAGCACCTTTTTATTGTTAACCAATCAAAATCCAAAGAAACTTGCATTTTCCATGAGTTACACAATAACTCAAATTATACTAGGATTTCCTGTATTTAAACTTTTAGGTGTTTATTTTTTTAGGTACAAGTTGTAATAAGCTTAGTCGATTTCAATTTAAAAGTATATTGCTGTTTAAAGTGCGATAATTAAAAAATATTTGTGAGATAACATGCAATTCCATAGCACAAAAAAGATGCTTTATTTTTCAATATTCTGATTTCTTTATGATAAGTACAACCATAAAAAAAATCACTTAAACCTAAAAAAAACTAAGGTGATGAAAAGTTATTTAATACTGTTTGAAAATGATGATTACAAAACTTATAACGTTATACAATGATATCCAATCCAGTATGATATTATGGAAAGTAGTATCTCAACAATTCTAAATGTCTTATGAACCATGTTTAAAATATTTTACGTTGGTTCTTTAAAATTATTTGAGAAAATAATGTATGTTAAACGGAATAAAGTCGATTACAATAAGTCAAATTCGTTGCTACGTCGAGAGTTATTATTAACAAAAACATGATTTATAATAAGAATTTTGTTTGTAAAAACTGTAAAAAAGAAATTTATTTTTTTTCAAATAAAGGATCTTAAAATAATAAGAGCAACACAAAACTGTTAAGTATTTTACCAGTATTATAAATCCATGTAACAGTCACTGTAATACTTTAATAAGCTAGTTTTGACATTGAAATATTGGTTAAAAAAATAAAATACCTTACATATTCAATACACTTTTTATCAGCCAAATTTTTAAGGAAAAAATTCCCGGAATTGCATGATTTAACATTGTTCTTATGGGCGAGAGCGATTATTAGCCTTTGTTGCACAAATTTTGAGGCTAGATATTTATTCATGATGAGAAAAAGTTCAAATGAATAGCTTAACTTATAAGGAAGACTCTCGTATCAAAGAATGTGCACCTTATCAGGCATTTGAAAAAAATATCTCTGCAAATCTAAACAAAGTCGCGAGGTGGTTTTATGCTAAGAATATGAAATAGAACTGAGCATCGTCTGCTGTCATGTCAGCTGGTCTTTTCATACATAGCGGGACGTCTTTACAAAATTGCTTCTAGAATTTGTTAAACTGGAAATCATGATCAGAAACTTGGTCCAGCCTTTCTTTAGAATTCAAACTATAATACTATGAAAAAAAAGTTTGTTTTTCGAAAATTCATAACACACTTTTGTTGACAAAAGTTGAGTCTCTTCTTACTTTTTTTAGCTTATTTTTTATCATCCAAACAACATATTTTCACTTTTTTTTACTTGAACTATCAGAAACAAGCTGCTTTAAAGTACGTACCGTAATTTGTTCATAACATTTAATGGCTTAACTTTTGAGCACTAACGAGTTGAACATAGTTAAATTAACCATGATGCTGTAGGCGGATGTTTTCATGCACGGTTAGTACAACTCACATTAACACGGTGTTTCATGGGAGCCCATGCACATTCACTCACCCCCCCCCCCAGAAAAAACGATCAAACTCCTTAACATGTCAATTAAAAACGTAAATGTTTAACGAAGTTACTAAGATAGTTTCAGTTCACAGTTTGTAACATACGTTGACATAAAAAACGATATTTTAACATGTAAGCTTACAGAGAAATCATTTAAATTTCAAGTTCTAGTAAATGGCTTCATTAAAAAAAATTTTTTTTTTTGTATAAAAGAAGAATATTACAAGAAAATTTTGGTTAAGTTAAAGCAGTTCCATTAAAAATTTATATTACGAACATCTAGAAATGTGGTTACAGCAGACGACTTGGCAGAGCTACTTTTGGCGTGCTTTTAAAAACTTTCACATGTCACAATGTCATATAAAAAATGGGTCCTAATCACTGAACGCGTTCCTCAACAACATTAGTCAAATATAGTTTATAATTATATTTTCTACAAAATATTTTTTTGATAGTACAATTGACATCAAACACTCTCACCATCAACAGCAGTATCAGCTTTTAAAGTATGACTCCAACGGCAATGCTGTCCAATGGTTTTTATTTATTTATTAAAGCAAAATAAATAAATTAAGACCATTGGACAGCATTGCCGTTAGAGTCATACTTTAATATTGCAATATCCTGCTGTCGTCAAATTCATAGTATTACAAAGTATCAGCTTTTCTTATTTTCATGGTGGAACTTTCAACAATTCAAGGTGTTTTATCCTTTTCCTGAAAGTTGAGCTTCGTGACTTTCTATCTTTGTCTAGTTTTTTTAACAAACGTTCCGTTAACGAATTTGTCTGTTGCCAGCAGCATTCATAGTTATTTAAAATATTTTTTTTTAAATTAACCTATTTTAGTCGCGTGTATAAAGAAAAAAATTTATTTACATTTAACTAATGAATTATTTTTTTAGTCTAAATTTAAAATTTTAACTGAATAATTATAAAACTTTATTTAGAGTGAATAGCAGAGGAAATATATTTATAACAGTCATTACTACTATGTTAATAGTAGACGACACGACGTGTTAGTAGCTAAAAAAAAGTAAAGCGTTGTTAAACGTTCTTTCTCCCTGTCTTTCTGTCTCTTCTAACCTCTCTAAGATTTTATTTCACCAACAGTACTAATACTTAGTGCATAAATTCAAGACTTATTTTTGTAAAAACATCAGCTTCTAAATAATTTGAATTTATAAATTATTGAGGGATATAACGGAGTTAAATAAATTAGAACTTAGTATTTAGATATAAGTGAATATTTATCAAATAATCAAATAAAGTCTAATCATCTGCCGAGTGAGTCGCACGCCATAGTTGCTCGTCATACACCTTACTCTATTGAGATTCCAAAAGGTCTCGTGACTCTCGCGGTATATATAGTCACTTGGGGGAAAAATAACACAGGCCTTGTAGGTGCAATTGTATTTTTATTTTTTTTACACGTTCAGCGATTGTAATACGACAAAAGCCTTTCAATAACATGTTTTTGAGGAGATGACAATACCTTAGCTCTTTTTTTTAACTCAATTAGTATTTTGCAGTTTAAAACTTTCCTTTGAAAGTACGAAAACGCACATTTAACCTGTACAAAAGTCATGTTTATACACCTATATATAAGCAGCGGCGGGAGGGAATGGTACTGGTTAAATGTGCGTTTTCGCACTTTCAAAAGAAAGTTTTAAGCTGCAAAAAACTTATTGAGTAAGGGAAAAATAGCTTAGGTAATGTCATCTCCTCAAAAATATGTTATTGAAAGACTTTCATCGTAGTACAATCGTTCAACGTGTAAAAAAAATAAAAATAGAGTTGCACTCTTAAGGCCTGTCTTACCATTTCCCTAAGTGACTATATATATCGCGAGAGTCACATGACCTTTTGAAATCCCTATACTTGCCCTACCTTCCTGTATCAACTCTTCACCCCTTGCTTCCTTTTTCTCCTACTCTGCCTTTCATACATATATCACATACGTCAGTCGAACTCATATCCCACATTATAACATAAGTTTAATTTTTTTTCTTAAGTTAATTTCAACTATTGGCCAAAGAGAACTACAGTGCTGGCTCAACACGTTGCACAATTTTATAATTTTGCTAAATATTGACATACTCCTCTGTTATGATTAAAAATAATATATTATAGAGATGAACTTCCCATTATGGAGTACTGTTTAATTATGATAATACTTGTAATATATGAAACTACTGTATTATAATACTGTTATACACTTGGAGTAGTAAAGAAAAACTAAAAATTTTTGATATTTTTTTCTGGTCTGCTACTTCGTTTTAAAATATCTTTTTGGTCACTAAAACAATTTTTTATTAAAATAATTTTAATTATAACATTATTTATTTTACAAACTGTAATTCATTTCATTACGTTTTTAAAACTTTATTTTGTCGAACAAGTAACATTAAAAATATTAAACATAACTCATAAGCCATTGAAAATTGTCTAGCTACCGCTGTGAAAGGTATTGAATACGATCGTATAACTGTATTAGCTTAAAATTTATGACTTCACTTAAAATACATATTACTTTCCTTTATTATTAGTTGCGTTGTCATAATTCTTTACTAAATAAGTACAAAACACAGCAAACTCGTATAATATTTTACTTTAGGTTTGAGGAAGTTATTTTTAAAACATCTTACTTCTTTGTAAATTTTCAAAGCAATTTATCATTTAAAAAATTAAAACTAGAATCAGAAGAACTTCTAACCATAATACGTAATAAACACTAATCGAGTCCTACTCGTTACGGTATTTAAATTTTATAATAAAATGTTCCTTGTTTTTTTGTGAACTATTGGCAGATCATGAATTTGTTTAAAGAATAAAATACAAAGATTATAAGCACCTCTTTAACATTTTTTTCTGACAATAAGCTTAGTATTAATATACAGACATCAGTTTGATTGATGTAACATATTTGTATAATGTTCTAATATTTTACTTGCGTTGTAAAAAAATTTCATTGACACCCTAAGGATTTTTAATAATAATTCTTACTTTTCATGTTAAAATGGCATTTATTTTTAAATAAGTTATTCCATTAATGTATTAGTCAGTTTTCTTCCATAATATAATACATACAATTATAACAGAGAACTACGCTTTGCAATATCTACTTATCTAGTTTTTTTACTTGACATCCATTATTTAAGAAAATCTTTATTTCTTGTCAGTTGCCAATACTAATCTATCATTTTTTGTGGTGTACAAATTCTATTCTGCAAGCAATCAATGATACTTCTAGATCCTTGCAATATTTGCCGTACAGTATGAGGGGTCGTAATGAATAAGATGCAAATATTGTTCCGTAGTAACTTTTAAGTTACAACGTAAGTTTAGGTTCCAGTAAATATAAAATTTCCTACTAGAATAACAGACTTTTTTAGGCTTAACCCTTGACTTTTAAAAATTGTTATACTATAGCTGTTGGACTCTAGAAATTGTTATCAAGATAAGTACAGTTTTATCTTAGTAATGAATCTATATTTTAATCATTTTATGTTGTATTTTTCCAGATTGTTGTGTAAGGCATCTTATAACTTAATATTATTATTAAAAAAAAAAAAAAATTAAATACATAAGCTGATTGAACTATAACTAATCCAATAAAAATTTGAATAATTCTTTATTTTGTAACCTTCACACCTACTTTAATCGTAATAACATCCAGTTAATACTATAAAAAAAATCTTTTTTATCATTTAACATTGAAAAATTTTTTTTTGTAAATTTTTTGGATTTTTGTTCGTATTATTAGATACAACATCTATTTCTATTTAATAAATTGTAGCCATCAATAATGTACTTATTGCATTACACATGTTTTTATTGGTGGTAGGCACACTGAATCAATAGCTTCATTTTTTAAATAGTAACATAATTCTTCAATATTTTTCAAATAACCGTTACTAGTTCAAATAATTTATTTTCTTTTAATACGTTGATATCTAAGCTAGTTCTTCAATATCTTCGAATGCGTTGAACAATTTTTGAATGATCTTAGTCACTTTTCTGTCTTATATCAATGGATAAGTCATAGTACTTAAATAACTGCCATAAATCTTAAGCTAGCTTGAATTGGACATACTTATCGGTTTTTTTTTTTTAATTCACACAAATACATAATTTTCGTGAACACAAAGAAGTTTTCGTAGATTGCCAAAGACTCGTACGTTATTGTTTACAAACAATTAGTCTTTCTTATTACATATATCTAATATCTTGAACAAATGTGAATAAATGTACATCCTAGTTATATGACACCATTGATATTTGATTGATTATAATTAAGTCAGCGCACTTTGATGTTTTACTCATTTCTTTAAAGACTGCTATAGATAATTCTTTATACTCAGCTGTACCACCAGGTTCTACAAAAAATTGAAATAATCTGTAATTATTAGCCATTGGACACTATATTCCAGTATGTGATGTAATAGCAGTATCTTTAACTTAAAGATATATTTAACTTTACGAAACTAAATTTTAAATAAGAAAACTTTAACCTGCGTCTCCTTGACCGCTTATAATTAATTTTGAGATGTGATGTAATTCTATAACTGAACTTATTTTCTGAAAAACTTTTCGCTAATCTGCAGTAAATTCATTACAGTTTTTTCGTACAACCTTTGAAAAAATTATTGAGCAATTTCTGTTTTAACACGTAGACAACCATAAGGTACGTAAGCAAAATTTTGTTCTGCATTGGTTTGAGTGTGTTCTAATTGACTTGAAACTAATTTGTTAACATTTCTCATAACTTCCTATATATATATTAATTCATCATAGTACTTTTTTATTTGTACTATTTGCATTTTGCTGTTTTCTAAAATATTGAACATAAGTTGCTTGTGCAAGGTGTTTTTTGTTAATGGTATAGATATATTTTGCTTGTGGGTAAACTTTGCATAGTGCAACAGAGGACCTCGAAAACAGGGTTCAATAACAAGAGCATAAGCTCTGAGTGTTTAACAATATGAAAAAAAAAACAAATTAATGAGATAATCAAGATATTAAAACTTCATGTTTTGCTTACAACTATATAAAAAAAAAAGATACTTTCGACGTTTGAACTACGCTGTTGTATAACATTTGATTCATTTAAAAAACCTATTAAATGTAATACATCATTTTTATCCTAAGGTTAGCTTGTTAATTTCTTGTCTAATTAATTTATATCTACATTTAAGCATAAGATTATGAGTCGGCGTATTGCATCGTTGTTCAATTTTAATGTTCTTATTTTTTAAATTGTGGATCAAAAGTACAAAGAAAGATGAACTTGTTGTCACTTCACATGTGAAAAAATTCAACCATAACTTTAATTTTTCTTAAACCAAAATACTAGATCCTGAACCGAATAGACAAAAAAGATAAATATCAGAAATGCTACACGTACACTCGATTAAGCAAACAATAAATAAAAAAGAGAATACTTTATTTCTCAATAACATATATAGAGTTCTTGTAAGTAATATTTTCTAAATACGTACACACGTTATCTGTATTCACAAGAAACGTACATTCATTGTTTATATGTATATATAGAAATGCATACATGTTCGACATTTACATTATTCGTTTAAGGTGACCAACAATCTGTAACGATTGTCTTAACGATAAAGACATGAGTATCAATTAATAATATTCATAAACAGTAGCACTACAATGTTATTTACAAAAATTGTTGTGTTTGTTGTTTTTGTTTTTTTTGTTAATAAAGTAAGCCTGATTAGGTTGGCGTTTAGACCAACGAAATGTTGCTCAAACTAACACCTGATTTTCTGGAGTGTTTATTCGTACTCCCGAAATTAGTTCTTACTGATCGTGTGCTTAGGCACTGACCCTCAAGTCATCAACGAAGCTCATACCTAATTAAATTAAACACCACGGAAATTTAATGCCACACTGACATGCAAACTTGCCTTAGAGATACCAATCTCTTTGATAATTAGACAAAAGGAAGTCTTATACCCTGTCTAGACTCACTTCAATGCAGTGTTTTTAAATTTGTTGATGTTAAATCCCGTTGCAGAGAAAGCAACCGAATTAAAAGGCGAATAAGTGGTACGAACACGTAAGCGATTCCCTGATCAAGAAAAATATGGATACCACGCTACGCTGAAAAAAGACTCAAAAAATTTAATTTCAGAAACATACAGAAAAAAATAGCATTCATACACTGAAGAAGTCACTCCCAATACCCTTGTGACGTTGAGCTGAGGTCTACCAATTCAATCGATTTTCGATTGAAGGACTAACGCTCTCGATTGCTCTTCACCCCGTAAATCAGGGCTGCCACGAGAGACTATGGGGCAAATACTCACGCTTTCCTGAGGTTTCTTTCTCTGTATTGCCCAAAGCTCGTCCTGACTTATTCTGCCTTTCTCGTTTTCTTTTTTAAGCCCTCTTCCATTTCCTCCTTTCGGCACTCGAACCCCTCAAAAATATCAGAGGCGATGCGCACTCATTGACCCAATGCTGTCAAACGCCCATTGTAACCCAACAACGGGACATGCTCTTAACAACGATCCTCTCTCGACAATACAAGGAAAAATTTTCGAAAATACTAAAAAATCATCTCCCACTTGTACACCTTTCATTTCATCTGTGTGCTGTTAAGGTTTAAATAATAAAAACATTACATGGTTATAAAATTATGACTAATTATTTAGATTAAAGTTATAGTAATTCAATAAGTAAGCCTTTTTTCCTTTATATTACTGTAAATTATTTGAGAATGTATAATATTCTGTTTCGTCAGCTAATTATTTTTTTAATCTCATATAACTCAGCGGAACCATATAAGCACATTATATCCTATTCTTTTTGTCTGTTAGATAATGGTTATTTACTAAAGAAATAATACTAGAAAACTATCAAATTTTCTAGTATATCTTTTATTTTATTACGTAGTTTTAGTTTCTGACCTCTTACAACAATTGCATTAAGCCATGATATAACCGTATCAGGATGAGAACTGTGTAAAGGATTCCCCAAAAAATATCTAGTACTTCTATTGATCCATATTTTTTATATTCTTAGGCACGTATAGCAGCGGTTCAGAGACGATTAAACAAAGTTTAATATGGTTTAGGGTTAACATGAATAATAAAAAGCCACTTAGTTTTTCTTGAGCAAAAAATTTTTATTTCAATACTTGTTCACATTTCGTCTTATCAACAAAAAGAATAATCGTCTAATATATTCAGTCTCTGCTATTATAAGGAACTTATTCTGTACATCGAAAAATGAGCACACGTTGATAAGTAGAAAGCATGTGTTTCATTTAAGGAAAAAAACTTATACAGAGTGCTGAGCCAGCCACTCTTACATGTACACAACCGCATGCTGCAATTATCAGACGAGATCTGGCTTGCACGCCTGTTCGAGAAATGAGCATCAAAATACGTCATACTATTAAAGTTCGCCCCAGATGGCACCCCTAGTCCATCTCTCATACATATACTTATATATACACGTTTGTATAAATGTACAATATACTAAACACGCCTTTTTATACTATACCAATACAACTTATTTATTCAACCAAATTTCAAATTCTTCTAAGCTTTTCATATTTCAACCTTCCAAGAGAATTTGTAAAAATATCTACAATATAACTTTCTGATTCTACTTTTACTATATCAATAATGACTTTAAAGTAACTTTCATAAATATAGTGACAATGCACCTCAATATATTTCGAATTTTGTGTCACATTTTCAAATTTTGCAATGCTCAAAGCTCCTTAATTGTCTCTATAAATTTTTATCGGGTTATTTATTTATTTGTTTTTTTTTTTTTATACCGAATTACCACGACAGCCTACTTGGCCTAGTCGTGGGGTCCACCCACTCACCACTTATGTGTGGGGGTGTATTGCCACACCCATCTCTTAACCTTTTTCTTCGCATCCTACCTGAACTCATGGGCACAGTGTGAGTATCTCCGGTGGAACACCTTGCCAGTTAAGCTGACACTCTCTGCACCGATGGTGCATCGGGTCCACTCACCACTGTGTAGCCTCTCCCCGGAGAAGACTCCATTATTCCAGGATGTCCACTCCTCGCCGATTAAGCTGGCGCTCTCTGCCGAAGCATTAGATCCAGGCTAATAAGCATCCCCGGAGAAGCCCCGTGTTTCAGAGGCCACTCCTTGCCGGTAAGGCCGGCAATCCCTGCCCGACGCCTGGTATCGGGTCCGCTAATCCCTACCTATAGCCCTAACACTGTTTCGCATTCACCCAGGCCCGAGAACCTGTGGGGCAAGAAAAAAATCCTGGAATTACTCTGAAGATAAATTTCACGGAAAAACTTACCCCGAAACAGCCGGGATTATTACTTTATATTATATTATTTTTCCCGATGAAAACAGTTTTTGAAAAAATCTGCATTCCCCGGGAATCGAACCCACAACCCCTAAAACTGCGTTGTATCAGTAACAAGCACGCTTACCACTGAGCCAACGCCACTCTTTTTCATCGGGTTATTTAACTTTAACTTAAAAATGTCTACAAAATATCGTATTAACTGTAATTCACTCACAGCCTCTAATAAAGCAACATACTTATATAAAGCCAAAAATTCTGTTACACTATTTCGTTTTCACGTTTTTCAATAAACCACATTATCTAAAAATCTCATTGAATAGCCAGATGTGGATTTTCTACCAAGACTATCACCTACCCAGTCTGAATCAACAAAACAATCTACTCTATCTGCATTATCATTTTTCTTGTACATAATGTTTAAATCTCTTGTTAGGTACACGTATTTCGGAATCCTCATCGCACACTTAAAATGTGATTCATTGTAACAGGTTTGAAATCTACTTAAATAATTAACGCTATAACTTACATTAGGCCATCATCATTTCTAACTTTTTCTGTTTGTTCTCGCTTTAAATTTATTAACATTGGTGCATCATATCATTAAGCATTTTTTAGTTTGTACATATCTGCCAAAGATTTAATGTAATTTTTTAAACTCAACAGCACTACATTTTCTCTAACATTATAATTAATGTTTATTCCCAAATAATTTTTTACTTTTCCCAAATTTTTCATTTAAAATCTTTAAGACAATTCTTCCTTAATCACATCAAAAGTTTTTTGATTTTTAAAACAAATTAATAGATCATCGACAAATAAAATATTGTACCCAACTCCTTTTTCATTGCTAATAGAATATGAACAGTTTTTTACTTTATTTTTCAATTCAAGTTTTTTGTAAATTTATCAAAACACTTGAACCAAGTTCTATGGCTTTCTTTTGAACCGTACAATGGTTCTTGCAACTTACATACTTTATAAAAACTATTCTCAAAACCTTGCGATCAATTTTTCTTTTCACTGCATTTTTCTAATAATAAGATTCAAAGCTTTCCATTGCTTTATCAAAACATTAAGGATTTTCTGCATTTTGATAATTAACATAAATAGTATTACACATATCATTACTATCATATATTTCTGTACGCTTGACATTTCTTTTCGGTTTACTGTTAACACAGTTCTCTTTTTGACTTTAACACTTATTTTCTGTTTAGGTAATATCATTGTCATTTTCATACTCAGCATCTTCAAATTCGTCACTTGACTCAGATTTGTCATATACACTTTGATTTTTATGTTTTAATGTATGACCATCATTATTTTTTAATCCAATACAATATTTGTCTTTTTTAATTACATCAACATGTCTAGCTACATTGATCCTATTGTTTATCAAAACTTTATATTCTACATTCTTATAACCTACAAGGATTCTTATATTTACTTTTCTATTTTATGTCGAACTCCTTCTCTATTCAGATTCACGTACGAATATCCTACTTCCATCCATTTTTAAATATTTAACATTAGGTCTCACCCCATAGAACAACTCAAAAGGAGTTTTTAAGTCAGTAGTATTTAGAAGTGTTCTATTCTTTTAATATAATGCCACGCATACCATTTCCGGCCAACACCTTCAATCCTAGCTTTATATAACAAACGTCTAACATCTTCCAGAATGCTGCCATCATAGCTTTTGGCAGTACCATTTAATTCGTGCACATACGATGGACATGCATCAAGACTTATTTCTTTTTTTTTTTACTTAATCAAAAACTTTCTTATTCATACATTTCTTTCCGTTATCATACTTAAGTTTTGAAATTCTTTTTGTGGTGTGTACAACTTTGCTCATATAGGATACAAAATCACCATAAACTTAATATTTTGATTTAATTAGGTGTACTCTTGCTATTTTATTATAGTTGTCACTGTATGGAATTTTTCGCCATTCAATCCAGCATTATAAGGCTAATTCAGATCAGTAGGTACTATTTTCAAATTTTCGTTGGCCTTTGGTTATGATTTTTAAAAATTAAATTGTACAATTTATTTTTCATTGAACTAGCGCAAGTCATACAATCACTTGCAACTTTTTTCGGCAGACCTTCCGCGAACTCATTTTTACATGAAACATTCAA
The DNA here is from genome assembly GCF_000648655.2 of Copidosoma floridanum. The sequence goes on from NW_019379600.1 coordinate 211,311, forward strand.
ATATTTGAAATTGACATGCCCTAAAATACAATGCCGTCATTCCTTGAAAGTAATTTTATTGTTATTTTTAGTACTCATAGTACTAACGGCAATCTTATAATTATTTTAAATTTAATTTTGCATTCTCTACAATTAACCTGTTTTAAACACGATAGCTAAAAGTGCACACTCTCTGTTATAAATTTTTGCCTTGTTATGTTGAGCCAAAAATTTATCTTTGTCCATATTTTTTGAAAAACTTAATAAATTTTTTTTAATTCTTAAAAAAGTTTTTTTTATTTTAGTCGCTTTTAAACGTTTATCTTTTCCTATATTAATGTTTACTGAATTTTTGAATTCAATAAAATGAATGGAAACATCATTTTGATTTACTACATGATCAGTAAGACTACAATTTAAAAACCAGTCAATACCTTTACCTTCAATTTCGGTATGCATTGCAGTAGACTCAACGATCTGCGCAGAAAAGGTACCGAACAAGCTACTGCCTACTTTCACAGCTTAAATATAATCTAATGCTGCTACGTTCCGTAGCTGTCGTAGTCGAGTGGATAAACTCTTTTGCCCGCGCGTTGAATCTGACAAACTCAGGTTCAAGCCACGATCCCGATTTTTTTTTTTCTTGTTAATATTAATTTGAAATAACTATTTGTAGTTTTCATTATTGCTTAAATGATAAATAAAAAAACTTACTTCATTATTTCGAAATCCTTTTTTTATTAAATGACTATAACTATATGACTAAAAAGCACTGTATTCATACACGAACATCTTCCACCAAAGCAATTACCTACAACACTCGAAAAGCATGAAATAAGGCTGCGAGTAAGTATTTATCCATACAGATAAACAACACAAAAAACACTTTCATTAAAANTTCTTCGAGTGGTTTCCCCACGTAGGCCTATTCCACTCGTTATTATGTCTGTATCAATTTAAATAGTAACAAGTTAACAGAAAAAAGAAGCGTTAAACGCAACAGATGAGATAATTATGTATATTACAAAATATAAGTATTAATAAGCTTTGTTAGATTGTACAATAAAAAAATATTTACATTATTGATTCCGACATTTAAAATCTATAAATAAATTACTTAAGCATTACATCTATACATGATTAGCTAATGAGCACGTTTGTAATACTGCATCAATGAACATAGTACTGATTAATTCATGCATAACAAGCAAACGAAAAAAACGAAAAACAAATGTGAATGAAAATATTTACAAGACTATTTACAAAATTATTTACTTTGAGGTTTATGTTTTGGAGTGATATTAACTTTATGTTTATACATCGTCGAATTGAATGAATCAAGATGATTTCTTGTTGCTACAAAATTGAATGCAGTTATACCGTGGACGGGAAAATAAAACCGAATAAAACAAATTAAATCTAATAAATCAATCTCCATTTTACTCCTTTTTTAAAGCCTGACGTCGGTAACAATCGAAAAAACTCTTTTTGGCTCTGCATTAGAGTGCGGCAAAGTTGAAACAGCTTGGATCAATATTTTTAAATTTGGAAATAATAAATCACCATTTTCAGAACGCATATTAACAATCTTCTTTCAAAACACATCGCCTTCTAATTCACACAATTCAGCTTCATCGTTTACAAAATACGTCGGCAACAACACGATTTCTTTTTTTAATAATTCATAGTTGACATCGCTGCACGGGAAAAACCTTTCAAGATCTTGTACTACGTTCGAGTTTTCACTTCAAAACTCGTTGCTCTTAGAAAATGAAGTGAATGTAAAATGTCATCATTTAAAAAAAAAGATTTCTGAATTTCTGTTAACGCTGTTGTGTAAAATTTTAAACAATTTTCTCGAATTTCTAACTCATCTGTTTTACATCTTCTAACGGCTTATAATCTTTATTACTCACTTTGTAATTACTATCTTAGGCGATTTCTTTTATAGCAGTGGAATTGAGAAAATTTGAACTAATAGAAGTTAAAATTTCTGAACATGAGCTGCTGACTTTGTGTATGATAGTGTTTTTAGTTTGAAAAGTTGCATTTAACTTATTAAAGTCTAATAAAATGTAGTTTAAAAATTCCAAATATGCTATTACTTTATCGTCGTGTAACAAATTGTTTATGAAATGTGGTGAGCTCTTCTTTTCAGAATAACCACTGTTGGGCGGACTTTCACGACATTCGTAAAAGAAAAAAGACCTTAGAGCTGGCAAATTATCAAGAACGCGATAGTACAATTACGAAGAGCGAGCCATCTGGTATTAGCTAGCTTTAAAATTTTTTTAGTCGAAATTTGATAAAAAATTTGAAAATCTTTAAAGTTAACGTTTCTTTTCGAGCTGTTGGAAAAATACTTTGAAATGGCTTGAAGGAACTGCTGGCACTCTACTGGAATACTCGCGCAACTTTTTTTGGCAACTAACACAGATGTATAACATATACATGGTAGTAGAGTAACATTAGGAACTGCTTTTTTTAACAAAGTATAAAAAGAAATTTTTGAACCCGTCATAATACTCGCATCATCACAGTCTAAACTTGTAATATTTTGAAGAGGAACTTCATTCTTTACAAAAAAACTTTAAAATAATTCGAAGAGTTCCTTAGCACCATATTGTCTCAAGTCTAATTGAATCAATGTTAAAAAATGTGATGCAAATTTACCATCCTCGGGATCAATATAATTTACAACGCACAAAATTTTTTTCAAATTGATTTCCGTTGATTCGTGAATCAAAACGGAAAATCGTTGATTTTTTAAGATGTTTAATACTTTTTGTCATTCACAGACGATCAAAACATTAGCAATCATTTTCTTCTTGACTTACAACAGAAATGTTCTTCTGTTTTATAGCAACGTTAACATTATCTTCATGTGTTTGAGTTTCAGCGTGCCTGATCAAATCTTGTTTATTGTAGCACGTGATATTAACACCGCAAAGGAAGCAGTGAGCAGGTTTTTCGAGATTCATTTCATCTTTGGAAAGCCAGTGTTTGAATTGAAGCTCTTGTAACCACTTATCAATAAAAATAAATGATTTTTTAGATTTTTTTAGTGTGTCAATATCCGTGCCACTTTTTGGCTTTCGCTTTGACGAATTTTTTGCATTGAAAGACATGTTGATTTAGTTTGTTATTAAAATATTGTAAAATTGTAGTAACAAATCAAAATAATATGAAATTTAGACAATAGTAAAGGGAAAAAAATTTACAACTTATGTAAATGATGAAAGCTACAATTTAATAATTCATAAAAAAAAAAACTAAATAATTAAAAAAAAACTAAATAATTTAAAAAAAAAAAAAAACTTTTCAGAAATTAAATACTCTTTTAAAACTACTGACAATGCTGCTTTTTTAAATTTTGATAAACCTTACCACTGCAAAAAAGCTTCATGTCTTGTAAAGTTGCATGCCGCAAGCAAAAAACAAAAAAAGTATCAATTTAAAGTACTAAATTTTCAATGGTTAGCTCTTCAAAAATAAAGAACTCGCAAAATTGCATGCACTTGATAAACTGTAAACTTAAGAAGGCTTTTTTTTATTTACAAGTTCAACTAGAGTACCAGAACGTTTAATTGATGAACAAAATATGAAAAAGTTGAGTAAAAATTTGAAGATAATTTCAGTAAGTTTACACATTTATTACTATTTTAATTTAATGAATTTTTAGTCAACATTCAGATATAAGATATACAAACGTTCTTTTCAATTTGAAAGGAATTGAAGCAAAACGTATTCGCAATTTTTAGAATTCATGAAATTGTGGATAATAATTATAACTAGTACATTTTAATTATTTTTTCTAAACAAAATCTTGGAACTTTTAAAAAAATTTGGAAAAAAAATAGATTACCTATACAGTACTCCTGTTGACCTAAAGACTTGATAAAGAGCCTCTTGAAAATATATTTGACGCACCACTATCTGATTTTTTATAAAATATTTTATAAATTTGTAACACATGCAAACGGCAGCTTACATTCAAAAGCTATAAATTAACAATTACTGTCCGTACACTACACTATAATAATTAAAGAGCGCTTGCTTAAAACGCGCAAAAAGCATTAAAGATATCTGCCAGGAATCATTTAACACTATAAACACCACTACAAAGCACTTTGATTAAATACAAATATCTACCACCACAGCAATTACTAACAATGCACAGAAAACATGCAGAAAGACTGCTAGTAAGTGCTCACCTCTATATTTTAACATCACTAAAAAGCATCTTGATCGAACACAGATATCTACCACCAAAACACTTATTAACAATGCGCAGAAAACATGCATTCAATATGCCAGACAGCATTTAATACTATAATTAAATGACAAAAAAGCACTGTATTAATACACGAACATCTTCCACCAAAGCAATTACCTAAAACACTCGCAAAGCATGAAATAAGGCTGTGAGTTAGTATTTATCCCTACAGATAAACAACACAAAAAACACTTTTATTAAAAACCATAAACACTCGCCACTTGTAGCATTACATGCAATACGAACTAAAAAACACAAAATACTCGATGCACCGTTACACGGAAAATAATCAAGCACGATTTCTTGAAAAATATCTACTCCAGCAAGCATGCTATCTTGTCGACTACTCGAAAGCTAACTGACTAAAAAACAAAACAGCAGTTTGCGCGAATGTGCATCTTACTGTATAGATGACTACAAGAGCTAAATTCAAAACAAAACAGCAGCTCGCGCAAATGTGCATCTTTTTCTAAAGTGCGTGACGTGAAATATATGTGAATATAATTAAACCAAACAACTCACCAAGAGTTATTACGAAAGGACATGGCCTATGTTGGGAACTACCCAAGAAGAAAAAGAGCATTATGTATTAATCAAATAACACATTTCTTTTCCACCAGTCTGATTTGCGTTTTTTTTCTTTTTTTTAATCATTTTATTGTGGCAGATTGATTATCATATGACTGGATCTTTTTTGTTGTGTGATTAGCAAAGACTGGTCATATAATTTCTTTGGTAGGGTTTGTGAAAAATCTTATTCATATAATAGTAATATTGTAAAATAAATTAAAAAAAAGAAAACTTGTGAAAAAATCATACTTTTTTCTTTTTAAGCTAACGTACTACGAGGTGGTGTGAAATGGGTATTTTTTTATCAGCATAACTATTAATTTCATTATTTCTAATAAAAATAATTTCGAAATAATGGAGCAACAGATTTTTATTGAATGCATGAGCAATAAATAAAATTCAAAATTAAATATTTATTAGTAGCCTTGAATTTAATAAAACAAAAAAAAACTTGTACTTTAAGTAGTAACAAGAAAATAAAAAAAATCGGGATCGTGGCTTGAACCTGAGTTTGTCAGATTCAACGTGCAGGCAAAAGAGTACATCCGATCAACTACGACAGCTACGGAACGTAGCAGCATTAGATTATATTTAAGCTGTGAAAGTAGGTGGGGCTTAGTTCAAAGGTAAGGTAGGAAGAGCTTTCCCTCTACTGCCTGGCAGTGCCTGCCTGACGTGGAGAGAGTAAAATCGTTGTGCGCTTGCGCGAGAACTCTTGAATGTTAGAAACACTGCTGCCTCGTTGTCCACTCTAGCCTCTATCTCTACCTTTGCCTTTGCCTTCTGATGCTCCTTGCTGCATGTTGTTTCCATAAAAATTTTTGACGTCCACCCCTCTGTACTCAGCCTTGATAGCCAGCATTGATTACATTCGGGCAATCTTTCTTGGAATATCCAATTTCACCACACCCGTAACAGGCTCTTTCTTGTTTTTCATAATTTGTTCATTTTGATACGAAAGCATTCGACATTACACTATTTTTAGTACTTTCGCTTTTGTTTTTTATCTCTAACATTTTAATTCTATCAATCACATAACTAGCTGTTTGATCTTCCGGTTCAAACATGTCTATAACCAATATAACTATACAATTATAATAATGTTCAAATTAATAATTTAACCTTTTTTTTAACTCACTGTAGCACCAGATACTTTTAACTCGTTTCATGATTCTTCAAATTCACTAATAAAAACTGATAATTCCTGACAATTCTTCAACCTAATTTTCCATAGCTTATCTTGACATATTATCTGCAAAGCTATTAATTTCTATAAATACATAGCAGCAAACTTTTTAAAACGAAGCTTCTTATGGGGCGTTCTGGGGCTGGGAGAAAGGTGGCAAAAAGTGACAGATTTAAAACGACAGACATGGATCCCAACTCCGCTCAGTACTACAATAGTGGGACGTATGTATACATATGTATAGCTGTTGCTACTGCTGCTGCTGCTGCTGCTGTAGTATTTGGAGTTGGTCGTACGAGCTCGGAAGCGATGGAATTTTGCAATCTCGAAGGCCTTCTCTGATCCCTCATCGATTTTGTATTTGTATTACTACGTCGTACTGTATACTTATGCAGCTGCATGTTCCATGTAAATTGTTTACATGTGTATGTGAGAGTGAACAGTACACACACACACACACACACACACACATTTTGAGAAATTTTAATTATGAATAATTACAGATCCACAGATTTCTACAACACGATTAGGGACAACTATTAATACAGTTCTTGCAAGACTTTTAGATAAAATTACACTGATAGTATACGCATTATATTTTAGCTATTATAAGCCTGTATTTTCATTTTTTATAATAAGACGATCAAACAAATCTACATGAGTATTTAACTATAGTAAAAACCAGTCAAAGTGCGGATTAAGAAATAGCCAAAGTACTCTAAACGGTACCAAACGTACTCCTTAGTTATTTCTACAATACTAAAAAAAAATTTTTATTATTTATTTGTTAATGTTAGAATATATATTCATAAAAATTATGTCAATACTTTGTATATACTGCCATACTATGTCCAAATAAATACTATTTTTCACCCACATTCATTTTTTTCAATTTCATTAATTTTTTATCATACTATTACTTATTTTCTTTCAGCAAAACAATGTATACTTACATATTTGTCATTACAACTGTTAGAAATATGTGTCAGAAATGTATGTATGTAGGAGTATGTTGGTGGATTAGTGTGTGGACACTTGTGTATTCTTTGGCATGTATATGTATGTGTGTATCTACAGACATTATTGGTACAATTAATGTTGGATAATGTTTCGTTGCCGCATACGCTCACATTTATAAGGCAGCTTCGCTTCTGTCAGGGGTCCCGAGACCCCTCACGCTTGGTTCACAATCTTGAATGCCTTGTCCAAATCACTAATGGATTCCAGCTGATTATTTAAAATAGCATGCCTTGCTCCTTGTTTTAAATTGGCCCCAACTCCAACGCAAGCTCCTTTGCCATGTGCTGTAGCATGGAAATGTGACTCTATAGGAATCTTAAAGTCTTTATAATTATGGAGAAGATTAAGCAAATCATTTTTATTCTTGAAATGCTGAGTTGCACCATCTGATATATAATAAACTTTCTCTGGCTTAAAATGACTTTTCAAATGATTTGTAATGTGTTTCTGATATTCGTAAAAACCGGCTGTATCGTGAACTAAACTATCCGAGATGATTTCTAAGCTCTTATGCTTCAGTTCGTTTTTTTCTCTGTAATAAATCGCAACTGTTAATACTGTGGCCTAATTGTTGTTTCAATGAAATGACTGCGCTGTATTATGAACGACAAAAGCGTAGTTTTCAGCAAAATCGAAACAAACTATAAATTCTTGATCTACAAGAGTTCCTTTCAGGTTTTTCATAAAAACTGCTTGCTTAGAGGTAATTAAAACGTGGGTTTTTGATTAAATTACTTTATCAGCTAATATATCGAAGTACTCACCAGTATTAATAGTTCGGCTAGCTATTGTATATCGGTCAGTTTTCATCAATGTGTCAAATTTGACTTTATAAATATTGTTATAATCGAATGTTTTAAGTAAAAATTCCCTTAGCTGCCTTGTATTTTGACAATCCAAACAATCGCCTAGAAAACACGAATCCATTGCTGTATCGCAAACAATCACACGAATGCAGTCATGATAATTTTTTAGCGGTAATCGTGAATCTTCTGTTAACATTTCAATGTCAATTCCGTGCAACATTAGTCTTACATTTTTGTAATAAACACACACGCAAACCATATGTGTACAACTACTTCCGGCTAAGACACAATAAGACGGTCGTAGCTGAGGGAATTTTGTCAAACCGATTTGTATAGCCTCATTTTCAGATTTAAATATAGCATAACATTCGTTCAAATTACATAAAAAAAGTCTCTTCTGCACGTGAACTCGCTTACCATCACATTGTTTCACACATAAAAAATCTTCTGTTCCGGGAATCATTTGACTAATATCCTCATGCTTATAAAAATTTGTTACCAATAGTTAAGTTTGTGCTGACAAAGAATTACGTAAAGATTTTTTTAGAAATGTGAAAATCTTATTTTCTGAAACTAATTCCTTTACTTCTCTTGCTTCACATTCAGTGCAAGAAAATTCTTTCATTAGTTGTTGACGGCTCCAGTAACTAGATGCTAGTGTAAGCAAGCAGATTCTGTCCTGTTTCGTAGTTGATTCAATAAGCTTATTTATTATTTGCTTGAGAACCGTAGCCCCTGCCTTTTCAAAACCATTGTCTATCGCAAGATCTTTGCTTTTTTTATATAGATCTAACCTACACGGCTCGCAAATCTTGGCATCGTGAAACACTGATAGATATTTTTTTTTGAAAAACTGCAGGAAACAACTTAAGGTTTTGCCTTATTACATGGGTTTCTTTTTCTATTGGATTCACATAAGCAACTTTTCATGCTCCTTGCATGGTGTAAGCAATGAAATTATACTTAACCAATAAAAAAAAAGGGTATTAAAATCATTTGAACGAAACAATAACGGATGATATCTCGTGTCATAATACTTACGGTATTTCACAAATTGCGTACAAATATCTTAGCCACAAATAAATAGGAATTTTAGCTCACGTAAGTATAAAGTAGAAAATGAAAAATGTATTCTCAAGTTGTGTTTGCGATGTCAACACTGGCCTTAGGGTGCTTGTACATAGACGTCTTAAAGTCTCAAGACTGCCAGCCAAATTCTGATTAGGCGATTCAATTGAAACTGACGTTAAACAGATACTAATAAAATTTTTTAAAAGAAGAACAGACACCTTATTTGTGATTCATAGATAATATGAACATAACGAAGACTATGTTCAGTTTTTTAAGCATACTATGCCTTCCTATAAAGCTACGCTCCGACTCGGTTAACGATCGATTTTTAGAAAGAACGTTGTATTCCTTGAAAAAATGCTTCTTTTAATGTATTCTGATTAACATCAAACGAGCATTACTGAGTTCGGACAACCTTAAACGATTAGTTTCCGTTCCTAAAGTATCAGATAAGTTTAGAAAGGGGGAGTCTTGAGTCGACAAGACTTCAGTTCCCACAGTGCTGGACCTTCTTATCCTACTGGAAGTGAAACCACACGTGTTTATTAGCCTAAAAATAAGTCTTAAGCAATAACCAATGACAACAAGCAACTTGTGCCAACTGCTATAAGCAAGGTATTCATCAAGCGTGTCCTTTTCAGAGCTCTCAGAGGAAATAGTATTGACTAGTTGCTCGCTTGGGATTTCCTTCATCGACAGGTTTTTTGGTTAAATTTCAGAGAATATTATTTCCCGATACTTCAGAAACTTTGCCCCTTCAAACCATAAACTGTGATTGATCAACTAATGAGGAAACACACCACGTGAAGTGATATCCGCTGGATTTTGTTTAGTTTTGACATCATGCCAAACAGCAGTAGGGTTCAACGTTTGAATATCGAAACATCTTTTGGCAATAAAGGTTGGCCACTTCGAGGGTACTGAATGAATCCAGCACAAAGTATCCATAGAATCCGTATATAAATAGATTTGAGACCGTAGGATCTTAGTAGTGGAAATATAATGGTTAACCATCTTAGAGAGCAAGTGTGTACCACAAATTTCTAACCGTGCAATGCTAAGAGTTTTAAGTGGCGCAACCTTGGTCTTAGCGATTTCTAGTGAGATGGAAATTTTATTATCCGTGACCACTCGTAAATAGAGTACGGCTGCGTAAGCTCGTTTTGATGCATCCGCAAAGACATGGATTTCCAACCTTGGATTCTTGGGCTGGAATTGATTCCAACGGGGAATTTTAATACCATTCAGAGCCTTGGTACCATTTAACCAGTTACGCCATCCCTTTAGAAGATCAGGAGGCAGTGGGTCATCCCATGATAATCTTAACAGCCATAATTCTTGCATAAGAATTTTTTGCTTCGATCAACACTGGAGAAATCCAACCCAGTGGATCGAAAAACTTGGCTAGCTGCGAGAGAACGGTGCGTTTGGTCCACAAAGGGATGGACAAGGATAAATTTACCTTTAACGTAAAACAGTCAAGTTCTGGATCCCAATTTAATCCAAGAACCGACGTTGGTTCACTGTTTTCAGCTAGTTTTAAGAGGTTAGAAGATCGCAGTTCTTCAAGAATTTCTGATAAAACTTCTCTAGAGTTACCTGACCATTTGCGCAAAGTAAAGCCACCTAACTTAGTCAGCTCTATTAATTGGTTTATTTTTTGCTTCGCGTCAGTGACTGAGTAGGCTCCAGAAATGAAATCATCCATATAGACATCGTTTCTTAATATGTCAGCTCCAAGAGGAAAAGTTTTATGATACAGAGTAGCTAACTCCTTTAGTACTCGTGAAACGAGAAATGGTGAGGAAACTAGACCATACGTCAGTGTCGTTAAGTGATAGGTTAAAAGCGGGTCTAAAGGATTCTCTCTTCAGAGTATCGCTTGAAACTGTAAGTCAGGTGGGTTAAGGCTTACTTGTCTAAACATTTTTTCCGCATCAGCGGTAAAAACCAGCCGATACAACCTCCACCGCATTATGAGATCAAATAGGGTGGGTAAGAGATTTTGTCCTGAGTACAGACAGGAGTTTAGTGAGGTTCCAAATTTAGTCGTCGCAGAGCCGTTAAGCACTACACGCAATTTTGTAGTAGAACAAGACTCACGCAACACCCCATGATGAGGGAGATACCAAATCGAAGTACTAGGGTCAGCTAAACTCATGTGGTTCAAGGCAATATATTCTTGCATAAAGTCGCGATACAACTCGAACAACCCCGGGTTACGTTTAAACCTAGACTCAAGTCATAGGAACATGGATCTTGCCAATTAAAATGATTCTACTCGAGAAGCGATCAGGAAATCAGTCGAACACTTAAAAGGAAGCGCTACAGAGAAACGTCCAGAATTAGTTCGAGTGTAGTTATCACGGAATAATTGTTCGCATGATTGCTCGTCTTCTGAGAGAATTTTGCAGCTAGAGAGCTCCTCGATCTGCCAGAATTTTTGCAACAATTCTTCGAGGTTACGTTCCTCACAAACCTGCAATAACACTAGTTGCTCGGGTTTTGATATGTGTTAACTGCTTATTTGACCAGATAGGAGCCAACCTAGAGAAGATTTCACCGCAATTGGACTATTGGTATCTCGCTTTATAATAGGTCCCTCAATTATTGAAGCATAGGCGGCTGCATCGAGAAGCAAGTTGACAGGATCATTTGAGGAAAAATTGGGATCAGCCAATTGGAGCCCTTCAAGATACTCTAGCCGTAATTTTTTAGAAGACGCTGGAGGACTGTAAGACCAAACCCTTTTTATAACGAGAGTACCAACTTCCAATGTATAAGGAGACTCGAAGTAAGGTTTGATTGTAAAATTTATAGATTGGGTGATGGAAGTCTTCACCTGCCCTTCCAGTCCAGTCAACAACGTGTTGGTTTTTTTAGGTTGTAACTGCAATAACTGCATGAGAGACTTCGAAATTAGGAAAGCTTGATAGCACGGATCAATCAGCGCACGGATTACCAAGCTTTTTCCGGAGGGAGAGGCTATAATTACCCTAGCGGTAGCCAAGAGAACGGCTCTCTGTTGATACATGGAGTTAGTCTCGAGAACGACTTTATTATCTACTACCTATTTGTTACCAGAAGAGCGATCTGTTTTATTAGCCTCAGCCCGAAATGGAGAAGAGTCAGTATCCCGATGCATAAGGGTGCTTTTGTTGGCAAATCGCACAAAGGACGGATGAGGTGCATTCGTCAAACTTATGCGGGCCTAAACAATTAAGGCAAAGTTTGGCCTTTTTTTAAATAGTCTTCTTGACATGCCACGGTTTGGTTTTGAAACTGTCGCACAAGCGAAGATAGTGCTCGCCGTTGCAGCAGGGACAAAAAACCTTAGATGAAGTAGTTTGATGACTACTCAAGACGTTCCAGTTTTTGTCCTTAGGTTCACCCTGTTTTGCAGGGGGGTTCGTAGGCGTAACTTTAGATTTAATAGTGTAAGATTCTTAAGTCAGCAAGTGATTATTTGAAAAAGTCTTGAACTGAGTGAAGGTGGGGAGTTCAGTAGAACAACCCAAATTCTTTTGCCAATACTTAACAGTTCCAAAATCGAGTTTATTTGATACTATCCCTATAGAAAAATCCCCAAGCCCATGTTCAGGTCTTCCAAGATTTTCTAAGGCAGCTAAAGGCCTTAGGGTATTGCTAATTAACTGTTTGAGCTCGGTAGCTGAACCGTTCTTCATGGGGGGAGCTTCAATTATGGTATTAACAAAGCTAGAGACTAATCTTTTGGGGTTATCGTAATAATCGATTAGATCTGTCCATGCTTGATTATAATTCTCCACAGTTAGTGAAATATTTTCAATTAGATTGGCCGCTCCCCCCTTTACTTGAGTTCGCAAAAAATGATGCTTAATGGTGGTCGGTACCTCTTGTTTATTATGGACTAACGCGTGGAAAACATCACAAAAATTGAGCCATTCTTCTTGTCTACCAGAGAATTGCGGTAAATCAATTCGCGGTAAACTCGAAGAGAAGGTCAACGTATCAGACCCTCTAACTGGGTTTGGAGGTGTAATTTCACCCTTAAGATTATTTAAGAAGTCCGTAAAGTCACTTAGATTATTATAATAATGATCCTCACCCTTGGTGTAAACTTCTTTTTTGAAATATTTATGATCTTTAGGTAAAGGGGTTAAATCCATTATGAGGTTATGAACGGCCTTGAATTCCGCAAAAACGTTGTCAAGTTGTTTCTGACGTGCTATAGCTTGACCATAAGTCATTCTAATTTGACCTAATTTTTTAAAATTTGTATAGGAATTCTTAATCTTACTGTAATTATCTAATTGTGTCTGAGTATAACTCTCCATGTTGCCAACAAGAGGTCTACATGATGAGGTAACAAACTACACTCAAAGCCGTCTAGAAAGTTCTCATAAACAACCAAACTTAATAGGAGTTTAATAATTAACAGGAACTATAAAAAATAACAAGAATCCTAAGTCCAGGAAACTATGCCATCCACGACACCGCTAACTCAACCGAGATTCGACACAGTAATCTTGCTTGTTTATATTTATTTATCAAATTATATTTCAATATCTTATTAAATAATACACAAAAGATATATTTAGATCTTATCGAAATTAATTATGACGTAAAATACAAACTTATTTTCACGCAAAAATAAAGATTATCTAAATAAGTTTTCAAAAGTTCAACAATTATTACTATTATAAAACAAATAATTATAAACTAACCGTTTGATCTTTTATTTTTCGCTTGCTTATTTTGACTTACTAGTGTAAATTCGAGTTCAATGCAGCAGACTTGATGCGTGGGGACAGCTGCAGGTTGCGTGGTATCAACAGGTGTGGTCTTCCTGTTGATGATCCAATGACCAGAAGGTAACAAAAACTCAGCAAGTCGACTGATGTCTTCCTTCTGGTGATGATGAGCAGGGCAAGCTTATTTCGCTTATTTACTACCTTGGTTTGATGAGAGCTGCAATTTAGACGATTCAAATAAACGTGTAGGTCTAATTTCAACGTTACTGGTGCTCATGATGCATGAGACTTTCTCGCACCAAGTGGCGAGTTTGAAAAAAGAACAACTTCTACGGATAAGTGCTGTGAATANATTTTTCGCTTGCTTATTTTGACTTACTAGTGTAAATTCGAGTTCAATGCAGCAGACTTGATGCGTGGGGACAGCTGCAGGTTGCGTGGTATCAACAGGTGTGGTCTTCCTGTTGATGATCCAATGACCAGAAGGTAACAAAAACTCAGCAAGTCGACTGATGTCTTCCTTCTGGTGATGATGAGCAGGGCAAGCTTATTTCGCTTATTTACTACCTTGGTTTGATGAGAGCTGCAATTTAGACGATTCAAATAAACGTGTAGGTCTAATTTCAACGTTACTGGTGCTCATGATGCATGAGACTTTCTCGCACCAAGTGGCGAGTTTGAAAAAAGAACAACTTCTACGGATAAGTGCTGTGAATATAATATGATTAACCTTTAATAAAGGAAGTAGTTCAAAGTACTCCCGGAGATAATATATATATATATATATATATATATATATGTGATAATCACATAATCACATCTATTGTTACTTCTTTGTAATTTGGGTAAGACATGGACTATCTTGACGATGAGGTCCATTGAGCATGTGTTTAATAACTTATTCTTGTATTTGTCCATCACGTAGAATTTCCATTGTAATGTATTTATCTTTGTGTATAGTAGTAAATAGTTCATTGTTCACTTGCAGTGTTACAATAATATAAAAATGAGGTAATCTTTTTTTTTGAAATTTAATGTTTTAACAGTAAGCAAGTTCTTTTCTGAAAATTTTGTGTTTAGTTGTGTCATCTAAAATCAATTTTAATTTTGTATGAAGTAATCTTACAGTTATATTTGGTATATCATTTGGAGTGGTACCTCCAGAAAATTTTTTTTTAATTTTCTTTATTTCGAACCATTTAGGGTTACATGTAACGGTAGTTAAAAAATCAAGTCATCTTAACTTTCGCATTAGTACCACTGCATCTTGATTATGTTATTTCATGGCTTTCCATCATAATATATGCGTGCAAAAAATGTTGATCTTCCAGCATTGAAAATAGGACTAGAAAATTTTACTATTTGGTCGATAGGAAGTTCTATATAGGTAATATTCCAGCAGCAGCGTAAGATTTTCTGCTTTTGTTGAAAACTTTTGTCCATCAAAAGTTCTCTATCCTACATGTTCTACTGGAAATAATTAATGAAATACCATAGGATCAACATGCTGTATCTAACATACATCATCGATAGTGCAACCTATAAAGGTGTTGATAAATCAGATAGTAATATTGACATAAATTTTCCCGTAAGAATGTTAAACGTTATTTGTAAAGGCTTGCCACCTTATTAACTTAAATTTAAAAAAAAATACAATAGTACTGTTAATTTAAAATTTAAGTATATCGGACGGCTTATATAACAGTACATGATTTCGAGTTGCTAAATTGTTTAAGTATAACGTAGAAGGTACGAGAGAAAAAATTGGTAATAAGAATTGGTAGTCGTTTAAATCAATAAAGAAGACGTTTCAAATATTGACAATATAGTTTAGAAAGAAATTTTTAATCATGAGTAATAATGTTTCTAATAATTACAACCTGATTTGTATACTCTTGTACATACAGACAAAAGTTATTACCTAATAATACATCCCATAAATGTATTCTGTGTTTATTTAGTGCACCAATTTTAACATTATTTAAAAACAGAACAGGAATAGAGCTAAGCCTTTGTGGTATAGAAGGATCATATAAGTTGACTGATAAAATAAGTCATGTTAATGCAAAACTTTCCCGGTTTGTATTCATGATAAACTAAATACTTATTACTATATATATTATATACGTAACTTACTTGCGCAATGATCCCTTATAAATCGATTTGGCTTAAAATTTTATCTGGACGATGAGCTAAATCACAGTAATAAGAAAGATTTGTCTTAAAGTAATTTAGTAATAAAGCAGTTAAAAAATAAAAAATAAATATATACGACACGAACACATCTGAATACACATGAAGGTTAAAAAAAGACGGTATGATCCCTGTCAGATTCCCCAAAAGCAGTGTGGGAGGTCTATGGGAGGCTGTGGGGGTTTTGTGAGAAACTAAGATGTGTTAAAATAAGGAAGAAAATGATCGGTTTAACCTTATTTTGTGGGGGGGCGTAGGGGATAAATAGGGGTCTGTGGGAGTTTTGTGTGAAACGCCCTTCTAAGATATCGGTAGAATATAGGAAGATACATATACATCTTCCCATATTATATAGTTATCTCACTGAGGCGTTTCACACAATCCCCTTAGCCCCCCACAGACCCCCATTCACCACCCCCCACTGGCCCCACACAAAATAAGGTAAAAACCCGTCATTTCCTTCAATATTTTGATACGTCACAATTTTTTGAAAACCCCCCACAGCCCCCACGCATTTTTTCATGACCCTCACTGCCCCCCACCCTTACACTTCTTTTGGGAAACCTGACAGGGATCATACCGTCATTCTCGGACCTTGATGTGTATATAGACGTGTACAGCTGTCTTATGAACATGATTTATTTTATCATCAAGAAGACATTTAGAGTCATAATTTATTTATAAGGGGTCGTTGCGCAAAGTGTCACTATTATATATATTCAATGAAATAGTTAACTGTTATATTATAAAGTGAACAGTGTGGGGTATTCCAAGCCAATAAAAACATGTTTTTTTCTCTTACAATGAATCGCTTTTAGTCTATTTTTCCACACTGCCCAGGAGGCAAATAGATGGACTTTATACGTACGAGTGATTAATAACCATTCCATTAATACAACTATGTATGACCAGAAACAAATGTATATCAATTGTATGTTAATTTATTTGTAAGGATAAGGTTCTTGGTGCGCTAAGCTTTTTTTTTGCTAGCATTCATAATAAACTATGCGTAAAATTTTTGTGTGTTTGTATTATATTATTTTGTATATAAGTTAATAACACCAATACATGCAAAAATTTAAATGACATTTAGTTTATCATGAAGGCAAACCGCGAGAGTTTCGCATTAATATGACTCATTTTATGAGTCAACTTATGAGGCCCTATCAAACCACGAAAATTTAGGTCTATTTCTATTCTGTTTTAAATTAGGTAAAATTGGGACAATAATAATTAAACACAACATACATTAATAAGATATATTCATTATAAGTTATAAATTTTGTCTATACATACAAGAATTTTAAAATGACACTGTTATTATAAGATACATTATTGCTTATAATTAAAATTTTCTTTTCAAGCTATTAGTTCAATATCTAAAATTTTTTCTCTATCAAGTTGAACAAAAATTTGATTTTTATTTTTGCATCTTGATTAAGCCACGTACTATTAACCATGAGAAAATAATAATTTTCTCAAGTATAATCCCACATTATCAAAACTTTGATCTTGAGACTTGTTTATAGTCATAGCAAATGCTGTCACTAATGGAAATTGTTTTCTACCTAAAATAAAAAAATTTTTGTAATTAAAACTTTATTATCAATTTTTTACCATGTAACTATTTTACTTTCTACGTTATACTTCAACAATTTAGTCATTCGCAATCGTGTACTGTTACATAATCTGCCTGATATACTTAAATTTTGAATTAACAATACTATTGTACCTATTTTTAATTCAAGTACATGAGGTGGCAAGCCTTTACGAATATTGCTTAACATTTCTATGAAAAAATTTATACAAATATTATCATCTGATTTATCAACACTTTTGTAGATTGCAGTATCAATGCTGTAATAAGTTTTAGTTTCTTCATTCAATTTTCTCTAAATCTTATTGTTTAAAAAAAAAGTATATTCATTATGTAAAGTTAGAATTAGGTTATTACCAAAACAGTTGCTGTAATTACCAAATATTTTGGTACAGACATCATCTATCATCCAGGATTTAGGAATGTTAAATGTTCCTATGTCCCTTTGTCTAATTCTCAACAACAATTTTGAAAATTCTTTATCACTAGAACGAAAAGTAACTTGTAATCTTAGAATTTTGAAGCAGTTTCATAGAAATGATGATTCAACAGTCTCTTCACGTACTATCAATGATTTCTAAAGCTTTTCTTAGAATCATAGAAGTCTTGTCCCATACAATTAAATCAATTTCACTTAACCTTTTTTTTTAGTTTCAAATTCTAAAAATACACTCACAATATTATCCCAGTCTAGAGGCGAACGGAAAGTTCTGTGACTGGTCCTACCTTTTGGTAGTAATTCAGATGCAATTTATGTCCAAGCCAGTGACAAAATATTTTTACCGCTAGAAAGAAAGTAATAAATAAGTGTCTAATATTAGTAGGTTTTTCCAGATCCTCCAGGACCGTCTAAGACATATACTTTTTTACCCTGTTCACAAATAGTTAAAAAAGTTTTTTTTGATCTTGATTTAAATTTGTGTACATTACATCAAACATTTTTTTACTTAAATATATTTATGCAGTACAATTATTTATATAGTTACTAATGGTTAGTGTCAGTAAACTAAAAGGCTAATATGGTTTACCGTCTGTAGTTTAAAAAAAAGCGCTTATGATCTTCTTTGGAGATATTATGTTTAATCTACCTATAGCAATATTTTTCATTATAATTTTTTTCTTTTTCTCAATTTTAGTTTATTGTCAAAAATGTTGTGTTCTGGAATGTTGACATATTTTAGTGATTTTGCAAAATCATCTATTTTCTTCAATTCAAACCAAGATGGAAGGTGTGTTTGATAATTATGTATTACGCTTTTGATATTATTTCCTTTAAATATAAGCTCTTGTTTATTTTCAAGATAAACAGCTAAATTTACAAGTGTATTGTTTCTACCACAAATTAGATATTGTTGAAGTCTTCAAGCTGCTTCCACTAGACTCACATATCTAGCATCTACGAAACTACTAATTTCATCTAATGTTTCTTCATTTAGTTCGTTTGATTTTTCTATTTTAATGTATGCTCTGTTACTACCTTCATATATGTAGTTAATTATATATTTTATTCGTTCGGCTAGGTCGTGGATTGGCACGTGGGAGACCGTGGTTTGATTCCTGGCCATAGTGCGACTTTTTCGGGCAAGTACCTCTGTGATTTTTTACATGTGCTCTTTCACCACGCAATGCTCCTCGAGGAGGGTTTAGGAGACCTCCTCGCAGCATAGTTGCCTAATTTCCCCTTACTCCCCTTCCAATAATGGGAGGCCTCCCATCCCTCTTCCCTTCCTTCTCCAAAGTGCTAAGTGCCCATAGTAGTGCCCTTATTAAAAGAGCCGGACGTAGAGCACTATAATAAAAAAAAAAAAATATTTTATGCTTTGTATTGATGCACAAAATTGTTTCTATGTTTTTGGTAATAAGAAAAAATCAATGGATCATAAGAAAAGCACAAAAAATCATTTTTTTAATGTACAAAATGTAACATCATCATAAAATCAAAAAATCATTATTTGCGTTATGTATTAGAACATGAAAATGGTACAATTATACCATGTATTATCTGTAGAAGAACAATTAAAAGACAAACACACTCACGATGACATAAAACGATTCATCAGTCTGATGAAAATGCATATAGTATGCTCGGAATGTGGGAAAAAATTTTCAAGAAAAGATCGATTATTACGACGTTGCAGAAACATTTACAAAACTATAAGTAAAAAGATGTGTTATATTATTAATTAACACGAATAGAATATTGGATTTTAGTAAAAGGTTAACGTATTTTTTCATTTCAAACAATAGATTTATTGTATTGAGATGATTCAATGTTACTTTGACCATTACAGGAATCACAAATTGAGGCGAAAACAAAATTTTACGTGGTGAAGTAATTTTCCAACAATTTCTTTACTGTATAACTGAAAAAGTTAAGAATAAATCAAAATAAAATTATAAATGCAAAAATTAAAAAAAATATATTACTTTTTTTACATCACAACAGCACACTATAATAGTGAATATTTATTTCAACAGTAATGTTTACTCCACAAAGAAACTGAATAATGTTATAAGACTAAGATCAATATGTTGAATACAGTAAAACTTCCATCTTTGGCTTCAAAAGGTTTTGATAATCGGGTTCCAAGACAAAACTGTTAGTTGAAAATTCTTTTTTTCCAAACCTTAAAGTTAAAGAATATCAGTTACACAATTTTCATTTTAAGTTAATGAGTAATGAAATTGTTACTGACAATGTTTACTTACCTTTAGTCTTAGTTAGATCTCTATATACCTCAAAAGTCTAATATCAATTGTCGCTTAATAATATAAAAAATTTTAACATTATAATAATAATTATAAGAGTACCCTGTAAACTGCAAATTTTAGTCTACGGTTACATACAGCAGAAGTAGCCAGAGTTACAACAGAAAAAGAAAAAAGTCTCCTCACCTCTATTTTAATAAAAATACACGTTCACGCTCTGACTTCCGTTACTGAGTGGAAAGTAGTATTAAGGAGTGTTAAGATGTAATCAATAAATTAATTACTAGAAGGCCGGATGTATTATATTAGTTAAGTACTATGTCATACTGCTGGCATATGTATATTCCATACGACGCCAAGAAACGACTTTAAATTAAATTCAATTATAGCATACTGAATGAAAACTTACACACCCGTTAGTTGTGTAAGTTATGGATGTCACAATTGAATCTGACGAAGTTTTTTTACTATGCCAATGACAATAGCATATACGTGCATAGTAACACAGCAATGCAGAGTCGTTATACCGTTCGTCAGAATGGTTGTAAAATTAAAAAAAAAATATCCTAATTTTCATTTTATTTTTACCAAGTTAATTAATTTTAGCCTTTCTTCGCCACAATCCGCTTCTCATAAGCTCCACGATATGATTTATTCAACAGTGAAGTTTTTAGCCAATTTAAAAGTTGAGGGGTTGGCGTGCAAAGCGCGCAGGAAGGTGGAGCCCGACTGATATATATATATGCACATACATATATTGCATGAAACTATTTAGTCTTTGAATGTGGTGCCAATATTGTTGAAAAAAGCATGTTTATGTTAATTGGGTATGGTTTTAACATACATTCTTTATATTCAATACATCGACAAAAATTAATAGTTATAAAAATTACGTTACGTAAATAAAAAAAGGTACAAATTATAGCCATGGCATGACGAGCTGCCCAGCACTCCACTATAAAACTAGTCACTGTCATTGAATCTTCGAATCATTTTAAAACAACCGCGTATCCTTATAACATTTTTAACATCACGTTTACATGTCCCACACATGCTGACTCACTCATTCTTGCAATTAGTCAGGTGTATGTTACCTACAATATTTATGAAAAAGAAGGTTAAAAGATATTAAGACGCCGGTTGTATTATTGAGTATTTAATAAATTGTAAACCTTATAAAATGAATGATTGTTAATAAAACATGTTACAAACAAATCGATTATAAGCTTATTTGTAACATACAATTATAAATGAAATTCATAAACAAACAGTTTAAAAAGTCTTGAAATTAAAAGTTGTGAAAAATTTAACCAATGTACATTAGTACATACAAAAATTGCTGCTAAGAACTATTGTATTTTAGCTTTTAGAAGGTTGAGGATTTAAGCCTCGAGAGTATTTTTTTTTTGTTTTTAAATTGCCAGTTAGATAATGGGAAAAAATCCATTAAATTTAAACATGTTGTGCAGCGTAGAGGAGAGGAAACTAATGCACATTGGTGAGTTATGTCATGGTGTAGGGAGTTGTAGAGGGAACTAGCGCAGAGTGGTGATGCTTGACAAGGTAAGGGGAGAAGTCAAATAAGAAATTACTAGTCTAACACTATTGATTTACTCTGCAGTGGAAAGTGGTCCTATAAAAATACTACTCCAAAAAGTAACTGTTCGTTGCTGTTTATAATAAATAATTATTGTCTGATTGAGCTATAATAATGGTTGCAATTTCTTATGTTAATAAATGTATAATTACTGTGATGTTAATATAAGTGTATGAAAAGTGAGTATACATAAACAAGAACAAATAACAGTGATATGTACGCAAAAATGTTATTTATTTTTTGAATATTAGAAAAAAGAGTACAACTATTACAACTATTAACATTATATAAAAAATAACAACAAAATAATTAAATAGTAAATTAAGACGGGTCAAAATTGGCAGCGTCATGCTAGATCAATGGCAAAAAAATTTTTTCGCGTAAATATTTTTATTATATCCTACGGATTAAGAAACTTTATGTTGCCACTGCGCAACCTGGTCACAATTTGTTTGAACTAACTTTTTTAAACAAATTAGTAAAAGTGATTATTTCGATCCAAAAAAAAATATATTCAGTTTCTTTAAGTCATTCCGGACCAAAAACCCAGTGGAATGTATATACCTAAACTCCACAGTTTTCAAGCAAAAAATTTCCAAAGATCAGAATAACGCGAATTTTTCAATTTTCAGAGCGTTCGTGAGGAATGAAAATCAAACATTTTTAGAAGGTACACCACGTCAACATGAAGTGTTAACTTTCCTCTACAAGTTTTAAAAAACGAACATTGAAAAAAGCAATGGCAACATTGTTTTTTTTACAATAAACATTTAATCTATTTCTGCGCACGCACAATCTGACTTCCAGTACTAGTGTATGGTTTTTTGTTTAGAATAACTTAAAAAAACTAAATATATTTTTTAAGATCGAAAAAATCACTTTTACTGATTTGTTTAAAAAAGTTTGTTTAAACAAATTGTGACAATGTTGCGTGGTGGCAACATGAATTTTCTTAATCTGTGGGATCTTATAAACATATTTACGCAAAAAAATTCCTTTGCCATTGATCTAGCACGACGCTGCCAATTTTGACCCGTCTAATTAAAAAAATTTCACAAAGTGTAGTAAATCGTTTGCACTAGTGAAACGTATTACTTATGTTATATTTGATAACTTTTGATAGGATTACAGCGATGAAGCTTAATATCTTGTTATAACTTTGGTAATTACTTAGCTGAGTGAGTTTTTGCTTGGCTTGTTTGTGTATATTTCAATTAGGCTTATGGTTCTTATTTTGTTTGGTTCTGGTAAAGTAAGATTGTTATCGTTTGGTCTGACTCTTATGGTTGTTATGGCTTGGTTCGATTTAAAACATTTTTGCCGTTATTTTTAATGGCTTGACTACATTTCTGTCGTAGTTTATTTTTTTTTCTACTAAATACCGTCCCTTATATGATACTGGACACTGATGAAAAAAATTTGTTTAAAATAATTACTGAATCATGTACTGAAATTTCTTTTGAATATACAGTAATGAGTATTGTATTTAGTTTAGGTTGTCAAACATAAGAATAATTGGATTCAGAATAAGTCCTTTCTTCACACTTACTTTAAGGTAGTTTAATAAAAAAATTGGTTTTCATATAGACTTGATTTTTTTTAGTACGTTATCATTAAGAGTTCAACGGATATTGTAATACTTTTTTTTAGGTAGCATGTGGTACTTATTTTCAAAATATTCAAGTTCAAAGTTGACACTTTTTACGCACGAGTATACGTGAAACACACTTAAGAACTAATATTTCATCTTACTATATAAAAAGTATCTCTTCTAGAAATTGAAAAAACTTGTATGTAACAATTTAGAAAACAAGAATTTAAATGTGATTTTGTTAAATACAGATACTAGATTTATAGATTTTAATCTAAATCATGTTGTTTTTTGCTTTGTTATATGAGCCATGCGAGAGAGTGGCTACAGTTGCTATAGAGCGTTATGCTGATAGATGCGTAGAACTCTGATTTTGTCATTCTGCGCAACAAGTGAACAAAAAAAAAGCACAGAGGTTATCAACTAATTCTTGTAAGGTTACAAGACAGCATGATCTTGATGCCATTTCGTTGAGTGGAGTACCACAGAGTCGAGTGAACTAACTTAAAGGATTTAATTCACCATTTATAGTGCAATGTCCAACTGATTATGAATATAATAAAGTAAGTATCATGCTCTTATGACTCCATGAGAATTTTATCAATAATTTACTCCGTTATACGAGCATTACTTCACGGATCATCCTAATTTGTTCTGATTTCAGTCTACATGAAAAAGGAAACAAAAAAAGGTTATTGAACTTGCTTCAGACTCGTGCTGATTGGATAATTATGAATATTGACGTAACTCCTGGATTTTAATTTTTTTATTGACAACTATAACACTATGTCTAGTAATTGTAATTATTATAGTTTCTGTGTTCAGCATTTTTATAAAGTAGTAAGCATGAGTCGTTGGACATCCACCATGAATTGAGCTCTTGAAAGTCCTACATGTTTGTACTTTGCCACACTAGATTGCACCGATACACTTAAATACAATTACAATTACTTACTTCTTATGCACATTATTCTTTAATACTTTGTCTTCTATGAACTTTAAATAATAGAAGATTAAAAATAACAGAAATAAAAACTATTTTTAACAAACTTTTTTTTTGTTTTTAAATTGCCAGTTAGATAATGGGAAAAAATCCATTAAATTTAAACATGTTGTGCAGCGTAGAGGTTTTTTTTGAAATTTAATGTTTTAACAGTAAGCAAGTTCTTTTCTGAAAATTTTGTGTTTAGTTGTGTCATCTAAAATCAATTTTAATTTTGTATGAAGTAATCTTACAGTTATATTTGGTATATCATTTGGAGTGGTACCTCCAGAAAATTTTTTTTTAATTTTCTTTATTTCGAACCATTTAGGGTTACATGTAACGGTAGTTAAAAAATCAAGTCATCTTAACTTTCGCATTAGTANAAATGTTTTGAAAAATGGCTCTACTTATCTGGTCTCAGCCCAATGTTTCATACATAACAAGATTATTATGAGGTAACAGAAATAATTTAGAAACTAATGTTTAAGTCTATAGTCTCTACAGTAAAAGTCGTATGTTTTTATCGTTGCATGAGATTTTTGAACTATTTTATTAGATAAAAGCTCAAGTTTCCATTGGGCGTCAAATTATATTAAATTCATGATATAAAACAGTAATATTTCTAACTGTTAAAGAAGCACCAAGATTATACTATTTTACTGCAAATATAAAGCTTTTTCATAATTGTAAAGAAGATAGTTGCAGTTTTTAATATTTTCAGTTACGATTTTTTTTTTTTTTTTTTTTTTTTTAAACCGTATAAAAAAAGTCAAGCCACCCTCAATGAAAATATTTGTTTTTATCGGTCAAGCTCCTAAAATAAGAACCCAGTCAAAGTTTTCTTGTTTCTTACTCAGAGAAGATAAGTAACAAAAGAGAAATGTTGACTAAAAAGCTGTTAGTGGTCCTATAAAAATACTACTCCAAAAAGTAACTGTTCGTTGCTGTTTATAATAAATAATTATTGTCTGATTGAGCTATAATAATGGTTGCAATTTCTTATGTTAATAAATGTATAATTACTGTGATGTTAATATAAGTGTATGAAAAGTGAGTATACNTTTATCGGTCAAGCTCCTAAAATAAGAACCCAGTCAAAGTTTTCTTGTTTCTTACTCAGAGAAGATAAGTAACAAAAGAGAAATGTTGTTTAAAAAGCTGTTCTACACCAAAAATACATATTTATATATCTTTTTGAATCAATATAAAAAGTTTGACGAGGGTAGTAAGCCCCATACCAAAAATGAAGAATCATTTGGCTACAGAACTAATCAAATTTTAATTAAGAACAAAAAAAAATGAAATGTCCAAACTTTGAGAAATCTTTTGCTACTTGTTTTTCTTTTTTTTTTAATTTTAAGTTAATTACCAGATAATCGATATTTTCTAAGTATCTGGAGTCTAACAAAATATTTGAATAAGTGTACATAAACTGTTTTTTAAAATAAGAGAAAATACTCTATATCAAGCAGTATCAGTAAGTATAAACATTATTTAAAGCAAGTTTGATTTAAATACAAGATCTAAATAAAGCTAAGAGACATGTATGATTGAGATCTTTTTATCAATAAATTATGGTACTTGAAAAATTACTAATTTATTTTTAAAACAATTTTTGAAAACAAGAAGGTATAACCAAGAAAAGCAGAGAGTTTCAAGCAAATAATTGTTATTTAGCTGCAAGAAGCTACGGATTTAAACATTAACGAGGTTTGTTACTGGCAAAATTAGCGTGTAAATGAGTAAGCTGATGAGAACCCTTAAAATTAACACTATCTATTAAGCACTGCTTTTTTGTGTGAAGTATCCATTTCTTTATTGAAAAGTGTTCTTAGAAATAAATAATTCTCACAACTCAAACAGATATAAAATAACTATTCTATGACTGTAGCTGCATGTGAAGAAGAAGTACTCATGTATATCAAAGATCAATCTAAATATAAAGATAAGTATTTCTTTTGGATAGGAGAGGTAGTAGTGTATTAAGGACGTTTGGTAGAGATAGCGCGCTATAGCGGGAGGAAACATACGTGGAGCAAGGGGAAACCAGCGATGAGTGAAGATTTGACAATGCCGTACGGGTCTTCAATGTATGAGTATTCATGTACAGGCATCAGGTGTCTGCTCGTCTGCTGCATCGGTTACAACAGTGTTATACGAGTATGTTCAATGTTTTTGCGATAAAGCAGTAAGTATTGAACTTTGATTCGTTATAAAAATGTTATGAAAATAAATAAATAAGTAATGAAAAAGATTTGCGACCACTTTATTTATATTCGTAGATTTCATTCATAAAAATGCCGAAAGCCAAACAGTATAACCTCCAATGTACGACAAATGAGAAAGGAACAGAAATAATCATAAATTTGAAATTTTATGAGAAAAATAAATAACGTGTTATTAAAATACATTGTTATTTTCTTACAGGGAGGGGTAGGCGTAATGTACATATGCTCATACACAAGTAAGAAATTGTATTTTATACAAAAATACGTACAATCTACGATAATATTGCATTATTTACTGATCAACGTCCCAGAGCATTTTAAATTTTCTGCCACTGGCGATGTTGCCGTTGCGTTTCTATCGAACTTTTATTAATTTTTTTATCTATTAATGAATTAGACGATTGTCGCAAAACTTGGTGTGCATCAAACTTATAACATTATCTGTGACATAAAAAAATTGGCGAAATTCACTGGGCCAATTTGCTTAAAACTTAGTTTTAATCAGTTTTCCCTTAAGCAACCGTATTAAAATGACTGAGCTTTGAAATTAAATATCTCGAAAAAAAACAGACAAATCTTTTAAAATTTTGACTCGTTTAGTGCAACAACAACAAGAATGTCTGATCAAAATTTCAGAAAAATTCACTGGAAAATTCTATCTCTGCCAAACGTCCTTAAATAATAGTAATCCCCTAGTAGTAATACTTAATATAATAGAGCAGTATAGCCACTTTTGTTTGTAACTATTAATTACAATTGTGATTGTTTGAACCCAGGAAAACTGGCGGTATATAGATAGTCATGGCTGCAGTGTGTAGAAAGTAAACCCTTGGCGGTTATAAAAAGTTGCAAGTTGCACGCAGTTGTATGAAGCTTAGAAGTATTCATAATACCATTTTAGCAGAATAAGTTGCGTACTACTTACGCAAAGTCATAAAATTTTGACTGCTAAAGGTGTAGTTGCATCGAGTAGATTACATCTAAGTAGATAAACTAGGCTGATTCCGGTACACACCAAATTCAACACAACTCGTTCTTCCTGCTGACGTGCGTGACCTTACACAGAAAGCCACAGCTCTACTGTAGTCTGAGCAAATTAGATTTTTGGCTGAGCAATTCAGACTAAACTAAAATTAATTAATTTGTGTTGTATCTTCTTAATTTATGTGTATAGTATTTTTTTAGCCAGATAACAAATGTAACTACATAAGGATCGAAAAAAATGTCAGCAATAGGTCCAAAAAGATGGTAAAAATGGATAAAAAGATTTTTCGCTTCTACTGTGAAAGCTGTCATTTGATTATTAAAAGTTATTACACCCATTATACTTAGCAGTTAATGTATATAATATTAATAGTAACATAGGTAATAATATCAATATGATAAAAGTACCATGTTGTAGTAAATAAAGGGAAAACCATGAGACACAGTTTAAACATCATTTTCCGTTCTTTTCAGCAAATTTTTTAAGTCTTACGACTGCTATAAATTATCGTTATATATTATTTATTATAAACGCCATCTACTAGTTTGTTGAAGATGATGTATCCAAACGCATATTAAAACGAAAAAGAAGCTACACAGTCTAATTAGTATAATACTAGTTATGCAGCAGCTATGTTTATTGTTAAAATGTTCTGATATGTACAATCCCGATATTACTGCGAGCTACCTCATATTAAGAAGAAATTGTAAGTTTTTAATTTACGATGCTCAAATCAGGAGATATCGATAATATTACTGATGGCATCAGTGCAAAGCAACTAGCTTGAAAACGCGTTGACTGGACTACGAGGAAGAGGGTGTCGCCTCAATCGACAGTGCACCTAAGCCAGTGCCACCTCAGGTACGTTGGAAAAAACCACTTTTTTCTTATATACTCTTAGGATAATTATAATAAAGCTTAGAATATTAAATTAAACTAATAATACATTATTATCTTATCAAGACAAAATGTTTTGAAAAATGGCTCTACTTATCTGGTCTAACAACTTTTTTAGAGTCGTTTTTCGGAAGGACCTTGTTTAGTTTATTTAAGAGCCTGCAAAAAGTTTGTATCCAACAGTTTAAAAATTTTATAAAATTCTTAAGGATTATATAACCCATGTTCTGCTGGAGTTTAAAGGAAAAATTTTGATTAGAATGCCAGTTACCAACAACCGGAAAACAGGGCCAAATGGTTACTTTTGGACAATTTGTGGAAAATGGTAAAGCTCATTTAGGTCAACCAGGGCTTATTTTATTTGCCTTTAAATTGCTTATGTTTTTAAAGGAAATCGTTTTTTTTTTTTTTTTTTTTTTTTAATTACAATTTTCTGGTAGAAGCTAAAAACTTGTTTTGGACTTTTTTACCTTTTTTTTTGGATCTATTGCTGACTTTTTTTAGTTCTTATGTGGCTACGTTTGTCATCAAGATCCATACAAGGAAATTTTTTTTAGCCCAGTCTAGATTTTCATTACATAGGGGTAGTTTTCATCTAGTTTACGCACACTGCTCTGAGTTCGAGGGAGTTGTGCTCAGTTTCCCAGTCAGAGGTTAGCCTTTATGACACAATGTTGTTTCATATATAAGAATGAGAGCCTTAACCCTACGCTCTTATCTGTAAGGCATGATGAATAACGCTTACTCCTCCAAGATAGTATACGTATACATCTACTTTGTCATATACATACCTAAACAAATATGTATGTATTATGTATTATGACTGTATGTATGTATTTTTAATCTAAAATTACAAATAAAAAGTTGTAGATCAGGCTCTAACCATACACTTTTACCAATAATGTACAATCACCAATTTTTTTTACTTATAAAGAAGAGTATATTATATAAACATAAATTTTATATGAAGATAGCGAACAGTGTGAGAAGAGAAATTTTTTTTTTTTTTCATAAAATAATATAAGAATCATTGTGTTCTAATTTTTTAGAAAATTTGTTTTGATCTGAAATTTGAAACTCATATCCTAAAAATGTAGTTAACATTTTTTAAAGATTCCTCAGAAATTCTTATGCGTATTGCTCTTTAATGTCTCGAGGCTCGTAGTCCAGTCACAAACATAGGTACATATATTTTTTTTTAAATATTTTAATGCTCTACGTCCGGCTACTTTTAATAAGAGCACTACTATGGACACTCAGCATTTGGGAAAGGGACAAGGAAAGGGATGGGAGCTCCCCCATTACTGGGAGGGGATAGGGGGAAATTAGGCAATTTTTGCTGTAAGAAGGTTGCCTAAGCCCTTCTCGAGGAGCATTGCGTGGTGAAAAAGCACATGTGAAAAATCACAGAGGTACTGGCCCGAAAGTCGAACTGGCCGAAAATCGAATCACAGTCTCTGGCGTGTCAATCCACGACCAAGCCGACTGAGCCACCACGCGTTTTTATATATATACATATATACATGCACTGATGCCTAATATGGCCTGCAAAAAGGGAGGGCAACGTAAATATATATACTTTTCTCACACTCTGACACGACACCCAGTCTTACCCTCAGAGTCATTGTGTACGGGGACCGTGCTGGGTGAGGTACGCCGCTGACTAAAGAATATTTTGTCTTCAGGTCATTCCCCGGACAACCAACTGCTCATTCTTAGTCAGAAAAGTGGGCCTTTAAAATATCTACTCTGTGGATATGCCGTCGGAACTTGGGTCGATCACTGAGAAGCAGGCCGTTGTGACTGCCCGTACTCCTTAGGGTAGTCTTTCCTGGCTTGCTGTAGTAAAACATTATTTTCCGAATGGCACCAGGTGAGATGGTTAAACGGCCTTGAAACTCTGAAGTGTTGGAACAGGTGGCGTTTTGGCCAGACACGTCTCCTGGTGTTCCACCAGAGACGTTATTATTCAGAACATTTTCTAATTGATGGCACTCGTCAATCCTGGTGGTTCAGAGTCAAATAAGACGTAGGTCGCTTGCACATTCGCGAAGAGTGTCATCGGTAGCTGGGATATCCAACTGCTCGACTAACAACTCTATTCATGATGTACTGCCAGTGAATGACTATGGACAACGCTGAGATGACCAGGCCTATTATAACCACACTTATTTACTTCTATTTCAGGTACCTGTTATTTAACGTCCATGCCACCTAGCGCATACCACTGAACTAACGTAAAAGCTAGCGTATTTTTGAAAAACTTGGAGGTTATTTAGTACTGTTGTTATTAATTTTTTCAAGACAAAAACTTTACCAAGACCATCTAGGAAGTTTCAATAATCAGTATGCAAAAACTCAGCAAGATCAGTTGAGTAGCTTTCGTGGTTAGCAATTACAACGGTTTTAGCGACTTTGCTTTATGTATGAGTAAGATAAGATCTAATGTAATGATACCATATACTGCTGAATGTTAAGTCTATACACTCGCTTTTAGGAAAAGTCATTGTTTTGCTATATATCCATAGGTAAGTTAGAAAATTTTAATAGAGGCTGCACAATCCAGTGATCTAATACGATTTTATAAAAGACGCCACAGCCACTTTCTTAGGTGAAAACTCTTGAAAAGTATTGAAAAAACCTTTTATTTCGATAACGTTATAAGTGTTTCAATTTATTCTTATTCGGCAGTTGAATAGCATTGTACTATCTGTGACATAAACGCGTATTTGTGACGTACGATACTGCGTGATAAGCTAAGCAGCACTCTGTATTAAAATTTATATGTATAGCTCCTACACTGTAAGAGTATACGTGTTTTATAGGGAACAATAATCAACTCTTTGTATTTTAATTTCAGACAAGATCTACGGATTTGTTACACAATAAAAACAATCGTAATGATTTAAATAATTGTAGTTAAATACATCAATGTGTTATAATGAATTCTAGAAAACTACAGTTTTACTAGACTATCAACTTTTTCACAATTAGTAACACTTTCCCACTCTATGTCAAAGTAGAATTTTTTTAATTGTTTGACTAGTGGGTGGTATACATAGTTATACACATCGTTATTATGAGAATATGCAGTTGCTTATGTTGGAAGCTTAAGCTTTGGAAACGATGATCGGTCCAGTATAGTGGACGTGTTTTGAAGCAAGTCATAGATTTAGTAGAAGTAAAAAAGTAAAGATCAGAAAACGAAGATATTTTTTTGGTAGCTCACTTACTCGTTTATGTTCAGGAGATGCAAACATGTGTATCCCAAGTAGTTTTTGAATTATATCTTTATTGGCATGTTATGCACGAGAGTAGATCAATGATCTCAGATTGGTGACCTTAAATAAGTGTGTAACAGAAGTAGGATTTGCATATTACTCCCCTTTTACAACATTTACAATTTTTTTCCTTTTATTACTTATTCTTTAAACTATTCCCTCTCAAACATAGTAAAAAACACTTTATACTTAGACTTAAGACACCAACCTTCTAAGCCTACACCGAGTCATTTACCCACTCTCCTATAAGCTGTCCCGATATTAACAATTTGAATACTTCTTGTTATAGTACGGTTTCTAACATTTTGGACTGTAAATATTCATTCACTGTTAATAATTTGATTTGCTTTGATTGTAAATTGCATTTATAACTTAATAACTTATTAGACAAACTTATTTTTCGTAAATCAAATTAAATATTTACTTATTCAGAATTTATTTGTAATGCATACAATGAATAAATCAAAGTTGACACAGTTTTTTGTCTTCTTTTAAATTTTAATAAATTGTTCAAACATTTTTCTTTATTCTAGGAATACATTAATTGATTTTTTTGCGTTTAATCTTTTGCAATTTTTTGATTTGTGCTTTAAATAATATTTTGGCTTTAGAAGGTTCATCGCAGTTAGTGGGAGAAAAGTTCACAGAGGTAAGAGGAGTGCAAATATACGCAGCAACGCTGGTACATGTATTTTTAAAAAAGCTGTACTTATATATACGCTTTTACACATACTTAACCTCTTTATTCTTAAGTCATCAAAACAACTAACTAATAAATCTATTTAAAAACTTAATAGATTGGTCTAAAATTAATCTTTTATACTAAAAAAACTGGAAGATTTCTAGAGATCATGTAAACTCAATATTTACAGAATGTTTTCATAATGTTGTGACATTAAAAATTGAGATTATTAAAAAAAACTATGTAAACAAAGGGTACAGATAAACAAGCTGCAATTTTCTGTGAGTATGTCTTATGCAATTTTGTATATCTGTTTAATGTTTGAGAAATATCTCTGAAAAAAAGCTACATGTAATCAATGTTCTAATAGGAAATTCGCTCGCATATTATACAACCCTATGAAAGAAAGTGGTACTACGAAATAGTTATTCTTAAATTTTTAGATACAAATATATTTAGGGTGTTACATGTTGACTAAGAATTACTGTGTGAGTGTATGTGACAGAAGTAAGTGTGGCGTTAGGGTTGTAATCACTGTAGGTGGTTGACAGTTATTTGGAAATCATCAGAAGATTTGAGTAAAGCGCACAATATTGTACCGGCCAGCCCACTAGTTGCTTATATGCAATGTTGTATTAGGCCGTTACAATTTGTTTACAATCGTTTTTTTTTATTAAATAGTAAAGTATCGATTTAAACCAGACGTAATTAATCCAGGTAAACTCATTCCTATGATAATTGCACCACTTTCGCTTACAATACCGTTTTGTAGAAGGAACATTTATGTTTATGATTATATTTATTTGACATGCAGATACATAGAAGTGTAACTTTATAATGAGCGACCTAAGTATCTTCTGTCTACTGGTTTATTATTATTATTATTAAATATTTATAGATTTATGCAATTCGCTAAACACTTTATATACAATGAACTTTAATTCTCTGATGACCTGCTGCTCCATACTGATGTCCCAATGCAACAGACAGATGTTTGGTTGATACAATAATATTTAAAAAATGATAAAACAGTTGTTGTGACAGTTGTTTTTTCGGTTTCATATTTTTTTTTTTTCTTAGTATCAAATCTAATCTGTTATCAGCTTCTTCTTCATAGCAACTGAAGCAAATCTTGCAGTATTTCTTTGTGGTTCTAAATCTAATTTTTTTTATTGAAATATTGATTTATTGTATTTAAGCTACCAATTACTTTTTTAAACTATGTAATCCTATTTTGTGTACTCAAAGATTTGGTTTATTTTTAAGTTAAAATTTTTCTGGATATTTTAAAACGTGTTTCAAAATACTTTGAGGAGCCTCATAGATAGTGTAATTGTTGTTTAACATTATTCCATACATGTATATAATATTATTGTTTAACATTAATTCATTTAGCTTTCCTGGTTTTACATTATTACAAAGATTTTAGAAATTTTCTCAATTGATAAACAAATTTTTAATCGTAACGAATATTTTTTTTCTAAATGAAATTTTAGACGTAAAATACATGCCTTTTGACGCTTCGTCGAGAAAGTGCAAACTATTTATAACTATAGTAGTCTACACATCCATAAATTTAAATTGAGAAATATTATGAATGCTTAAGAAATTTTTTACATCAGAATAACAAGTTACATTTAAAACCGAATTTCTTCTGTCAACTCGTTGGTTTGATTGGTAGAGTTGTTAATTTAGTTGATACAGTCATTGCTTCCCTTGATTTTGAAACAGTTATTGGTTTAATCGTCAGAGTTTTTGATTCGGTTAACAGAGGTTTTGATTTTGCTTATTGAATTTCCGTTAAGAACTTGAGACATAATTTGATGTTATCCAAAACCTCAACGTCCACGTCTTTCACCTCAGTAAAACATTTAAAATTTGATGTTAATAAATTGAGCGTAGTAGCATCAGGAGTTTTAGTGAGTTATCTATTCAAAGAATTGTTTGAATACGAAAAAAATTGTTGGAGTTCATATTCATCAATAATATCAATAGAGATTGGACTTGAGCTTACTTAGTAAGCTACTTGAACAAGTTGAATAATAATGATTGAACGTACTAATGGACTTTTATCTAAATTCTAAAGTGTCAATAGAAGAAAATGAATGAATTAATCATAAGGACCCTGTAGTATGTTAAAAATTTTTAAGGAAATAGATTGTAATAAAAATAGTATATTAAACTTTCAAAAATATCTCCTTTTTGCTAATGAGTGCCATGGTACTTTTTTAACATTTAATTACTAGCTGTAGAGCTAATACAAGCTTTTTTACTGAACACTACATATCCATGTGCCTGATCTACCATATATTTTTTGTTTCTTCAAGAGATTCACAGGTATACATTTTTTAATTGTCTGAAAATCTGATGAATAATCAGTTTCTTTGGTTTCTAAATTTTTTTGATTTGTCGTCGATTGAAAACTTTTTTTTTTATTCTAAACATTGTTCTTAGTTCGGATCAGCATTGACAAATTTCTTACTCTCTAGGTAAGTTACTATTTTCCTAAACCAACTTCTCAGATCTTCTTTATTTATATCTGCTTTCGGAAGCTCCAAGGATTGAGCAGTTATATATGTTACGTAAGGATAGCGTCTTCTAAGGCCTTTAAACCACTGACGATCAGGTCAGTCATTAATCAATTTATTTTATTTCTTGCAAATTGCAACGCATGTTGCTTCCCACCATTCTTTAATCTATCAAATGTCGCAGGGTACACTGTTTCTAATATTTGTAAAATTTAGTTAACCAAATCCTGCTCCACGTCCGTAGACAATGTATTAACAAGTCCTTTTTTTTTTAGATTACTGTAATGCAGTAATTGGGTCAATAAAGAGTACCTACAGAAATGCAATACTCTTTTACAACTTTTCTAAAAGAATCTCTACTTTTTAAGGCTTGCAATGCACACTGTTTTTCTTTTGTAGATTAATTGTCAAACTTCCTTAATTTTTTTTGGCTATTTTCCTCATGACTCACACCTTTTTGAGATTTTTTTGTTGATTTCTTAATATTTGATTTGTTTATTATTCCAGCTTACATCTCAAAAAACAAAGCAACTTTTAATGATCCTTATATTATTAGTACAAGAAAAAATTTATTGTATGCTTGTTTTATTAGTTAATAAAAAAAAAATTTTAAATACATTTTACTATGAAATATAAAAAATGTTTTCTTAGGATCGTTAGATTCTTATGCACGCCGATCTTTGTACTATTTTTATTATTTTACGTGACATATCGATGAATATGATAATTGCGTGAGTATCAGGAGACTTGGAAATAGGGATTATAATCTCTGATGCAAGGATCAGTAACGATACTTACTTTTTTCAGTTGCAAAGTAATGATTGTGCAAAAATAATATTTTCTTCTTTTCATTTAGACATATACACGTGCGAATGAATTCTTTGGCTTTCCTCAAAATATTTTAGTGCTTGTTTTATTGCATTTATGAATATAGTGTTCGTAACATTGCGATATGTTTGTTACACTTGACCGTTTACCTCAATCAACTATTTCATTAGCTTAAAAATTAAACCTTTTGAGCCTTCTTTTTTTTTATGCTCCAATTCAAAAAATTTTCTCAGCGTCTTTGAGATTTTCTCATAATACTTTTTAACTTCTGTGTAGTTTATATAACTAGTTTTTTAATCTAATTAATAGTAGTAATGCTGCACCCATAAATTTTCACATTCATAATTCTTACTTAACTTGAGCTAAGGCAAAGGTTAGTTTAAAAAGAAATACATGTTGTTTGATATGCTTAGTTAACAAACAAATTAGTAATTGTATTAACACATAACAACTGCCAGGTTTTTCGAAGCTTCACATGTCCACGATACACTCCATCAAAGCATAGGCTTAAATGACTAGTAATGTCTTACTTTTTATAAGCAGGCTTACACAATTTTCCTCACAGCCCCAGTCACATGATTGTATTTTACTATACGATCATCTACGATCAGATATCTTCTGTTCCTTTTTTTAATCTTCATTGTGGTTTTAAGTACAGATCTAAGACCTTTATATGCTGTTTTAGGAATATGCCTTTACTTAAAACATGACTTTCATTTTGTTAATGTATTTTACACATTTTGTAAGCTATTTTTTAGTTTCGTTTGCTAGAATTATTGCTTTACAAATACCACTTGCACTATTGGCGATAGTCCCTACAGCGCTTATGTGCGACAGTCCTGCAAATGTAGGTACGGTATTAGGTCGAAGGTCTACAATCTCTTAAGATATGTGTAACATACGCAGTGTCTTAATATTTTTACGACAAGTTTCTCTTTACTTTTTAAGCTTTCTGTATAACAGAACTTACAACTTTACGAGCATATTTACTTGTAAGTATAAACTTTTTACAACTCTAAATGAAGTTTTTCAAAGTAACTGTCTTTTTAACTTTTTTTTTTTTCTTCTTCTTTGATTAACACTTTTTTATTCTAATTTAACTTTTATTGTGCTGTTTACAGCAATGGTGGTATCCTTTATAACAGTACTTAATCTTTGGCTTTGAAGCGTTGCCAAGCCTTTATTAACATCCTGGTACGTGCAGTTCTACTGGCAGTTCATTTATGGCAGTATTTATAACACCACGACCTTATTAATTATGAAGAATCATTACTTTTTACAAGTTTAAGGTTAAATAAGTTAGTACGATAGATAAAATAACATTTTTTTATATATATTGATAACACTACCATTTTCAGTCTGAGTTAAGTCAGCATATAGTTAAAATAAACTTCGTCGAACAGTAAATCAAATTTTTTGTAATAAATTTTGATGATATCGTTGAACAAATAAAGAAAATAAGGCGCTATAGTAATTGACTACTCGATATTTTAAGAGCTATTTTCTTGCAGTATGTAAAGTTGTGAAAAAAACAGCTAACTCTTCCTCACAAGTCTCACCAGTAGAGAAAGATTTGAGAATATTCGTTTGTACTCAAAATCGTTGAATTAACCTAAGTATTAATTAAAAAAAGAACTATTAGATCGTTGAGATAACATAAAATATTTTTTATGCAGCAAGCAGAAATTAGTCATTTCTCCGGATATGGCACTACCCAACTCCATAATAATGTTTGGTGACAATGCTTGTAAAAAACAAAAATATGTAACAGCCTTTTTCTGCATGGAACGTCTTAAAAACAATGACTGCTTCTATCTTTGTTGATCTCATGCTTAAGTTTAGAATTATGAAGTCATAAATAATTTCAATGTTTTAGTAATATTTTGACAAGACGATATAAATTTAATGCGTATCGATGATGATAATGGTAATACTGCCATGACATACATCGAATTCAAACAGTTATGTGCTAACTGCTGGAGGGTTAAGATGCATGCATATATCATAATAGATAAAAAAGAGATATCGATAGTGGTAGATATAACAGAAGATTTGACGTTCATGCAAGAAATTTCACTTATTTCAATTAAATATGCATTAAGTCTTTTGCTTACTATCAAGCAGTAAACATGGATGCATATTATGAGGAAAAACACGCTTTAAAAAAAATTAAAAAATCAAGAGAAGATGTTAAATATAAACAAGCATCGATTGTTGAAAGTAAGTCAAAAAAATTTGGAAAATTTTTAAAAACTAGTAAGACTTTTAAGCCGATAACTGATCCACTGTATAAAATGACGTTTATGACAAGTAAGAAAAAAACGTATCACAAAGCTATTATTATTTACTTGCAGATACTTTTATGACTTTAAAATCAAAAAATACTATTGTTTGATTCCAAGAACAGCTAATAATACAATAAATAATGACAAGTACTAAGGGCTATGCTGTTCAAATTGACTTTATTTTAAAAAACGACGTTTCGACTACTCCAAGGCAGTCCTTATCAAGTCAAATATTAAACAATAATCGCAGAGTGTCGTCAATGTGAGATGTTTATTCTACTCAACTCGTTGCAAAATTTTCCAAATTTTTTTGACTTGATAAGGACTGCCTTGGAGTAGTCGAAACGTCGTTTTTTAAAATAAAGTCAATTTGAACAGCATAGCCCTTAGTACTTGTCATTATTTATCAAAAAATACTATTGACACATCAATATTTTCATAAGTTTAAAGTGGCAGTTATGATAAAGGAGATTTTTTTTTATTGCATGACCATACCACAGCCTATAAGACTGTTGTTAAAAAAATTATCATCATGAAAATTTAGTGCATGATATGACAAAACTTTATCCATGAATGTAAACTTACAAAACTTAATGGAGATGAGCCAGAATGAAATTACTTTTATGAAATAAGAAAAAAAATGAAAAATATGTACTTCATTATTTATTTATTGCTTCCAAAAATACTGAAATTTTGTTAAAGCATCTAAGGTATCCAATGACTAGTAGATTGATGGAGATACTTATAAGTGAGTTACTCAAAAAGTGTGCATACGAAAAAATTTAATAAAACAAGACATTTATCCATGCAACATTAAAAGATTTAATAAATTTACTGTCCGGTTATTTAATCTTACATGTATAAAGGAAAAAGTTGGGTCCATACCTTCATTCAAAATTACTGAACAAAATTGATTACGTTTACCAGAGCAACCCTGATGAAGTACTCAATGGACTAAGATTGTTAGAGGCAGAAATATTAGCAGTTAATCCAAGTCATACCAATTAAATGAATTTAACCCTTTCCTAAATCAAATGTTACATATTAATCTTGCTTATTAAGCTTAGCCTTACTATGAAAACTAGCTTTAATGTATTTAAACGTTAACTATCTGTCTAAAGGTCGTAGTCCAGGCTTGCTGGAATCAGATATAAGCTTACCTTAGATAATTATTTTTACTGACAAAATAAAACATAGCGTAATAGTGCATCAGGTGCTCAACCTAATGGTTCTACAAATGAAAATTTGAGTCTGTGGATATAATGCCTTAAGCTCGTGAAAGACAAGGTTATAGATATTTAATAACAGTCATAGATGTATTTTCTAAGTATGCATTG
This sequence comes from Copidosoma floridanum, assembly GCF_000648655.2. The sequence continues at coordinate 250,675 of NW_019379600.1, forward strand.
GTCGTGCCCTAAAACTAACCCAGTTTTGACAGTCAGTATGGAATCTATATAAACGGAAGGAAGAGTTCTTACTGAATTGCTAACAGTTCGTGGCAAAAATTTATCAACGCAAATTTTCAAGTCTTTTGCAAAATTACAAATTTACCCTTTACTCTTGTGTATTGAATCTGAAAACTGTTATAATTAATAATAAGCCCCAGTATATGTACAAAATCTAATAAATTACCATGCAGCACTTTATTATCAACAACAACCTTTAGCATGGCACTGGTTAAACATCTTTGAAACTCATTATTAGGTACCCCAACTACCTTCATTCCATAATGAGTATTCACTTTTTTTGATGTCGTAAACAATGGGCTATTGTAAGCCACCCTCTAAGTAATTTACTTGTATGCAAGAAAGTACTCAGAAGCAATTTTATTTAAAATTTTTAGATCAGACATCTGATACAAAAAAACATACACAAAATTTTAAGTTAATGTTAATATATATGAAAGCAAAATTAATTTAAAAATATGCTCCTGAAGAAAACAAACTTAATACCTCATACTTCTTAAAATTCATAATCACCTCAAAATTCCGTTTTGCTCTATTTCTCAATGAAAGTCCTTCAAACCTTTTTATCTTCACACATCTTCTTTTGTAAGGTTGTTGTTAGTCTGTGCCCCTTGCTTCAAATATTACATGGTTCATAACTTGATGTCACTAATTGGCATCTTATTTTCCATAGTCATGTTACACTTAAGTTCCTTACTATAAAGTTCTTTATTTGTTTCAAAGTTATTGTGAGACGAAAAATCAGCCATACGGGTAACGTTACATTGCTTAGCATCGTGGAAGCTTAAAATTATAATATCTTGCTCTTCAGTTCTTTTCTAGTGATTAGATCTTAAATGTCTTTGCTCTGGCTCATTATTTTGCATTTAATCATGTATACCCTTATTTCACAGTTGCTCTGGGTGTAAAGATTTCATTGTTTTTTTCTACGACGTTACTACGTTGATTCCTTGCTGAATTATCTCTCTTTTACAAGCTATTTCACGTTTACCCTTGTCATTTTTCAAAGCAAAACTATTTTAAAGGGCGGGTAATGAGTATTTTTGTGAGAGCGCGCGATGGCTCGGTCGGCTCGGTCGTGGATTGACGCGTGGGAGACCGTGGTTCGATTCCCGGCCAGTGCGACTTTTCGGGCAAGTACCTCTGTGATTCTTACATGTGCTTTTTCATCACGCAATGCTCCTCAAGGAGGGTTTAGGCGACCTTCTCGGAGCAAAAATTGCCTAATTTCCCCCTACCTCCTCCCATCCCTTTTCTTGTCCCTTTCCCAAATGCTAAGTGCCCATAGTAGTGCCCTTATTAAAAGGAGCCGGACGTAGAGCACTATGATATAAAAAAAAAAAAAAAATAAAACTATATTTGTGTTAATATAAGTATATACAGCAAAATATGTAACGGTGGCATTTCCCGAGAACTGCGTGTAGAGCGATTTTTTCTGACGCAAACCCCGTTGGAATTAATTTTTTAGGGCAAATAACTTTTGAATAGAAGCCGATTAGAAATACGTTCCAAACTACCCCTAAATAGGGTTGGAAGGCTATAGCGCGCCCGCATTAACTCGTGACGTTGCCACATTGTTATTGGAGCTTAGTCGATAACCAGTGAGAACTATATCCATGTGCGCACGCAAGAGTGTCAGCTACAGCTGGTAACTTGAAAGTTGGATATAAAAATTTTTACCTTAAGGTAAATATTGTCTACTCCTTAAGTTGTCAGTTGTTTATCCACGCGCTTACTGTCTTTCTCACTATCATGTTGGACAAAAACATCTTTAAATTTTTATACTTAAGTAATGTTACCTCAAATGAAAGTAAAATACCATATTAGTTCGAATTTTGTTCACTCTACACGATAGTATTTTTGCAAAAATAGTCGAGCTCTCGGTCAAAAATATTGTTGTTAGGGATGTCTTGCTTATGTTCCCGGGTATGTCGTCTGTACACGATTTAGAACAAGTCCATTCATAGATTGCAATAATCAAGTTCCCGCCAAGTGCCCGGGAAGTACCCGCCAAGTACCCGAAGAAGTGCCTGGGAAGTACCCGCCAAGTGCCCGAGAAGTACCCGGCAAGTGCCCGGGAAGTACCCGGCAAGTGCCCGGGAAGTACCCGGCAAGTGCCCGGGAAGTACCCGAGGAAGTACCCAGGAAGTACCCGCCAAGTGCCCGGGAAGTACCCAACAAGTGCCCGCCAAGTACCCGGGACGTACCTGCAAAGTACCCGAGGAAGTGCCCGGGAAGTACCCAAGGAAGTGCCCGCCAAGTCCCCGCCTAGTACAATACAGTCGGGTACTTCCCGGGTACTTGATGGGTACTTTCTGGGTACTTGGCGGGCACTTTCCGGGTACTTCCCGGGCACTTAGCGGGTACTTCCTGGGCACTTCCTTGGGTACTTCCCAGGAACTTGCCGGGTACTTCCTGGGCACTTCCTTGGGTACTTGGCGGGTACTTCCCTGGCACTTGGCGGGTACTTCCTGGGAACTTCCTCGGGTACTTCCCGGGCACTTGCCGGGTACTTCCCGGGCACTTGCCGGGTACTTGGCGGGTACTTCCTGGGCACTTGGTGGGTACTTCCTCGGGTACTTGGCGGGAACTTCTCGGGCACTTGGCGGGTACTTGATTATTGCAATTTATGAATGGACTCGTTCTAAATCGTGTACAGACGACATACCCGGGAACATAAGCAAGACATACCCAACAATAATATTTTTGACCGAGAGCTCGACTATTTTTGCAAAAATACTGTCGTGTAGAGTGGACAAAATCCCAACTGATATGGTATTTTACTTCCATTCGAGGTAACATTACTTAAGTATAAAAATTTAAAGATGTTTTTGTCCAACATGATAGTGAGAAAGACAGTAAGCGCGTGGATAAACAACTGACAACATAAGGAGCAGACAATATTTACCTGAAGGTAAAAATTTTTACATCTAACCTTCAAGTTACCAGCAGTACCTGACGCTCTTGCGTGCGCACATGGATACAGTTCTCACTGCTTATCGACTAAGCTTCAATAACAATGTGACAACTCCGCGAGTTCATGCGGGCGCACTATAGCCTTCCAACTCCATTTAGGGGTAGTTTGGAACGTGTTTTTAATCGGCTCGTATTTAAAAGCTATTTGCCCTAAAAAATTAATTCCAACGGGGTTCACGTCAGAAAAAATCGCTCTACACGCGGTTCTCGGGAAATGCCACCGTTACATATAATGCTATATACATATGTAAAGTTAATACACAGCAATTTAAAATTTACAAGTTATCTTAAGACAAGAGAAACGTTGCTTTAATAGTTAAAATTTTTATTATTTAGAATAGTAGCATTTACAGAACAAGTAACTGAAATAATTATACAAAAGTGAGAATGTAGCATTCAGTTATAACAGTTTAAGAATGAATAGTTAGATAATTAAACGTAAATAAGTCTGGAGTGAAATATAATTTTTTGTACCTTCCTTATACTGTTTTTTTCGCTCAGCACATATACAAAACAATGCGAATACGTGGCTGAATGTGATAGAATTGTTACTGGGATATGCAGAGTGCTAGAGAGGGCCTATTTAATTATAGTATGCTGGGCCATGGATTTTGAAGGGCCAACATGGAGCCTTTTGTTTAGCATTTAAGGTAATATATTGGTGCCTAGTTACAGCTTGATCTCAGGTGATCTCTCTCAGAAATAATTAGCCATTACGAAACCTCTCATATATATTGCCAAGTCTTGTTAATCTTGTACAGCCCAGTGACATACTTTGCAGTGAGTAGGATCACTTGCACATTAAAGTCAAACTTAACACTGTCATTCTGCAGTGGTAACATCTTGAGATGTGCCAGTTCATGCACAAAAGGACAGATGAAGCCACTGACTCCTTGCAGATTATGACTATAGGGATTAGATTCTACATTTAGACCCTTTAATGGACTTGTAAAATTGCATGTAGTCTGTGAGTCACTGTTGAGTATTTCGCAAGCTGTATGCTTACATCTATTGGAATCTGGTACCTTGCAACTGACCATGCCTGTATGGTAATTAGTGAAGTGGTTTGAACAGAAGAACGAATGAGGAGAGTAAATATAAGGCTGACGTATTAAAATTTGATAAGTATATTCAACAGATTAATTGTACATATATCAATTAAATGAAGAAAATAAACGTTTTTTTAGAACAAACAATGTACTTAACAATACACCACCATGTACAATCAATGCTACGATAAGTTAGCGCAAAGGAATTAGAAGAAGACCTTACAACTAGTGGCTGTCTTCTTAAAATGACTATTTGAGTGGATACTGCTATAATGTAACACAGTCGAAAACTTTATTCATAAACACACTAATCAAATTAAGAACAAAGACAGATAATTGCCAGTAATAGCCCAACTGAGCTAACAGTTGAATCGATAAATAAAATTATTTTGCATTTCATCTACGTTTGTTTGTAGTCTAGTGACCCTGACAAGCAACAAAAACAATTCTGCCTCCAATGAGTCTTTTGCTCAAAATTTAAATTTATCCAATTAATAATAGAAAAAAATTAATGCATTACGAGAAAGAGTACAAACTTTAAGCAGATGTATGTCAAGGAGACTCCATGAAAACCTCACAGCTATGACACAATCGGAGGGAAAACGACAAACACCGGCAGAATCAACAACTTAATGATAACCTTGTAAAATAAATCACTAAACAATGCTCTCAGGAGACCAAAATTAATGTCAGCGAATTGGCAACAAATATACAGCCTCTTTAGAAACTCTCTCTCTACCTGAGAGTAAGGCCGAGGTAGGATCACTTTCTAATTGATGATTAAGCAATTGGACGCTTTACGTCCCTTCTCTCCAGAGTTGCAAAGCCCAAAAAATTCGTAACTTGGTGAAGGCAGAAACTTACTCAGTTGACCCTCTCACCAACTCCTCAAACCAAAAGCTGAACTCTCACCCATCTTGTCCCATACTCGAGACCTTAGCATATTGAAATTTTCTCGGCCCCTTCTTTCATAATTACTCCCACGGTGTATAAATTTCTTATCCCTCTACTTTGTGCACAATAAACGTTCCGTTGTGTTTGGAAAAACTAAAGCAAGAGTTTTTATATGCATGGAGACTCTTAACCTGGATGAGTACTGTTCATAGCAGCGTCGTGCTGTAACTGCGTAGTACCGTTCGTACCGTTTGTCACAGCTAAACTTCTTTGAGGTTGTAAATGAAAATTAACCTGCTAACACTTTATTGTCAATCAACAAGGTATCAGTAGACAAAATTTATGCATACAAGGTTGTTCCATCGTGCATCAATGTATGATGATCGCAAGTATAAGTTTGGTAGTGATAATTATGACATAAGCTACAAAGTAAATTCTAAAATGATGTTAGGTAAATGAAACAGAACCCTTATTTTCACAGAAATAAAACGCTGTTTCTTTGTATAGTGATCTTCAAGGGTTTTCCAAGTGACCTCCAAGTTAGCGTCTGTAATCTGGATCGTCTTTAGCACTGTTGTTGAATCTTTTTATATATTACAGCACATTTGTACAGTATACTGCTAAGGCTCCACGCACTGAAGACAGACTGATACAGAACTATTTTGATGAGCAGCTCACAACTAATAGATGCATACGTAGTAAGAGACGTAAATATATATTGAGACGTGAAAAATTAACGTCACAGTAATACTAGCATAGCAGACAAGAGGAGAGGCGGCACAATACTACCTAGCCCTACTCTGTCCTATGCTTGTTGTTACATTTGACCGCGATTGTTTTTTTCGTGAATTAGAAAAAAATTTGTTCTACGATCCACAAGAGATGAGATACGAGATTCTCACTTTTTGAACGGAAGTGGCTATCCTAATAAACCTGCACACTTAAAACTTGGACAGTCACAGCTGTTGTCATGTGTTTCTGCACTTACAAGGCCACTTTCCCAAAGGTTAGTTTTAATAGTTATTGCTTAGCAAGAAAAACAACTACGACAATGCATTTTTTTCAATTTGTTTGTTTTTTCCCCAGCTTTCTGGTGGCATTATTTTCACTTCAACTAAATAACCCAATAGTCTAAAGTTTAGTGTTCTTAATCTTAAACATTGATCAAGCATCTCTTGTACTTCATCCCTCAATCATTATTTTTCCCAATGTGTTATGGTCAAACTCTTACAATAAGCGATGACCAAAAAGTCGTCAGCGTGCAACTGTATTGAATTGCACTATTATAAGTACATAGGCGCAGATACATAAGACTACAAATATTCTATAGATTGTTCCAGCTCAGTTTTATGTCTGTTTTTATTTTCGATCCATTGAAAGCTTAAAATAACTTTCACGCATACAGAGCCATATGGTAGGCAATACATGTACGTGTTTCCATAATAATTCTCACCCAGTTCCTTTCAAGACATCCCCACCTCTTTTTGTACAATTAACCGTTGAATGTAGAAGGAACAAGTATTTGCGGTAGTAGTTAAAACTATATAGCTACTTATAATGGCTGGAGAGTGACAAAACATGGTTTACTTTCTGTCATAAGCACAGTTAGTACTTTACCCAAAAAATACTTGAATATGACCTTTTGTTAGTCTGCTAAAGCGTATTATCACGAACTGTGCCTATAAAGATGAATACGAATCACGTTTTTGTCATTTTTCTAAAATAGTGATGGAAAAAACTGAACCAATATAAAAATAATGACTCTTAACATTCTGGAATAAGCCGAAGCGAGTACAATTGAAAAGTGACAAGAATAAATACTACTTAGTTTGCTTGACATCAAAAAGATCATACCAAATGTACAACTTAAAGTGCAGAATGCATCAGGAAAAAAGTAGGAACAGGACGGAGATCCAATGTATTATTTTACAAGCAGCAAACTAGATGAAGAAGAGAAGCTAGTTTCTAAGAACCAAAAAAAAAAGTTGTAATATGTACACTACCCTAATTTCTTTCTTTATACTTAATAATTAGTAGATACAATAATACAAATATTAAGTTGGGAAGAGATTCCATACCAAAAATCAGCCCATGAGTGTGCAAAAAAAATTATTTCAGAATGAACTACAAGTAAGGAATGTTAGATTAACGTTTGTGATAAGAAACAAAAAATGAAAGGTTATTAAGTTATTCAATAAAAAAAAACAGGATTTTACCAGAAAGCAAAACAAAAAATATAAAAAAAAAAAAAATTGCATCATTGTAGGTGTATTTCTCGTTGAGAATTACTGTTGCAACTAACTTGCTCGCAAGTTGCTTAGTAAGTGCAAAAAGCCGGTACAAGTGATACTGTTAATGCGCTCTGATGCTCGAGAGTTAGTGCCAACTAACCACGTGTGTTCATTGTTTTTTACTTAACTTTTAACAATGCTTAGTCTACAAAAGCTTGATTTAATTTCTATAAAATAAATTACTACGTGAAAAAGTGTATTAATGTAGCTATCCAAGTCTCAACTAAATGACAGTGATGAAGACGATGATGATAATGATGATGATTATAGGTATAACAATTAGAATTATAAGAATAATAATCACAATAGTGACTTTTCTAATGACCAGAGGGATAATAAAATTATTTGAAGTAATAAATAAATGATAATGATAATAATAAATATAATGGCGATGATTATAATAATGTAAATGATGATAATAACAATATTGATAATATTTGTGATGATAATAACAATAGAGAAAAGGATGACAATAAAATTCATCATAGCAATAATGTAGATTACGATGATAATATCAATATTTATAATGAAATATTAATGATTACGATAATGATAACAATGAGAATGATAATAATAATCATGATGATAATGATATAAATAACATAAATAATAATAATAATGTTGATAAA
>NW_019379600.1:285571-295935 GCF_000648655.2 Copidosoma floridanum
TTTTTTTTTTTTTTTAACCAGGGTGGTCAGGAGCTTTCTTTTAAACTTTGGTGCTTCAGTTCTACTCACCAACTAGCACGCTTTTTACAAACCTGATATGAATAGAGCGTGTGATTCCTTTTTTTATTGATTAGTAGATCTTCCTCATTAGATTATTGTCATCTTGTTGCAGGAAGTTTTCTATCCTTTCGTTTAAGTCTGTATTGTTCTCATTAAACGCATATAGAAGATTGAACTTTAATTTTCTACTTTTTTTGTTGGCATTGCTGTTTTTTTTGTATTTTGCCGTTGCTGTTACTTCTATATTTATTATTAGCAGCTTAAGTACCGTGAAAATAAAGCCCTTATTTGCTTGCTTAGTAGATAGTTTCCATCTAAAGTTGCTGGTATATTCCAGATTTATTTTGGTGTTATTGCTATGAAAGCTGATAGCACTGACGTCAATCACTCCACTTTTAGTGCTTAGTAGCCTATCTTGTCAATAGCTAGGCAAGAATCAAGAGCCCTTCTGTGAGTGTTTTTATCCGAGGATGCCTCCTCTACACTTTCAGATGCATTACTACACTGAATAACCTGGTCCACCACTACCTCTGTGTGGTTGCATGATGATGACGCCTGTTATACAATTAGCATAGTCAGCAGTGCTACGGGTTCCGATACCTCTAGCACGAAAGATTCGCACAAGTTGGTTTTCTCCATATTTGGTCTTTGGAGTCACGTGTGTGTTGTACTTCCTGGTGGGAGATAGTACTGCACTTTTTTGTTTAAACTTAAAATTGTAAAGAGTGTAAGCCAGCGTTGTGCTATCTCAGTTGTCAAAAAGTCTTGTTTTGCTTGTGCCAACTAGGAGTTGCTACTATCCCTCAGTTTCATTACGCGATACTGCCCTGTTCTTGTATGTAGAAGTGTTTTATAGTAGATGTATGTGTAACGCATTATTATAGGAGTTTACCACTAGTGCTCAGAAAAAAGTTGGCTGGCATATGAATCCCCAGTTAGCCCACAAGTCTGGCAGCTACAGCTGGCACCCTAACATGTAGTAAAACTGGTATTATTGATCACATAATGACCTCATAGGCAAAGCCTATAGTCCTACCAGATGCTCTTACCTGGCAATACTCAAGTCTCATCATCAGGCTTGACCATTCTACTTGAATTTCTTGCCACAAAGAAAGAATGACTGAAGCTAGCTCTAGAGGATAACACGTGAGCAAATCTATGTCAGTTTAGTATAAGGGAGACTAGGCTATCCATAGACACCCAGGTAAACTGGCCACCCTATGTTGCTATTTCTTCAACCATGTAACTAATGAAGAAATGTAATTTTGTTCTTTGAATAACACAAAATCCCTTTTGATCCATGCCAGAAGATAAAAGTAGTTAAAAAAAGGTTCTTAATTATATTGTTTATAATTTGAATTAGCAGCTAAACGATTTTGTAAAATTCTTTTGTATAAATAATATTAAAAACCACAACTTTGTATTAAAAAGCATGACTACTTTTTACATAATCAATTACACAAACTAATTTTTCACTGTTCTGCTAACAACCTTTTTAGAATTAGAAATTATCTAGGTGCCAAGACAACATGTAATAGGAAGACCCTTTTGTAGTACAAAGCTTGTCTGGACTGAAAAATGTATAAAATAAGTGAAGATTTTGCTATAATTATCAGTTTGGGTCCTTATCTTCAACATCTTTTATTTCTAAAACAAATTAAATGTATAAATAGAATAACAAGGAGTTTCAAACAATTTTTTTTTTGATAAAATAGCCACCAGTTCAGGGTAAGTGGCCATTGATTTTATCATTTTCGTCAATTTAGTCAATGGTCAACGATCAATCCTGGAATTAAGAGCGAGCGCCTTAACCCTTGATTTCAAGTAAGTATATACAAAGCTTACGCAAAAGAGTGAAAACAACAAATTTAGTAAGTATCGTAGTGAAAAGATACTTACGGGTAAATAATATTTAAAATTACATACTTAATAGTCATTCTATACCTTAGATGCAGTATAAAATTTGGAGAATGATGTGTACCTACAAAAAAAAACTGTTAATTTAGCTTTAAGTAAGTTGCTCTTGCACAGTGCAATCCTAAATTTGCTTGTTTTAAGTCAAAGCGGAAAAATCAGACACTCCCAGGACAATACTTAGAAGAAAACTTTGCAGTAATCATGAAGGATGGCAGTGAAAAAACCACTAGGTAACACCTGTAAACGTTTATCGTACTTTTACTAATAAAGAAGAAAAAGCAATATCTAAGTACATTCAGAAAATAGGAAATAAATTTATGGGCTAAACATCAATTTATGTGACAAGACTAATCTTTGACTTTGCTGCCAATTAAAGAATTTCTTATAAATTAAATAATAAAGTTGGTACGTATTTAAAAACATAACATTTATTATTTTCCTGCATATTTTGTAATTCCATATAACTTACAGGACTTAAAATATTAAATATTTATCCTTATTCTAAATATATCAGTTAATTTTTGACTAATTCAGATGGAATGATGAGATTTATTTGTTTAACCAATAAAATTACTAGAACAATTTTCCGGGACTTTAAAGTAGCATATTTAACCTCAAAATCAAATCTTCAGTTTTAGAATATGATTTACTGAAATAACAACTGGAACGTATATTGAAACAGTCATATAAATTGCTATTTTATTTGTAAACATTATCAGAAATATGTACATTTAAGATTGAAACGTAATTACAGAAATATGTATTTTAAACTATTAAAGTTATTCTTGATTAATAAATATTTACTTTGACGATTTCCTGCTATGCCATATATATGTTTTTAAAATTAATTATAACATTTTAGTTTACAAGCACCAGATGCTATTCAGTTTATAATCAAAATGTAGCTTGTCATGATATTTCTCTTTTCAGCACCTGATTTTTAAATCATCATTCCATGAGTTATATCTCATTGTTGCCTTACGTATATTTATAACGTATTAATTAACTATTGATTAAATAATGACACAATAATTTGTGATTTTTTATATTGATAAGAGTAAACTATAATTTAATATTCTAAAAATTGTACACGCTTGATAAACTCATGTTACCCACCTTATTTTTATACAACTATCAAACTTTAACTTAGCTCACTTTTAATATAAATTGTTGAGTAAGTAGCTAATCGTTTGAAAATTAGGTAAATATCAGATAAATATCGTACTGAAATGTCTGGTCATTCCCAGCTAATTATTATTTTATGCTTATTGGGTAGGACTATTGTTATCATTATATATTTTTGGTTGTTAGGAGAGTATGTCTCATTTCTCGTAAGCCATTAGATGTTACCATACGTGTAATTTATAGTCTCATACAAAGTAGTAGGTATATTCCTTTTTTAATGAGTGCAGAACTAGCTCTGCTAGCACTCCATAGCAACGGTTGGTGATATGACCACGATAGTAACTATTTCTCTTATTACGTAGATAGTACCTTTAGCTCGTGGACTTTGGTTCGTATGTGTAATGTAATATCTTCTTTTTTAATTCTGTGTACTCTTTGGGCTAATAAAATGGCATATAATATAAAATTTATCATGTCCAACTTCAGTCATTATTGATTTAGCATGCACTATTTATTGTGCACTAAAAATACTTTATTTGTAGGATAGCTTAAGTATCAAAGTTGTTGTTGTAATAGTAGCATTGTTCAATTAATCAAAAGTTTTTCAATTTATTCTAATAAGTGGCGATGCCTAAAGACTGTAGATTATGTGTAAAAAAACGGATATCGTTGTACAAAAGTTCATTGAAAATTAGGATCTTATGAACAACATAAAAACTGCTTGAATGAATACACAAAAAAGCATAGATAAGGAAAAATCAGAAAGTGCAAAATCTCAAGATTAAAAATATATTTTTGATGATATTAATTGATTTACTTTTAAGCTTGTTTTGATAGGAAATATGAATACTTTTTTCATAGGTTGTTCTCATCTTTCTGTAAATGACTATAAATTCAGCTTATTTTTTTCCTTGCGTATTCTAAAACAGGTAAACAATTTGTGGAACGGAACATTTTTTATATTTTATGCACTAAACATAAGTTAAAAGTTTAGTTAATATGAATGTTTTCCGTAGAAACAGAGTGTAAGGTATTCAGTGAAGTAGTTTGTCAAATGTTATGGACTAATAATTAAAAAAAAAAAAAAAATGAAATCGGATATCATTATAAATCACATTGAATGAACAAGCAAGTTCTTTAAATAACTAACCTCAACGGTCAAAATATACAGATTTTTTGCATACAGAACTTGTTGTGCAGCTGCCCGAGCTAGATAACGTTAGTTTACAGGCAGAACATAACTTATTGCCTGACAAAAAGGTAACAACATCATCAAAGAGAGGTTATGCACCAAAAAGGTCCGAAGAAGGATGTACGTTTACAAAAAGATTGCTAGTGCAAGCACAAGCTTCTAACATGGTAGGGATAAACTAAGGCTAAGAAGAGTCAAAGGCACTAAAACTAAAAAAATTTACAAAATAGTCATCAAATAACAGATGGATAGAACAGTGATCTAGTTATTAGTTAAGTGGACATGAACAATATACCGGCAATGCATATGAATTTGAGATTGTCAAAAAGGAAATAAAAAAAATTAAGGTTGCACAATGAACGTTAGGGCAAAAACCATTATACTTTATATTTAAAAGTTGTGAGGGCAAAGAATTTGTTACGCAGAGAACATTAAAATTACTCAGTACAGGGTGAAAGTCAAATTTATTTATCTATCGAAATACAATATTCAACGTATTTTGTTGACTGTAAATAATGATGAGCTACGACTAATACAACATGACAGTTTAGTATTCGTTGAAAAGTGGTTACATACCTAACTTCGTAACAGCAAACTACACGTTAAAAAAATGTTCGGGTACATATACGGAGAAGTCAAATGTCAGTAGCAGTACTAAGATGGATATGTATTGTAGCTATTTTTTAAAGTAGTTCTAAAGATAGTGATAATGATTGTGAAATAGGTAGTATAAATATTAAAAACGCGACTAATTTAGCTAAATCTGTGTTTATGGTTTTTATAGTTCCATTGCATATAAAAACTGGCACAAACCTATCATTAAAATTTAACACGCTGTTCAGTTTAATATTGAAGACCAATCAAATTTTGTCTTGCTTAGGAAAATTCTGAACTGCCCAAAAATGAGGATAATTACTTAAGTTTGAATAACAAAGTCAGCTTTTTTTAATTAGTTTTAAAGACTTACAACTTACGACAAGTTTTAGCATGCATTCTACGGTGATGGATGATAAGACCTGTCATGCATTAACATGTCATGTTAATAACGGCAAGCTTGTTTTAAAACTTTCGTGTGATACAGATTTTTATACATTTGGGCTATTAACATTGCATGCCTGGATACAATTTTTAGAGGCTTATCTCCATATCTCATATAGTTAAGACTTTAAGAAATTTTAAGCCAAGTCTCACAAAGAAAAGCTGACGAAAAAAAAAAAAAAAAAAAAAAAAAAAAATTCTTATTATTAATTTTTGTATAGATTGTAAAGCAATCATCTAGAATGACTAATACTGGCAAGTTGAATAGAGTATTTTAAACAAATTATGAAATTGCAGCTGAAAAAACTAGTGTAGATAAAACTTAAGTACAAAAAACTAATACCATTATGCAATGGTTAACCTGTAATAAAAGGGTTGAGTTTGAAAAGTTTATAAATTATGCTGAACATACGGCTATTTTTTTTGTCAAATTGTACCCCTGGTATATAACGCTTCCATTTTTCCATAAAACTTCACTATGTAGCAGTGAAATAATGGATCATTTTGACTTACCTGTTAGTTGCTTTTTAGAGGTACCCTTATAATGCAACAATAAGATATTTAGAAACGCTAGATTAGAAAACAGTAGAATGATTAAAAGCTTGTCTCAAAATGCTCATGTTATACGTCATCTACCAATAGCATCATATCCCTTCATAACGTGCTAACGTGTAACAAAAGAACGAAGAGAAAAACAGTTAACGTAAGAAACAAAAAGAGCGTTAAAACTTAAAAATGTTCGAAACCCATTGGGTTAACAATAGAATTACAATGTAGAAATATGTATTCTATTTATAAAAAACTGTTATGTTTATAAAACACTTAATGGATGATACGTTGCAAAAGTACTTGTAAAGTAGAAAATATGTTATAAGAAATGATTATTTAATAAGTCAATTTTTTTTATTAATAAAAATAAAATATAGATGAAATATTAAGATAAATATTTGTCTGTGATATTTTCACTACTTACTAAACTTCAACAGTATTATTTTAAGAGACACGTGGATAAGCAAAAGTTTGCTAAGGTAAGAAAATTTAAGGGTACACTTTAAGCTGTAAAAAAATGTCATGATGCTTTAAGTAAAGACGTATAAATCCGCCCACTACCAACTTGGATTTTTCTTTTATTCGTGATATTTGTAATAACTAGTTAAAAATACAATATTCTGAAATTACATTTTAGCCTAAAATAAAGGTATTTCTGACAATATTTGTAAATGAAAAGGCAAATTTACGACTATTTTAATATACGTTTTCTTTGTTGTTACTGTAAAGCATATTCTAAAACTAAAGATTTAAGTTTGAGGTTTATTATGCTTCTATAAAGTCCTGGAAAAGTTTTAAACTAATTTCATTAGTTAAATTAATCCTATTATTTTATCCTGATTGGTCAAAAATTGAATAAGATATTTAGGATGAAGATAAATACTCAATTTCTTAAGGTTATGTAAAGCCAACTTAGATCTGCGTGTCCTCTTTATTTTTAAGTCAGAAGTTTATATATTTATATTACTTGAAACTTTATGCTAAAAATCGAAGATATTCTTATTTATTTTAAAGCTATCAATATTTCTGATTATGTTACTTATAGTATTTATTTGAGGTTATGTTTCATAACATCGAAAAACTGTTTATCGCATTTAATTGAAACTTTAATTTAAAAAATAGTCAAAGTTGGTTATGATTTAAGGACCAAACAGATTTTCCAATTAAATAAGTGATCTTAGGTTAAGTATGGACTTTTTTGAGCTTCTGTTGGTCTTACTTGGATTTGGATGACCATCTTATGTCTGAGTAAGAAAACTACTATGTTATGCGAGTGTAAGCTTCATTTTCAACGACAAAGATTCTTATTGTTATAAAGTGAGTAATGATAATTATCGTACGGTTCCTGTAATATTTGCTTTAGGTTATATTGCAAATTTCTGAAAAAGTAGCAATTGCCGGTTGAAACTAATTTCTTTTTATTTAATTTCAAAAAAAAATTTTAATTTGTTGAAATTGAGGAGCAGGTAGATTTTTTATGAAAAATTTCACTTTTAACAGAAGATTCTTTCCACTGCTTGGCGTGTCAGTGGTTCTGAAGACAATATCAAGGGTTCTTGCAAAGCAAAGACGTAAACAAGTTGGGTGTCTGATAGCTGCATAAAAAGGTAAGACGGCCACTGCCGTGATTTGCATGTCTGCAGCGGATAAGTATATGCATTTTTTAAATTTTTCTCAAGGGTCAAAAGAACGAAGAGTTTTCGAAAGGAGCACCTTCAGGAGTGGTGGCAGAGTTCCATAAGTCAGGGTACTTCAAGTCATATCTTTTTTTTAAATGGTTAAAAAACTACAAAGCTTATGCTGCCCTGACTTTTGAAAATCCAGCTCTTTATCTTCTAGATAGGCACTGTACGCCTGTTAAAAATATTACTATGATAAACGGGGCAAACGCAAGTAACGTTACATTTAAAAGATATTTTAATAGAAATATTATAACTTTTAGACGTAAAGATACTCGAATAAGTATATGTAGTCTAGCCAGTACTTATGAAAAAGTGTTGACCGTAAGTGCTAAAATAGACACTGCAATTAATTTCTCCAAAAAATGTGGTATAGCTTATTTTGACCTCACTGTTTTTCCTGAATACTTTTTAATCCAGAGTAGAAGATAATTTGTCAAATACAAATTTGTCTAATCAAGTTAAGTAATTGAATATAACTACTTTATTTTGAACGTGCATTATGAGTCTTGCTACTTTATTCTTTTGAAAGTAATAAATATTGTACATAAATACTTCGTACAACAATATACTATATAAAGAGTTAAACATATTACTAATGATAAAATGAAATACATGAAATATCTATTTAATGACCCATATATTTAATCCATCTTGGATCTGATACACTAAGCAGAGATCTGTTATATATCCTATACTGTAAATCTTTCCTTTTAGGGTAGTACAAAAAACAGATACAGATGCTTAACTGAAAGATTCAGTTAAACTACTTATATGTACATTGCATGCAATAGAGTAACACAGTCAAAAATCTTAACGTACAGTAATTGGGTCATTTATGTTTGTTGTTATCATTTAAGACCTTAAGTTTCGGCTCTTTGCCAATCCAAAACACTTCTTGCTTGAGCTGCATCCATTTTTTCGTTATTAATGAATAAGTGCTGATTTTATGCTTCTTTAAGGCTTTCATCTCATGGTTAAATAATTATATACCCACAAAATGGCAAAATCATTCATTCTGCCTCATTATAATCTAGTCCATATCCATTGTATTCATGAGATTTATGGTACCATTGCATAAAGCTCACAATCTGCAATGTAAAATTACTTTAGCCCATAAAAGTTAGAGAGAGACACTGAAAAGTAGTATGGAAGAGACCTTTTTTTTCTATTTTCTACATACGATCAAATGGAAGATTCTCTAAATTTTTTTTACAATTACTCTCTCTATAGTATTCATCATGCTTAATGTACTTGTTACAAATCTTACTTTTGTATGAGATACGTGATTATTTACAAAAACATTTAGAAAGTTATTTACACTAATGTTAAATTCTAAATTCAACACAAATGGCTTACGTATATGAAGAAATTATTTAACGATAATTTCACTGAGCGGTGTTTGTTTCTATTATCATAAAGTCATGAATATTGATTGATAGTTTAATTTTAGCAACTATCATAAAGGGTATTGGAGAGTCGCCAGAGGGAGTTTAAAGAAAATACACTAGGAATAAAAGGATTGCCTGACGAAGAGAAGGTCTATTTTTGAGAATTATTAGTATTGGGTTGATTTAATGGAGGAATTGTTAGTTTTCTTCCTTGTTTTAAGGGAGCTGAAAAAAAAATTAAAATTTTTAACGGGTGCCAAGGGTTACGGGTTACAAAAGGAACGTTTGTGACTGAATTTAATCTTCTAATTATGTTATATATATGTATATATACATATATATATTAGTGAGGCTGACGCCCCTCTGCGCGCTCCACGCGCCAACCCCCCCCCACTTTTA
Source organism: Copidosoma floridanum (assembly GCF_000648655.2). The sequence continues at coordinate 294,922 of NW_019379600.1, forward strand.
AATCAGTTAGATACTTTCCTTTTATATATAAATCATATCGTGGAGCTTAAAAACAGCGAAAAGTGACTTAGGATGGCTAAAGCTAATTAACTTGGTAAGAACAAAATAAAAATAAAAAAATTTGTATTTTATCTTACAACCATTCTGACGAACGGTACGTATACCGGCTCTGAATTGCTGTGTTACTATGCCGGCATATGCTATTGTCATTGGTATCAGAAGGTAAATCAAGTAAATTGTTTAGCTTACCAACACCAACCATTAGCAACTATATACCAATTTGCAATATTGAGGAAATATCTTTATGTAAAAAAATATTTGATAAAATGTACATAAATTTAAATCAAGTTAAAAAAAAAACTTTTTAAACTATTTGTGAACAAGAAGAAAAAGTATATTTCCAGGATCCGGAAAAACCTACTTATATAAGACACTTATTTATTATTTCTATTCTAGAGGTAAAAATATTTTGTCAACGGCTTGGACAGGAATTGCATCTGTATTACTACCAAAAGGTATGACCAGTCATAGAACTTTCCGTTTACCTCTGGATTTAGATGATATTGAGAGAGTATTTTTAGAATTTGAAACTGAAAAAAAAATCAAGGGAAGTTTATTTAATTATATGGGATGAGGCTTCTATAATTTCGAAAAAAGCTCTAGAAATCGTGGATAGTACGTTGAGAGACTCGTGTTATACAAAACTTTGCTTTGGTAATAAATTAATAGTATTAGGAGGAGATTTTCGACAAATTCTTCCAGTTATAAAAAACGGTAATAGAACTACAATAATAGAAGAAGCTCTCAAATCTTTTTTTTTATGTAAGTATTTCAAAATTTTAAAATTACAAAATAATATTCGTTCTAGTGATAAAGAATTTTCGAAATTATTGTTGAAAATTGGAGAAGGGGACATATAAGCATTTATTATTCCTAAATCATGGATAACAGATGATGTCTGTACCAAAATATTTGGTAATTACAGCAACTGTTTTGACAATAACGTGATACTAA
>NW_019379600.1:305161-333201 GCF_000648655.2 Copidosoma floridanum
CGCGCGTGCAATTTCTTCTTGCATTTTATTGTTTACGGCCGACGTGCAATGATCAGTTGAGCGAAAAATTTCCACTTGTCCACATTAAACTGTATAATCTAGCAGTCAGCTGTACGACGAATGGACGTTCGTTTCAATGGTTGACGTAGCTTCCAACTACACGGTTAATATAATATACGTTAAACGTTGAATGTAAAATGAGGCGCAACGATGTAACAAAATACGCGTACAAGAAGCAAAAGAAACAATTAAAAACGTGCTACAGAAAAATACAGGGTATACAATATATATAAATACGCACACATGTCGAAGTAGAAAAACAGAGGAGGGAAAATCATTAAGTTCGACTTAGCCCGTGGAACTCCCGGCTCACGCACCGTATAGCGGGGGAGTCGAGGTATAGCGCCACTAAAGGAAGGCAATCGGCAACGAGAGAAGCAGGACAAGGAGAAAGGGTGTGGTGTTAGTTGCCACTATAAGGAAGTGGCGGCCGAGAAGCTCCAAGAAGAAGGGCGACGGTGGTGGCGTGGTATCACCCGTCTACCCGGGCATTACTTTTATTCCGTGTCATTTGAGTCCACACCCTCGCCGAGGGGTCTTTTTTCTGCCCCCTGCCGAATAAGAAGAGGAAGGAGACCCGATGGATTTTTTCCTCTCAAAGTGGTTTTGTAGTGGCCTCTCTCTCTCTCTCTCTCTCTATTCTTGGCCAGAGGGGGCTGAAGGAACGAGAAAACAATTTCTCGGCGTGATTCCGCGCGTATACGTACGTCTTTTGTGCTCGGGGCTCCGTAAATCCGTGAAATGAGCAGCGACGCTGTGTACAAATGTCACGCACGCGCCTGTACGCCCGGCTCCCATTGTTTGCCCGATCGGGGGAGAAAGGGCAGTCTGGGCCATCCATGGCAATGAAACGCATCGATTACAGCTTCAATGACGAATCCAATGCTTTGGGACCTCGTTTGAATTCTCATTGATGAACCTCGAGGCACTCGAAAAATGAAAAATCCAACATCTCAACTTAATAGAAAACCACGAGGTAAGCCAAAGAGGCCGGTGGGTTTCGAAACAAAAATCTCGGCGCACGCGCGTGCAGCACAGGAGGAAATAACGATTTTCCTTTTTCAGGCCCGTGCAGCGGCGTATGGGTAACAGCCCGCGCTCGTCAGCAGCCGTATCAGGGTCATCAATCGCAATTTCTCGCTCGAGCCGCGAAAAAACACATTGGATTACGGCAGAAGCCAAAAGAGATAGAGACGAGGAACGAAATTACGTCTAGAAGCTACTCCTTCGGGAGAGGGGCGGAGAGCCTTTAGATGCAGCTCCGCGTGTATATCGGCACGTCGTCGGCGGTAAGAAGCGCTCGGGTAAACGAGGTCGTGACTTTTCCTCGTGCTGCCGCTAAGGAGCCGGCAGGACGTACAATAATAATCTAACTCGGCATCTTTGGCGGAAAACCGTGAAAAAAAAAAAAAAGCTCATCGCAGATGGAAAGAAAAGATATCGGTTGTGGAATTAATTTCTTGGTTACTATGACAATGCGACCACAACTGAGTATGGTTGTGTTATTCAAGAGGCGCCTCTTTCCATTTCGATGGAGTACACCACCGTGGCTCCGGAGATATTTTTTTTCCGCCACATGAGCATAAAGCGGCCAAAATGCTCATGGAATCGTACATAACCCTGAAAATTTGATGCGAGTCGCGGGGCACACACGAGACGGCCGAAACCTTCAATCACTGGGCTCGCACGACCCTCGGCCACGACACACTGGGGAGAAAATTGTCGGGCACAGCGATCGCGGGCCCATCAAATATGCAGGCGCGCCCCGGATCTATGGTTATACGGACCGGCTTGTATCGCGTATGCTGGAAAACGACGCCGTTTCCTTCCGTATAAGCACACGACGGGTCCCTCCTCTCCACGAGGGTTTCTCGAAATCGCCCGCAGGTGTACGCGCGTGTTTATATGGGAAACGGTTTGTCAAGGGATGGTACTGGGTCCCCGAAGCATTAGGACAGGCGGAGATTATGGGGGTACTCTTACTCTCGAACACTATATGTGTGGTTTTTCTTCGGCTGCTGGTCGTGGTTTCACTCGTATTATATACGTGCAAATTCACGCCACTGGTATTTTTTTCTGTTTTATAACGATTTGCTGGATCAGTGCATTGATCACGTCGTAATACGTCACGATAACCGGAAACCACCCCTTGCAGCTTTGGTTACAGAGAGATCCTTGCATTGAGAAAAAAAAAAAAAAAAAAATTTAAAAGAATTGTATTACCGGGAAATAAAGTGCAGAACAAAGAAGGTACGTAATACTGCCTTTTCGCAGTTGGTTTACTGACAAACGTACATCGTTGTGCCCATCATATTTACCTCAACATTATTACCAATCGAAAGTGGCGGAGCGATGCATTACTTCCACGAACAATAGAGGTCCGACGATTGATTATTGTTCATTAGTATTATTGTTCATCGATCGCTCGCGTGTGGACTTGAAAGGTAACACTACTGTGTGTATTAGGTATACGTACGTGGCATCAATTGGCGCTCGGGCATTTAATAATGCGATACGTGATGGCCCTGTGTATTTTGTGCTCTACAGCTCGACAAGCAATTCGTCGTAACGAGGAGGTGACGTGAATAATGAATGTGGCGCGAAGAAGCAGCGGTCACGCTATCTCGGGTAGACCGGGCCGTGTCACTCTTTGGAAAGGTCGGAGGGCCAACAACGATCCTCCTCGAGCTATTATTTTTTTAACCCAAGGAGTATATATAATTACCTATTGAGATAAGCTTTGAAAGTAACGTAGATATTTTTTTAAGTAGTTCACCGTTAGGTGCGTCTAATTCACCTTTATAAGCAAAAAAATAAAAAAACGATTTCCCAGTAGTATCTTATACTTTGGTAATTATTATTATAGCAGATTACTATTATTCTCAAGGACAAACTAGCTATCTAGAATTGCCGAGATATGACTCTTTTACAATGATGAGACTGATATCAGCCAAAACGGTGTGCCTCAATGGAATCAATGTACAGCAGGTATAATATGTTATCCGTTAACATTTTGATAAATCCTCTGTCAGCCGTATGGTTGTAGTGGGATACTTACAACTACTTAACTATATATAAAATAACTACTACAAAAATTAACTTTTCATACTTCAAAGCTTCAAGTCATTCAATCCAAGATACAGGTCTAAGAATATCTAATGCAGAACTCCTTGAGGAAGACTCGCAGATTTCAGCCCACTCGCATACTAATGACAGTATTGTAAATGGAAACGAAAAAAATCGTGGTAAATAGCATTCTAAATCTAAATATAATAACTTTCTTAATATTTTGTCCTTTTATTTGTGTTTCCTTTTTATGTGAACATCCCGAAAAAACTGTATACATCAAATTAATGTAAACTAACACAATACTTGTTAAAAAGGGGGAGGGACGTTGAACCTGGCTTACGACCAAAATTGGATTGAAAAATTCCTACGGTATATTATACTAAGAAGAAATTAATTTTACCTTAAATGGATTAACCTCATATATCCTTAGTTCCCCTAAGAAAAGTTTTAGGGGGCAATTTTACTGTTAATACGTGCACTGTGCATGTAAAAAATAAGAAAGTCGCACCAAAAATCTGAATCGCAACGTGATTTTAAAAAGGTCTTTTTTTTTAAACGTAGATTTACATTTATTATCCAGTAATGAGCTTTATGATGATCTGCGTCTAAGTAAAGTCGACGAAACGTCCATTCTGTGGCAACCTGAGAGCCCTAATTATAGTGATCTATCAGAATGTACGCAATTGAGTAACGGTAAGTGGAAGGTGATTTAGATTAACTGTTTTATACTACTGGGTGTAGTTGTTAAATCATTCCATGTGCAAAGTAAGTAAACACAAAATCATTCGTCTCTGGTAAGATTACTTGGCGTGAGGCTAGTTTCTGCTTTAATGACTCAAGAATAATTACAAATCTTTGTGTTTATAAACATAATAAAAATGAGTAGCAATTGGTCGACCTGTAAGCGCACTCGTCAGCTTACATTGTACCAAAAAATATTACAACTTACTTATCTCTGATGTATTAGTAATAGTGTGTCAGATTGTAGGCAGCTCTTAGCACTCCTAAAAGCAGCTATGAACAAACGACATATTTGGAAAGTCAAATTATTCGGTTACAGTACCGACACTGACTTCGAATAGTGAGAGGGTACTGTACGAAACCTTTACTGTTGAATTAGTGTAACTTAATAACTAGTCTCATTTTAATGGGCCCTCATACCATGGGCCCAAAGTGCAACTGCTGCTTTGCGCCCTCCGGGCCCAAAGTGATTTACCCTGCGCAAAGTGTGCCCATGGGCACAAAGTTGCACTTTGCGCCCTCGGTAAGAAAAACATTATACGCGAGTCGGGCACCAACATAATTATAACAACCGCACCCTTCGGGCGCTTATGTTGTACTTTGTGCCCTAGTGACGTAATGTACCATAAAATACAATTAGATAAATAACAACAATTATAAGAACAATAAGANAAAAAAAAACTTTTTAAACTATTTGTGAACAAGAAGAAAAAGTATATTTCCAGGATCCGGAAAAACCTACTTATATAAGACACTTATTTATTATTTCTATTCTAGAGGTAAAAATATTTTGTCAACGGCTTGGACAGGAATTGCATCTGTATTACTACCAAAAGGTATGACCAGTCATAGAACTTTCCGTTTACCTCTGGATTTAGATGATATTGAGAGAGTATTTTTAGAATTTGAAACTGAAAAAAAAATCAAGGGAAGTTTATTTAATTATATGGGATGAGGCTTCTATAATTTCGAAAAAAGCTCTAGAAATCGTGGATAGTACGTTGAGAGACTCGTGTTATACAAAACTTTGCTTTGGTAATAAATTAATAGTATTAGGAGGAGATTTTCGACAAATTCTTCCAGTTATAAAAAACGGTAATAGAACTACAATAATAGAAGAAGCTCTCAAATCTTTTTTTTTATGTAAGTATTTCAAAATTTTAAAATTACAAAATAATATTCGTTCTAGTGATAAAGAATTTTCGAAATTATTGTTGAAAATTGGAGAAGGGGACATATAAGCATTTATTATTCCTAAATCATGGATAACAGATGATGTCTGTACTAAAATATTAAATAATTACAACATCTGTTCTCGTAATAACGCAATACTAACTTCACATAATAAATATACTTTTTTTTATTCAATAAAATTTCAAGTAAATTAAATGAAGAAACAAAAACTTCTAAGAGCATCAATACTGTAACCTACAAAAGTGTTGATTAATCAGATGATAATATTTGTTTAAATTTTCCCGTAGAAATGTTAAACAATATTTGTGAAGGCTTGCCACCTCATGAACTTAAATTAAAAATAGGTACAATGGTAATGTTAATTCGAAATTTAAGTATATCAGACGAATTAAGTAACGGTACACGATTGTGAATTACTAAATAGTTAAAGTATAACATAGAAGACAAAAATGTTACAGGAGAAAAAATTCGTAATAAAGTTTTTATTCCTAAAGTTACATTAAATACTGGAAATAATTCATCATTACCCTTTACTTTATATAGAAACGAATTCTAATTAGTTGTAGCATTCACTACGACTATAAGCAATTATCAAGGTCAAAGTTTTGATAATGTAGGATTATACTTTAAAAAACCTCTATTTTCTCATGGTTAATTGTACGTGGCTTTATCGAGATGCAAAAATAAGAATGAAATTTCCATTTAAATCGATAGAGAACACATTGTAGATATGGAAAATGTAGTTTGGAAAAAAGTTTTTTACTATAAGTAATAATGTATCTAATAATAACAACATGATTTTAATATTTCTATATGTATGGACAAAATTTATTACTTAATAATACATCCCATAAAGCTCTATTATGTTGTACCAATTGTACCAACTGTACCAATTTTAACATTGATTTAAAACACAATAGGAATAGACCTAAGTCTTTGTGGTTTAATAGGGCTTTATAAGTTGACCCATAAAATAAGTCACCTTCATGTGAAGCTTCCACGGTTTGTAATTATGATAAACTGAATGTAATTTAAATTTTTGTATGTATTGGTATTATTTATTCGTACATAAAATAATATAATACATACACATAAAAATTTTACACATAGTTTATCGTAAATGCTAATAAAAAAAAAGCTTAACGCACCAAAAACTTTATACTTACAAATAAATAGAAATACAATTAATATAAATTAATTTTTGGTCGTATTGAGTTTTATAAGACCTTTTTTTTCTATTTTCTACATACGATCAAATGGAAGATTCTCTNTTGATGAGTAAACATTGGCGATAAAAAAATCATCTGTTTCATATATTATTTATTAAAAGAAGGGTCCCGTAGACCAATAAGTAGCAGTGATTAGATACACGATTGTTTTTTTAATTACCTAATAATAATATTTGTGCTCATAGGTAAGTCGGCATCGGTGATTAAGAATCCAACTAGTGTTAGATTGTTTATTATGATGACATGTCTGAAGGCAAGTTAGCTTCGGCGATTTAAACTAAACTGATTTTTAGATAATTTATCAACAAAATGTGCTTATAGGCAAGTAAGCATCAGTGATTAAAAACCCAACTGTTTTTATCATCATTTTTTGTGATTAAAAGACAAGTGGTTATTGAATTACACTTATTGGACAGTAAAGGTTTTGTACAATGTCTTCTCACTATATAAATTCAGTGTCGTTACTGTGACCGGTCAGAATTTGACTTTCGATATTATTATATCGTTCGCTCATAGCTACTTTTGGAAGCACTGGTCGTAGGTTATTCAATATCTAAAATACATCAAAATATTTATTTCACACACTTAAAATGTATAATTTCATGTTCTCAGAAATAAAATTTGTTAAATTTAAGGAGTCTGCTTTAAATTGCAAAAAATTGGGTGGTTATATCTGATGTATCTATGGTAGAGTGTATCAGGTCGTAGATTATTTAATAATCAAAGTACATGTCTCTTTCTTTTCGGTGGAGTACACTTATACATATTTATTATGAAAATCGCAAGACTGCTCATAATTGTTTTTTTTTTTATATATATATATACATATCAGCCACCGGCTGACCCATATCCCACAGTAATAGTATAACTAGCGCCATTAATTGATTGTACGATGCAGCAGTGATCGCCTGATTACGGACTTTTCAAGTATAAGGTAAAACTCGCAACTAGTGGGTCGTTCAACTACCCTACGCAGACGGTTTTCGAAGAAGCGTAAGATTTGCATCGTTATACTCTTGTAAAGTCTAATGTATTTAGGCTTGTATTTTAAGTAACCATCGTTTCACCATGGAGTGTTAGTATTAATTACAACAAGTAATTCATGAATTAATTAAGGAGGCTTAACATTATATACATAGACAATACTTCACATGACCTATCTTCTTTTATGTTGATATTCATCTCTCTCTCTCTCTCTATATATATATATACATGAAGAGTGTAAATTACGCTTTCTAATACGTATTTTTACCGCGGAGCTCACAGACGTAATGAAAACAATCTAATATTTTAAATACTTTAACGCTGATCGTAATATTATTGCACAAGTTTGTAGAAACATACCTCACATTTTAAATCTTATATTTGTCATGTTTTTAATTGCATTTATTCATCAAGTACTATTATACATGTGTTTAGCCTCCTCAATAAGCTTTAGACTACTGTCATGTATTACAGATAATTTTTTCCGCCCTCGGGTGGTTTTGGGAGGCTGGTACTTCCTTGGGCAAAAAAGCAGTTTTCCGGAACTCGTTTGAAAAGTCTCCTTGACGAACCTCGTTACGTCCCTCGCCTTCGGCTCGGGCCGCAAACGTCTCGGTTCGCAAACAGAGACTTTTCAAACTCGTAGGAAAACTACTATTATGGTTCGCAACGTGATTTTAAAAAGGTCTTTTTTTTTAAACGTAGATTTACATTTATTATCCAGTAATGAGCTTTATGATGATCTGCGTCTAAGTAAAGTCGACGAAACGTCCATTCTGTGGCAACCTGAGAGCCCTAATTATAGTGATCTATCAGAATGTACGCAATTGAGTAACGGTAAGTGGAAGGTGATTTAGATTAACTGTTTTATACTACTGGGTGTAGTTGTTAAATCATTCCATGTGCAAAGTAAGTAAACACAAAATCATTCGTCTCTGGTAAGATTACTTGGCGTGAGGCTAGTTTCTGCTTTAATGACTCAAGAATAATTACAAATCTTTGTGTTTATAAACATAATAAAAATGAGTAGCAATTGGTCGACCTGTAAGCGCACTCGTCAGCTTACATTGTACCAAAAAATATTACAACTTACTTATCTCTGATGTATTAGTAATAGTGTGTCAGATTGTAGGCAGCTCTTAGCACTCCTAAAAGCAGCTATGAACAAACGACATATTTGGAAAGTCAAATTATTCGGTTACAGTACCGACACTGACTTCGAATAGTGAGAGGGTACTGTACGAAACCTTTACTGTTGAATTAGTGTAACTTAATAACTAGTCTCATTTTAATGGGCCCTCATACCATGGGCCCAAAGTGCAACTGCTGCTTTGCGCCCTCCGGGCCCAAAGTGATTTACCCTGCGCAAAGTGTGCCCATGGGCACAAAGTTGCACTTTGCGCCCTCGGTAAGAAAAACATTATACGCGAGTCGGGCACAACATACAACAATCGTGTCCTTCGAGCGATCATGTTTGTACTTTGCGCCCTAGTGACGTAATGTACCATTNTCATAGATTAAGACTATTGCTAAAAAAGAACGTGAGGCAGCTGTAGGTCATTTTATTGGACAAGATATGCGTTTAAAACATCAAAACAGGCCTAAGAAATTAGATGATAGTGTAAAAGATAGCGTTCATAAACACATATCTTTGTTCCCACGCGTAGAGTCACACTACTGCAGAAACAACACGACACGAAAATATTTGGAAGAAACCTTAAATCTGAAAAAAATTTACACTCCTTATCAATCATAGATGAAAGAGAATAATAATAGTAAAATAGCTAGTGAATCTTATTACAGAGATGTTTTTAACTATAAGTATAACATCAGTTTTCATAAACCAAAGAAGGATCAATGTGATGACTGTACAGGGTAAGCGACAAAAGGAATTTTATATTTAAATAAATGAACGACTCCTTCAGCAATATGTTACTCGTACACGCATTATTTAGTTATTTATCCGAGTCACTGCAACGCGTTTTGATCTACGTAAATATTATTTTTTTATTGGTATGCGTGTGCGTGTGCATGTGCAATTTTAAATTGTACCCACACGTGCATACACGTTATTTCATACCAAGCAAGTTCAACATTGTTGAGTTTCATACTCAGGGGCTTCACTTTCAAAGCTCAGAGCAAAAAAAAACGGAGAAGAATCGTAGGGAAGGATACGATTTGTTTCGTATTCGATCGCCAACTTGGACTCATTGGTAGATCGGAAAACGTTGAGGTGACCTGGATAAAAAATTTTGTTTGCCAATCAGTTGTAAGAGTGCGAAATGGTAGTTTTCGTTGAATAAGTGCTATCGTCTCTGGGGCTATTTTGTGGCCCAAGAGACCTGCTAAGCAAGCATTTTTCCTACCGAGGGCACACCATCCTCTTAAAAACGCCCGATGTAGGAAAAATGTATCCATACAAATTATCTTAAACACATTGCACGATATAATTACTATGCAGTACGTATACTGTCGATAGCTACTTATTATAAAGATTTGCATAATCTTGTTAAACAAAATTAAGTTGTAGCTTCGAAAGGTATCATTCCTTTTCACAACGTATTAAAACGTCACTCTTTTACGAAGCAAGTTTTACAGTTGTATAATTTTTTTCTTCGTGAAGTAATATGAGTACATTAATTATTGTACACACAACCCAAGGAGTATATATAATTACCTATTGAGATAAGCTTTGAAAGTAACGTAGATATTTTTTTAAGTAGTTCACCGTTAGGTGCGTCTAATTCACCTTTATAAGCAAAAAAATAAAAAAACGATTTCCCAGTAGTATCTTATACTTTGGTAATTATTATTATAGCAGATTACTATTATTCTCAAGGACAAACTAGCTATCTAGAATTGCCGAGATATGACTCTTTTACAATGATGAGACTGATATCAGCCAAAACGGTGTGCCTCAATGGAATCAATGTACAGCAGGTATAATATGTTATCCGTTAACATTTTGATAAATCCTCTGTCAGCCGTATGGTTGTAGTGGGATACTTACAACTACTTAACTATATATAAAATAACTACTACAAAAATTAACTTTTCATACTTCAAAGCTTCAAGTCATTCAATCCAAGATACAGGTCTAAGAATATCTAATGCAGAACTCCTTGAGGAAGACTCGCAGATTTCAGCCCACTCGCATACTAATGACAGTATTGTAAATGGAAACGAAAAAAATCGTGGTAAATAGCATTCTAAATCTAAATATAATAACTTTCTTAATATTTTGTCCTTTTATTTGTGTTTCCTTTTTATGTGAACATCCCGAAAAAACTGTATACATCAAATTAATGTAAACTAACACAATACTTGTTAAAAAGGGGGAGGGACGTTGAACCTGGCTTACGACCAAAATTGGATTGAAAAATTCCTACGGTATATTATACTAAGAAGAAATTAATTTTACCTTAAATGGATTAACCTCATATATCCTTAGTTCCCCTAAGAAAAGTTTTAGGGGGCAATTTTACTGTTAATACGTGCACTGTGCATGTAAAAAATAAGAAAGTCGCACCAAAAATCTGAAACAAATCTTTTTTATTAACTGCAAAATTGACTTTTACGTGTCACTAAATATTAAAAAAAAAACTTTATGATATGAAAAACAAAATTGGTGAAAAACCAGCTTGATAGACGCTCTCTTTTTTTAAAGCAATTTATTTCGGAAAAAATTTTTATTTTTCCTCTGCCGTCCTTCTGACAATTAAACATTTTTTCAAAACTATATGAAGTGAGATACAGACTTATTATTATCAAAAGCATGTGCAGTACAGGGTAATTTATTATTGTTTCGTTTTAATTTAGACTGTAAACTAACTGCAAAAAAACACAAAATAATTTCAAAATAAATAAACGTTTGATTGACATCGTATTGTGAAATGATAATACTGACAAAAATTTTAAAACTTTAGATAAAATGAATGAAATTTTTAGGTACACACGCCTTGAATAACAATTTTGATGAATATTCTTCTGAAACATTGGTCACAGTACCAACAAATACGAGCGCCCACACCAATATTCATCAAAAAAAAAAAAAAAATACCCGAAAAAGAAAATCAGATCCAACGCATTGGAAAGTGACACTCGCTAAAAAGTCTCGGGATTCCGGTGTAGGTGGCATTTCTGAGACCGGAAAAAAGATCCCTGAAAGAATATTAGGACCTGAATGCTTTTGCTAAAAATCTTGTCAATTATATTATCCGTCACTCACAAAGATAGGCAAGAGATATTTGATAATTATTGGAAAATAAGTGATCACAACCGGCAATGGGATTACCTTTCTCGGCTTATAACAACAAAAGAACCTGCAGAAAGAACTATCCATTATGAAAATAATGAAGAAATCAAACGAAAAATAACCGGCTTGTACCATCTTATAGTTCGTGATCAGCGTGTACTAGTTTGTCGTAATATGTTTTTGAATACCTTTGGTACATAAATTTCTTGTGTGTAGTGATATTTTTATCGTTTATTGTGAATGTTTCTCTACATAAAATAAATTATGTATTTTTTTACACCTCAAAGAAAAAAAACCTGTTTAATAGAAACGCCTGCAGTAAAAAAAAAAAAAAAAAAACAGTGCATGACAGTCGCTTTTGTCCTTTTGTTTTAAAAAGAACATAGAACTTCTAAATTGAATTAATTGAGTTTTTTTTTTTCTTCTAACAGGTATATGTGAATCATAGATTAAGACTATTGCTAAAAAAGAACGTGAGGCAGCTGTAGGTCATTTTATTGGACAAGATATGCGTTTAAAACATCAAAACAGGCCTAAGAAATTAGATGATAGTGTAAAAGATAGCGTTCATAAACACATATCTTTGTTCCCACGCGTAGAGTCACACTACTGCAGAAACAACACGACACGAAAATATTTGGAAGAAACCTTAAATCTGAAAAAAATTTACACTCCTTATCAATCATAGATGAAAGAGAATAATAATAGTAAAATAGCTAGTGAATCTTATTACAGAGATGTTTTTAACTATAAGTATAACATCAGTTTTCATAAACCAAAGAAGGATCAATGTGATGACTGTACAGGGTAAGCGACAAAAGGAATTTTATATTTAAATAAATGAACGACTCCTTCAGCAATATGTTACTCGTACACGCATTATTTAGTTATTTATCCGAGTCACTGCAACGCGTTTTGATCTACGTAAATATTATTTTTTTATTGGTATGCGTGTGCGTGTGCATGTGCAATTTTAAATTGTACCCACACGTGCATACACGTTATTTCATACCAAGCAAGTTCAACATTGTTGAGTTTCATACTCAGGGGCTTCACTTTCAAAGCTCAGAGCAAAAAAAAACGGAGAAGAATCGTAGGGAAGGATACGATTTGTTTCGTATTCGATCGCCAACTTGGACTCATTGGTAGATCGGAAAACGTTGAGGTGACCTGGATAAAAAATTTTGTTTGCCAATCAGTTGTAAGAGTGCGAAATGGTAGTTTTCGTTGAATAAGTGCTATCGTCTCTGGGGCTATTTTGTGGCCCAAGAGACCTGCTAAGCAAGCATTTTTCCTACCGAGGGCACACCATCCTCTTAAAAACGCCCGATGTAGGAAAAATGTATCCATACAAATTATCTTAAACACATTGCACGATATAATTACTATGCAGTACGTATACTGTCGATAGCTACTTATTATAAAGATTTGCATAATCTTGTTAAACAAAATTAAGTTGTAGCTTCGAAAGGTATCATTCCTTTTCACAACGTATTAAAACGTCACTCTTTTACGAAGCAAGTTTTACAGTTGTATAATTTTTTTCTTCGTGAAGTAATATGAGTACATTAATTATTGTACACACACTAGCTATGGGTATAGATAAAACAATTTTTAGTAGAAGATTATTAAATTAGAATATAATAATTGTAAAAGGCTTAAAGCAATACTTAATTCTTATTTTTATTGAATTAACTTTGTTAAAATATTTATATCCTTTGTAGTTACGCTTCCTTATCAGATGAAAAAAAGCTTGAAGTAAAAACGAAACAAGAAAAAAATTTAAAGAATAAAAATTTAGCAAGAGACCTGATGGTAAAAGATAAATTTTTTTTTAATGGGAAATCCTACAACTAGTACAACTTGTTTTGATTTGCAAAAAGTACTTCTTACACCACGGTCTGAAGCATCATCGATGTATTATAAAAGAAAGCTATCCATTTACAATCTTACAACTTATGATTTAGCGAAGAAAGAAGGCATTTGCAACGTTTGGAACGAAAGTATTGCTAAAACAGGTGCAAATGAAATTAGTAGCTGTATTTGGAAATATATTTCTGAAAAAGTAAAAAATGGAATAACCACTTTTATTTTTTATTCCGACAATTGTGGTGGACAGAATCGAAACCAATTTCTCTATACGATGTATTCTAAAGCTGCTACTGATTTTAACATCACAATTACTCATAGGTAAGAGAAATATCGCAAATTTAAGTGTAATATTTATGTTTTTATCATGAAAACAAAATCATATATTATAATGCAAAGGTGTAAAGCACGGTTAAATCGTACATGATATTACAGAGGTGCAAAGAACGTAATTATTGCATTTTAAAACATTTAAAATTGCAGTGACTACACTATTGCACACAAATTACACGCACGTTATATAAATTATCTTATTCTTAATGGGCAAAGATTGAAAACTTTATTGCCATAAGACTAATTTTCACAACCAGGTGTGAAGTCTCAAGCGTAAGTTAAGTAGTTACCCCGGCCCAAGAAGTCAACTTCGCACACGTTATCAAATATCAATCTCATTACACAGTAAGATTTTGGCTGTATTAAATGTATGTTGAGTAATTAAATGTTGAAACTTGAAGACTTATTGTTTTATTTTTAATACTCGAGGAAGTAAAAATTTTTTAATTTATGAAAGAAATGTGTTGTAAAGATCTGAGTATTACGNAAAATGAAAAATAATAAAAAAAGTTTTAGTTCGTAAATCAATGATAGTACTACATAGTCCATTCTACTGGATACTTTTTAAAGGGCAGGGCAATTGTCATTAAGCACACCCAAACTGTTATCATGCTTAATAAAAAAATATTTTCCTATAAGCTATCTACCTCACTATACTGACCATTTTATGACCAACAGTTACTTTACCCAATGAGCTGCCCATGTGTTGGTTTTCCTTCTAAAAGTTTTATCATTAACGAAACTATGAAGTATTTATTTTTATAAAAATATTTCGGCCTTCCACTATAATTTGATCAATAAATTATGTGTAACAAATCTTATTTTATATTTATTAAATTTTAAAATATGGTGATAAACTCAAGTCTAGTCGGAACTTAGATTCAAAACAAAAGGTATATTTTTCTTTTAATTCTAAACAAGCAAAGTATGAAGTATATTTTTAATTATATTCATAAAGAAAAGAATGCACAAGTATATAATAGTACATTACGATACTAGTGCCCGATGAAGGCGATTGATGCACACATGTTAATCATCTAACCTCTCACACGTGTAATGTATACAATTTTTCGACACATCGTGCGCGGGGAACGAGATTCTGAGCCATCTAATGTGGCTCTGCAAAATTCTCGATGGATACACACACTCGCACGAGTTGGGAGTTGCGTGTGTAAATCAATGATCTCAAAGCCACAACAGATTTTTTATAATCAAGGTCTCTGCGCACAGTGTGTCAAAAAATATTTAAGGAAGCTTATAGCGTTGTGCTGCCAGAGATTAGTATATCATAAACGGAAAATACCAAACAATATTATAAGCATCTGCCAAAACTTTTTGTTTACTATTCATTTATGCGCTCTTAATTTCTAATATATTGAATCATAAGATTAAAGTCAGTCAAACAGCATATTATACTTATAGATATCGCTTAAGTGCAAGTAGCAAGAAAAACTCGTAGCTGTCGTGGTCGTCGCTTGCTTTTGTTACGCGCTGAACTCTACAGCTACAGCCGATATTTCCACTCTTTTCGCAGTAGGCGTACATTTGGTATATCTCTTCAACGTTTTTCCAAAACGTGTGCCTATGTACACATTTCCACGTGAACCTACTACTCTTCTTGTAGGCACATATCCCTACCGTGGTTCGCAAATAAGAGAGAACATGCACCTGGTTTGACTGCTTGGTCGCAACGGGGTACTCCAATTGGTGGGAAAAAGTGGTGATACTCCATAGCATTGCCGTCAGCAATTTTTTCACTTATTTCTAATGCTGCCATGGCAACTGAGAAAATTTTTCGCATGCTTCTTAAAATTTGCCTACATTTGTGGTCAAACTATTTGGTAATCATTATAAAAAATGACTGTTGAAGATTCAAAAAAAATAAGTGAAATAATAATACATTTTGTTTAAATTAAATGTTTAAATTTAAGAAAAAAATGGGGATGTGTGGAATGCCCCACCGAGGGAACTAGACACTATAGGAAGATATGTATATATATCTCTATATTATATAGTTGTATTGACGAAAGTAAGTCTCAGCNCGGTGAAGGTGCGACTTTGAGGTTAGAGGACAGTAAAGCTATTAAGTCTCTCGGTAGCTGTGTCGGCGGATTATTTTCTCGACCTCATAAGTCATTAGGAATTTTTCTGATTTGGAACGATCTGAATCACAAATTGAGCAGACAACTCGACTAATTAACTTGTATTCGAGCCTGGTATACTAGATTTCTTCACGATCATTATAGTCTGGTCTAGTTCTCTGAGCAAAGTATACCAAAACTTGTCAAAGCTCTGTTGTTATATGTATATTTTTTATACATAATAATATATTTTTTAGCTTTATGATTAATCTTTTGAAATCGAAAATTTTTAAATAAAAAAGAAATAAAATACCTCAAAATTAAATTAAATGTTGAAACTTGAAGACTTATTGTTTTATTTTTAATACTCGAGGAAGTAAAAATTTTTTAATTTATGAAAGAAATGTGTTGTAAAGATCTGAGTATTACGGCAACTGTATTGTAGTACCGTACATAAGTAAAAAAAAGCATTCGTTGTGAAAGTATAGTGTGAGTGCTTAATTTTTTCTTCCTTGTAAGCGTATGTTTCAAAACACATGCATACGGGGTATCTATCAAGTAAGGAAAAAAGCATATCTTTACGTTTTTTACAGTATCTATTTTATTTCCCTTGAAAGTTTTTCAGAAAAAATGAGATCTTTTAATTATTTTCAATACATTATAATCAATGCCTCGGAAGAAAATAAATCTAGTTCACTATCTCGGAAAGAAATATGTACAGTGCGCCGAGCTCAGAAGAAAATAAGTTCACTTTACTGTCTCAGAAGGAAATAAGTCCAGTTCGCCGAGTTTAGGAGAAAGCTTTTCACAGAGCTTTGGATTCTTACGTTATTAAATAGGATAGTTTATTAGTATTTTTTAGGACTCTTGATAAATAAAATACGATCTTAGGCGAGTTAGCATTGGCAATTTAGATTTTCGATATTATAAATAAATAAAATATATCTTAAAATAAGTTAAACAATATAAGCTCGAAAGGAAAAACTATTGAGTCTCTAATCACTGATGCTTACTTTTCTGAAAGCATATTTCTTTAATCATTAATACTCAAATCTGTTCGGTTACCAATTACCAATAATGACTCACCTAAGAGCATATTTTATTTACTGATAACACTGAAATCTGTTAGGTTTCTAATCACCGATACTTACGCGCCTAAGTTCTCATTTTATTTATTATCAATACTCAAAACTTTTTGGGTTCTAATCGCTGATGCTTACTTGTCTAAGTTCTTATTTTATTTACTATTAATACTAATATCTGTTGGGTTTATAATCGCTGATACTTACGCGTCTACGTTCTTATTTTATTTATTATTAATACCAAAATCTGTTGTGTTTCTAATCGTTGATGCTTACTTGCCTAAGATCGTCTTTTATTCATTAATAATAATAAAATATGTTGGTTTTCTAGTCGCCTATACTTACTTGCCAGAGGGCATATTTTATTTACTGGTAATACTAAAATCTGTTAGGTTTCTTATCGTCAATGCTTACTTGCCTAAGAGCATTTTTAATTTTTTAAGAATCCTAAAAAATACTATTAAACTATTCTATTTAAGAACATAAGAGCTCATAGCTCTGTAAAAAACTTTCTTTTGAACTCGGTGAACTGTACTTATTTTTGTCCGATCTCGGCAAACTGAATTTTTTTTCTTCCGAGCTCGATGAACTGGACTTGTTTTCTTCCAAGACTGTGAACTGGATTTATTTTTGTTGGAACCTTAAGTGGACTTATTTTCTTCCGAGTCGTCAAATATAATATATAATTTTTTTTTTTATTTTTNTCCCAACCAGTGAGACTTTGTGAATTGTCACGCGTGCTTTTTTACTGCACAATGCTCCTCGTAAAGGGAATGGGTGACCTTCTCGCAGCAAAATTTTCCAGCTAGTTTTTACCCCCTACTTTTTCTCCCTGTAATGGGAGGGAGCCTTCTTCATCCCCTTATTTTTCAGTCTCTCCGAAGTGCTCAGTGCTCAGACCGAGAGTAGTGCTGCAGTGCCCTTAGTAAGAGTCAGACGTAATATAAGCACTGTAAAAAAAAAATAAATAAAAAAAAAAAACCATAAAAATTATTTTTTATACTTGAGCTACTAAGGCCCATTTTGGACTTAATACAAAAAAGGCCTTTACAAGAATTTTTTGTTCCATTTTTTTAGTTGTTCATACGTACTATATTATTTCGGATGGTAAAAGTTTTTCTTCAAGTGGGAGTTGTTTTCTAATAAGCCGTTGTATTTTTCATTATTTAATTTATTCAACATGGTCAGAAAAGTTAAAGCGTACACTTTTATAGTTTTTGAATTACGCGCTGTCAGAATTCACACGGCTTTATTTGGAAACCTACCTTAAGGGCTTGTTTTAAAACTTTATATGGAAAGTAACGTTAAAAAATCTACATCCGTCTTGAGTGTCTTGACAGCGAGGAGGAGAATACTTTGGCTTCATTGCGAAAAGTAACAGAGTGACAACTAGGAAACAGTTCTTCTCATAGTAATGTGGGGACTTCCGTTCCGTCTGACTGATACCGGACTAGAGTGGGGAAAATTCCCTGACTGCTCGCGTCTCTCTTGCATCAGCAGCCGCGCTGCGTAGTTGCGCCGTTGAANGAATCCATCTAGTTTATTTGGTCAAATAATAAGGTGTAAAAATTCAAAACAATAGTTATGCTGAAAAGTACCGTGCGTTCTTTATGCCATAAAATAATCGGTGGCCATAAAGAGCCGTTGATTTACAGTTTCTGCCGTGGAACTCACGAAAAGGGCTAGTTTTTAAAACTGTGAAGATTTTAAACTCCTAATCTTTCCTCACATTTAAACAAAATTTACATTAAATAACATCAAATCATCGAGTATGTGAGATATAAAAATATTTATAGGTACTTGGTCAAAGGACATACACAGTCTGAAGTCTATTCGATTCACTCAGTTATAGAAAGAGCAGCGAGAAATAAATCAGTGTACACGCAAGAACAGTAGTGTACTATAATGAGAAGTGCTAAAAAAAAGAACCAATGTATAAGGTCAACGGAATAATTTAGAATGAATTTTTTGATTTTGCAAAATTATCTGATAGTTATTTCTGGAAAACAATTAAGATATCCCAGTTATCTGAAATAACAATGAATCCTACAGGGGAAGTATTATATAAATATGACTATGAAGAGGAGATAAAAAAATGTAAAGTTAATTATCCAATCGGTGACTTAGTTTGTTGTTACAAATCAAAAATTTCATTTGATGCAAATAAGAAAAAAGACCTGTTAACACCATGTAATAAAAACTTGATTCCTTCAGAATTTCATAATTTTTATAGTGATATTTGTATGTAAGAATACTGTGTGTCTCTAAGAATTAATGTAATTTCTCAGAATCCATTTGTCATTAATCTTTTGAAATCGAAAATTTTTAAATAAAAAAGAAATAAAATACCTCAAAATTAAAGTTCTCTTTAGTAGCTAAAATAAAAAATGATGAAACATAAAAGATTGTCTAATTGCATCAAAATCATTCGTACATATCGAATGTAACAATGCAAACAATAAATGACTCTTAAAAATCAATCTTAAATATGTTAGAATAATATGAAAATCGGGTGTATTAGTCTATTAATTTCATGTTCAGCAAAGTCCGAAGGGTTTGGTGAAGCACTTCGTTATACGCGATACAAATTCCGTGTCCAATCCTCAAAACGTCAAAATAGTCAATCTTGTTAGTAATAACACGTCAAGCTTTAGATTATTATTTTTAACCGGAACAACTTTTATAACGTTTATGTAAAAAGTTTTCATGAAACATGACAAGTTGATGGCAGACGAATTTTTAAAGCGTATGTTTTGGAAGAAAAAAATAAATTAAATAATAAAAAATACAACGGCTTATTAGAAAACAACTCACACTTAAAGAAAAACTTTTACCATCCGGAATAATATAGTAATAATGAACAACTAAAAAAAAGGAACAAAAAATTCTTGTAGAGGCATTTTTTGTATTAAGTCCAAAATGGGCCTTAGTAGCTCAAGTATAAAAAATAATTTTTCCGGTCTTTTTTTTTATTTATTTTTTTTTTTACAGTGCTTATATTACGTCCGGCTCTTACTAAGGGCACTGCAGCACTACTCTCGGTCTGAGCACTGAGCACTTGGAAGAGAAGAAAAGAAAGAGGGGATGGGGGAGGCTCCCTCCCATTACAGGGAGAAAAAGTAGGGGATAAAAACTAGCTGGGAAATTTTGCTGCGAGAAGGTCACCCATCCCCTTTACGAGAAACATTGTGCAGTAAAAAAGCACGCGTGACAATTCACAAAGTCTCACTGGTTGGGAATCAAACCACAATTTCACACATACTGACCCACAATTTAGTCGGCTAAGCTACCACGAGCTTATTTCTAGCCTTTTAGATTTTAAAGACTCCTTTTCTCTAAAATTTAAAAAGACTTCATTAATTTGTTGCCATTTACTAAATAAAGTTCTGTCCATGTTAAAATGTTTTAAAAAGCTATTTATTATCTTAACTTTGAAAAAATCACTTTAAAGACAATAAATTTATGTATTCCTATTTGAGAGAGTTCTGTCTTACACTGACTTGGCGGGAATTCCCTTGTTATATTACGCATTTATAGTAATATTTTAATACGCGCTAAGGATAAACAAATTAAACACTGTAAATGAGAGTACGTAATGGTAGTTTTCGTACCTGGTGGCGCATGTTGCCAGGGCGAGCACCAGGCCCGAGGGACTCCTTGTGCATGCCCTGGTGGGATGCGCACCAGGTGCGAACCCCCATTTTCTCTACTGAGGGCGCATTTAACGTCCAAATGTAAAAAAAACGCACCTAGTAGGAAAATTACTTTTTCCTACTTTGGGCGTTTTTTTTAACACTTAGACGGTTATTGCGCCCTCAGTAGGAAAAATAGTATTCGCACCTGGTGCGCATCCAACCAGGGCAAGCACAAGGAGTCCCTTGGGCCTTGTGCTCGCCCTGGCGACATGCACCACCAGGTACGAAAACTACCATTTTTGTTGAAAACAAATAAAATGTTAGTATATATAATTGAAGATTATTACTTTTAATAATTAAAAGTATAAATTATATCCAGCGCCTTTTAATAATGTTTCAAGTGTCCACTATTACTTACATTATTTCAAACAGTTGTAGTTACTTTAATTAAATATTTAATGATGCCAAAGCATATAATTTAAACTTAACTATCTCAACGTAGAGTAGTGAGTAAATATTATTTTAAACTATACAAAGTCAGGTTGAAAAAAAAAATAGAAATTTATTGAGATAAGTTTGTATTATAATCTGTTTTGAGAAACTACTTGTTTGATAGTTTATTATTTTCAGATTAGGCGTTATATCAATGTAATTTTGAGATAGGACGTTTTTCAATGTAATTTTGAGATAGGACGTTTTTCAATGTAATTTTGAGATAGGACGTTTTTCAATGTAATTTTAAGATAGTACGTTCTTAAATATAATTTCGAGATAGGACGATCATTAAAGTAATTTTGAGATAGGACGTTTTGAAAAAATATATTCGAGATAGGACATTTTCAAAAACATTTTTAAGATATGACGTTACTCACTAGTAATTTGAGATAAGACGTTTTTTAATAACAATTTGAGATAGGACGTTTTTGAAAAACATTTTCGAGATACGACGTTCTTTTACTTAACTCAACGTAATCTTTTTTCCAAACAGGGGAAAAAGCGAGGGAAAAATTACCGTAGCTTAACGGCAAAAAGTGTTGCAGACTATGAGGATTATTTTTTCTGCTACATAAAAATTATCGTGAAACTACGATGAAAATTTGAGTGCAAAATTAGCTGGTCACAACTTTACCGTTACTTTTATCATGAAAATTTCTGTAACTTTTTTCTTTGCGTACGCAATGCAGAGAGTTGGTTGATTATTAAAATCAATAAAAAATAAACGCCTAGCAATGATTGCCCAGTAACTTTGCTTCTTTTAAATTTAACAGAATTATCGATACATCAAACAACTAATTAAAAAACTTATTCAAAAAATTTTATTCTTTGATTTTGAATTTTTCTTTCTCATTCCGCCATTTTTAACTAGAGCTCTGATAGGTCAGAGTATATATACAGTGGCAATATCATCTGCTGCGAAAAACCAGCGCAAACTCTCTATCTATGCGAAAGCTATAAGTTATCCGCACGGTTTAAAGCTTTTACTATGAAATTTTGGGACAAAATAAAATTTTACAATAAAACGTATGCATTCAATTAGTACAGAAAAGCGATCTAAAGCCAAAAAAAAGTAGGAGCATCTTGAAGAAATTCAAACAAGTTTGCCTAAAATCTCAAAGTTTTTGCTGCCAAAAGAAGCAGTTGCTAATCACAATGATGGTAGTGAAAGTATGCTGAGCCGAGTGAAATTGAAAAAGTAACGATCTTTTAAAATGATAGCTGCAGGCAAAACGATATTGACACGTCAAGTAAGTACATTTTTTTAAAGATTTCTGTACTACTGTTAATTAAGTTTTGATTCTCTATTATTCTAATTGGTGATAATACTTTTAGATTGCAGCGATGATAAAGATTTGCAATTAAATTGCAGTAACAACACTTTTGATAGATTACAAGTTGGAACATCAACACCTGGGTCATTTTTAGGTATTTCAATATCTTTAGTAGATTGCGAACAAGTTTGTGAAAGGCTGTATTTACGAACCAAGAAGTTTGCGGCACAAGCCGAAAGCGAGGGCCGTAACGAGGTTCGTAAAAAAGCCTTTCAGACGAGTTACATATACTATTTTACTGCCCAATAATCGAAAAAAAAGCGGCGAAGGTGCGACTTTGAGGTTAGAGGACAGTAGAGCTATTTAGTCTCTCGGTAGCTGTGTCGGCGGATTATTTTCTCAACCTCATAAGTCATTAGAAATTTTTCTGATTTGGAACGATCTGAATCACAAATTGAGCAGACAACTCGACTTATTAACTTGTATTCGAGCCTGATATACTAGATTTCTTCACGATCATTATAGTCCGGTCTAGTTCTCTGAGTAAAGTGTACCAAAACTTGTCAAAGCTCTGTTGTTATATGTACATTTTTTATACATAATAATATATTTTTTAGCTTTATGAGTACATATTGAAAATTTTTCGAATAACCAGAGTTATTCAATTGAGTATTGTTTTATAATTTTTCTCTGGATTAATTTTACGAATGACTAATAATAATTTTTCACCAATTTAAACACATATACCTAAAATCAAATTTGAAGAAAAAAAGTAATAAAAGTATTAAATACAATAAGTTAATAAATTATTAGTATGCACAGTTAAATGATGAATTTATTTATTTGAATTTTTACAGAGAATAGTGAAGAAATCATTATTCAACAGATCCAGCTAAATGAAAGAATAGTGATACTTTTGTTGCACATTGTATCCAAAAAGGCCCAGCAATATTTCAAAATATTGATAATGTTTTTGAAAAATCTATTCGTACATACAATGAGCCAAATGGTGAGAAAAAAAATAGAATGCTGACAAGTGTTGAGTGAGACATTCAATTTCAAATGGTTATTATATTCGCCGTCCTCTGGATCAGTATATTGCTTTGTATGCAAATTATTGTCAACCCAAAATAATCAGTTCAGTTCACCCGGAATTCGATGATTGGAGGATCGGTATGAAACGAATTCATGAGCACGAAGAAAGCGCAGAGCATAAAAATTGCTTATTAGCTTACAGCAAGCGAAAAAATATTATTGATTGTATCGATAAACAATTAATGCTACAATCTGAAAAGGAAAAGAAATATTGGACGGAGGTGATTCGTCGACTTGTTAGCGCAATTAAATTTTTGGCATCTCGAGGTTTAGCTTTTCGAGGAGCTAATCAAGAACTAGGATCTAAAAAAAATGTCAACTACCTAGGGTTACTTGAACTAATAAGTGAATACGACCCTTTGTTAAAAACTCATTTTTAAAATCATGCGAATGAAGGATCTGGTCATACGTCATACTTATCAGCCAATATTTGTGAAGAACTTTTAGAACTGATGGCAAAAAAAATTTTTGATTGTGTAATAAATAAAGTCAAGGCAGCAAAGTATTATTCTATAAGTATAGATTCAACTCCTGACATTTTACATCAGGACAAATTGACTTTTACTATTCGCTATGTCACCAATGATGGTCCACGTGAAAGATTTTTAGCATTTCTTCCTATTGAAGGCAATGGAGCTGAGTATTTGTCTAAAGTCGTCTTAACATTTTTTTAATGATAATGGTATTAGTATCAATAACTATCGTGGCCAGTCATATGACAATGCGTCAAATATGTCAGGACAATATTCAGGCCTCCTAGCTAGACTAAAGGAATTAAATATAATAATTAAATAAACGCTGGCCATTCTTTGGATTCAATTAGCGTTAAAAGCGTAGACTTTAGTACTGTAGTCACGAAATTTTTCTATTTAGTGCAGAAATTGTACACTTTTTTTTCGGCATCCACATATAAGTGGCAAAAGTTAGTATCAGTCCTACGTGACAAAGAAAAGCTGCTAAAACCGTTATCCGATACCAGATGGTCAGCCAGAAGTAAAGCTCTCACTGCTCTCCGTGGAAGTTAAGGCAATATTTTAAAATCTCTTTTGCTACTTTCCAGTGATCCAACACAATCAAGTGAGACTAGACTTAAGTCTTCAAGTTTATTCGAAAAACTAACTCAATTTGATAATATTTTTCTAACCATTTTTTGTGATGATGTTTTATTTAAAATCAATTTAACTAACAAAACTTTGCAAAAAGAGACATTAGACTTAGCTGTGGTTGTTAACTTACTTGATTCACTTGAGAAATACCTTTATAATTTAAGATACATTTGATGATTCTATAAGTAAAACCAAGGAATTCAGTGAGAGTAATAAAATAACAATTAATGAAAAAAAACTAGATTAAAGAGTAGAAGTGTTAAATGAACAAGATTCGAGGGACAAAGTAATAAAACTTTTTTCAACAAAGAAGATTCATTAAAAATTGAAACTTTTCATCCCATTATAGATTCTCTTTCTGTTAACCTAAAAAAACAAAAATTAGCGTACAGTAAACTCAATGAGAAATTCGATTATTTTTTTCCCATTTGCAAGAGATGACTGACGGAGCAATGAAAAAAAGTGTGAAACACTAGCGGAAAAATATGATATTGATACACATACAGAATCTTTGATTTCTGAATGTGTTCATTTCAAATTTTATTTAGAAACATCAGGAAAAATGAGTAATTCATCGATAATTGATTTGTACGCCAGAATAAAAAAAGAATTCTTAGTTTCTACTTTCCCAAATATTGAAATATGTTTCCGAATATTTTTATGTATGATGGTAACAAACTGCACTGGAGAGAGATTTTTTTCAGCTCTAAAATTTCTTAAAGATGAGCACAGAAACACAATGCTAGATACAAGACTAAATAGTTGCGTTAAAAGCGTAGACTTCAGTACTGTGGTCACGAAATTTTTCTATTTAGTGCAGAAATTGTACACTTTTTTTTCGGCATCCACATACAAGTGAAAAAAGTTAGTATCAGTCCTACGTGACAAAGAAAAGCTGCTAAAACCGTTATCCGATACCAGATGGTCAGCCAGAAGTAATGCTCTCACTGCTCTTCGTGGAAGTTATGGCAATATTTTAAAATCTCTTTTGCTACTTTCCAGTGATCCAACACAATCAAGTGAGACTAGACTCGAGTCTTCAAGTTTATTCGAAAAACTAACTCAATTTGATAATATTTTTTTAATCAATTTTTGGGATGATGTTTTATTTGAAATCAATTAAACTAACAAAACTTTGCAAAAAGAGACATTGGACTAAGCTGTGGTTGTTAACTTACTTGATTCGCTTGAGAAATCTTACTAATATATGAAGCAAATTTGCTAAAACCGTTGTAATCGCTAACCGCGAAAACTACTAAGCCAATTTGGCTGAAATTTTGCACACTGATTCATGATACTTCCTAAATGGTTTTAGGATAGTTTTTATCTTAAAAAATTTAATATCAATAGCAATAAATGAGCTAAAAGTTTTGCAAAAATACGCTAGCTTTTCACTTTAGTTCAGCAAAATCCGCTAGGTGGCGTCGACATAAGGTCAAAGCTACCTGCAACATAATTAAATNCTATATCTTATAAAACGTAAGACCCATAATAAATTAAAACTTCATCACTTATGCTCATAGTAGATTTTTTAAAATTATCATTGGATAACGAATAAGAAAATTTGAATTTTGCGTTTAAATTTGTTTAAAAAAAAAATTGAATATGAAGAGGCCCCCATCAAGGCGGAGGCCCCAAGCCTGGGCTTCGTCGGTTTATGCCTAAAGACGGCACTGTTAAGAATATGAAACTAAACAACAAAAGTTACAAGGAGTATATGTCAGAATTGGGAAAAAAGTCTTAGTGATCCTTAAGAAAGATTTGAAAATAGCAGATGAAACCTTAAAAGACTCATGTGATAATAATATCTTATCGCTGAAAAAATATTTATTCTAGGAGGTGATTTTAGACAAATTCTTTCAGCGATAAGGCATGGGTGTGAAAGTTTTACAATTAGTAGAATTTTAAAATATTCGTTTTTACGGTAATATTGGAAATTATAAATTTAAAACATTTTATGTGGTGTACAAATTTACCTTTCCTAATTTATGTTAATGAATATTGAAAACGGCATCATAAAGTTGTCTACACTTCTCTAAGGATGAAAAACTAATAATGCTTGTAAGAAAGTTATTGGGAATGGTAGAAATAGCTGCCTAAACAAAGTAATTCTAACAACTCATAACAAATTTTCGTACATCCTGAGCAAGTTGGAACATCAACACCTGGGTCATTTTTAGGTATTTCAATATCTTTAGTAGATTACGAACGAGTTTGCGAAAGGCTGTATTTACGAACCAAGAAGTTTGCGGCACAAGCCGAAAGCGAGGGCCGTAACGAGGTTCGTAAAAAAGCCTTTCAGACGAGTTACGTAAACTATTTTACTGCCCAATAATCGAAAACAAAGCGGCGAAGTTGCGACTTTGAGGTTAGAGGACAGTAAAGCTATTAAGTCTCTCGTTAGCTGTGTCGGCGGATTATTTTCTCGACCTCATAAGTCATTAGGAATTTTTCTGATTTGGAACGATCTGAATCACAAATTGAGCAGACAACTCGACTAATTAACTTGTATTCGAGCCTGGTATACTAGATTTCTTCACGATCATTATAGTCTGGTCTAGTTCTCTGAGCAAAGTATACCAAAACTTGTCAAAGCTCTGTTGTTATATGTACATTTTTTATACATAATATATTTTTTAGCTTTATGAATACATATTNTCATTTCGTTATTTTGTATAGGTATTTAAATATTGTAATTACCTTTACATAAGCTATATTTCTTCTCAGCACGTTTAATTTCTTTTTCCTCCTATATACTTATATTATGATGAGTAAGAATCAAAATTGTATTACCATGGACAAATAACTTTTCACACATAACAATGAATCAGAAACTGTAGATAATAGTTAACATATTGTTTAAATTGTAGCAAACCTAGGTATCTTCAAAGGCACTAAAACTGTATTCGATACAGAATTGATACTAAAACTGGAAGAAAAAACGAATGAGAAGATTGTAATACGAGAAAACACAAATGGACTGGCTGTAGTTTTGTATACTTCTGGTAGTACTGGAACTCCAAAAGGTCTGTACATAAAATGAATAATATAAATATTAGATAGCTAAAATCATGACAAATTTCGTTTCCTAAGGAGGTCTTAGTTTTGCCAAATTCAAAAAATTACTTTTTTCGCCAATATTATAATAATACAAATTTTGAGATTTTATTTCCAATGGGACATACCATATTGCTGCTTTGTTATTTTAATATTAAATATTGATTAATGGAAAGTTTGATTTTTACTTTTATAGACTAAGGTTCTATTTTTTTTTACAAAGAAGTTTTACATTAATATTCTCATTTGTAAATTTCTTAATTTCAAGTACACGCTGTATTAAAAATACAATAAAATAATGCTATAAGTAGCTCTATGTCGTCCCTAGATTTTGAGTATATTGAAAAATTACTAAAATTTTTATAAAAAGTAGAATAAACATACGTCCGCATAAGTCACCCCTTTATAAACTATGTACTCATTATTATCCTTACATACATGCTATCGTCCGCAGAAATCACCTCTTTATAAACATATATAT